>VXBB01014235.1:241-107921 GCA_013399915.1 Illadopsis cleaveri | reverse complement strand
AAAAAAAAAAAAAAAAAAAAAAATAATAATAAAGGCATCAGCTAAAATATTCATGAATGCTAGCTGAATGCTCTGCTTTTTTCAGAGGAAGCTTCAGAGAATTCCAGTGATTCAGGGCTTACCTGAAAAGCCCTTAACTATTGTGGATTAGGGAAACATATTTTGTGTTAATGGAAAGAACATGAGATTAAAACATGAGACTGTGAGAGAGGATATCCCTGGCTCTGGCAGACCTGCATTTCATGACGTCTGGCGAGTCACACAAATCCCTCCATGCTTCTGTCCCTCCCTACCACCTGTAAACTGGTAAAATTACAAGCAGTTCTTTACTTTTCTGGGTACTGCAAGACTTCATTATTTTGGTGTTCTTGACTGCATGTTATATAATATATAATTTAACATAAAGAAATTACAATCAAACATGTATGTGTCCATCTTGCTGGGGAAAATATAAACGGCTCACCAGCCTGGCATATGGCAAGGAAGATTTTCCCTTTTCTTTGGCTGAGTGCTTAGGAGCAAAGAGAGCTGAGTATCTCTTTGCTAAAGCCAGGAAATTCCACGTTATCACAATGTGTAGGACAGAGCTAACCCACAAGTCTTAAAAGGTCATGAGTTAGGCTTAAGCTGCTGTACTTTTTGCTGTAGCTCTATTTTCCATTTCATCTGCAGTTCCAGTGTGGATCTCTCTCAGGGCACCAATAATGAGTGCATTAGCTGAATAAAAACCTGCCTTTATTATGAAAGACAGATGTGTGGCCAGGAGAAAAAAAAATTAAATCAGAATTACATTATATTTGAAAATCAGAAGAAACCATAGAAAAAATTACTTGGGATGAGTCAGGATAGGAAAACAATAGATAAGGGTCTAAATGCTTCACTCCCCACTGAGTTCGCAGCCGCCTGGCAGAATTATGCCATTTCCCCTTGTTATGTAAAGGGATTACTGCCCTCATATTAAGAGGAGAGTCTGAGCTCCTAATTTTTAGATTCAAAGTCAGTCTCATGTAAAAAAACCAGAATCAAAAAAGGGTGAAGACTTTGGCATCTGTGACTTGTTTTTTGTGGGCTCACCTCAGTTACAGAGAAGTTTAACAACTAATTACAGAAAGGGGGGGAAATGGTGTGCATGCCTTTTATTTCTCTCTGTTAATGGAGACAAGTCAGATGTAGGAAATCCCAAACAAGCTATAGCAGCCTTTCCTCTGTCACTAGCAGACTGTGATGCCAAAAATGTAACAACACATTAATTTGTAATGGTTGGGGAAAATTATGTCTAGAGGAGCAAAGCAATGCCTCAAGGTCCTACAACCTGTGAAGATTTCTTGAACTTCTTTTTGAACTTAAAAATTGAACTTCTCTCTTAACTTGATTATGTAACTTAATTAGATTATGTATTACTAAAAATTCAGGACTTGGTCTATTCTTTAACCTATGAGGTAACGAAAAGATGGTATGGAGGCAGAGCTGCAGCTGCTTCATTGTACCCAGGTGTGCAGTGGGAAAACTCCTACAAGCTTGTTATCTCTGTACTTTGTAGTGAATGACTACAGGACAGTGCCCTCTGTTTATCTTTCAAGCCCTTTCAGATAGTTAATGCACAAAATATATGGGCCGATTGATTTTTCGGGAGCCAGACAGCACATGAATAATTTTAGCAAAGTCTTCTTGGAGCCAAAGCTGGAGGAGAGATTACAGACCTTCAGGGACCTCGAGCAGGTCTCTAAATTGAAAGCTACAGTGATTCCAATTGGGAAGGGAAAAAAAAAAAAAGGCAATTTACATGTGATTATAAATCATCTGCATAAAATGAAGTTGTTTCACTGCTATTTTTGGCAAGCTTAAGCTTCAACAAGTCCTTTTCTTCACACTTTCAGAATTACTTATTTGCATTTCTCATTTTCTCACCTTTGTTTGCCTGAAGCCCTTAATGTCAGAGGATCAAAGGATTATCTAGGTTACCGGCTGCGGGGTGCCTGAAGCCTACGCTGGGACTTTACTTCCCTGAGCCTCCAAGAGATGATGTGTTTGGAGCTGAAACCCCACTGCATTATCTGAATAACTGGGGCTTCCCTGCATTCAGAAAACCTATTCTTACGGCAGCTACGAGCACTTAATCCACTCAGTTTTGCTCCCTGAAGATTCAACCAAAGTTTATCCAGTGCTGGCCTGTCTGAAGGCATTCAGAAATTGCCATAAAACCTCCTTTGGAGCAGCAGCTAAAGCAGCCGGGTGATTACAATGGATGAGCTCATGCTTTTCCCTGTAACAAGCACGGCTTTGTTCATGGCTCTGGGGATGGGAGCCATGAATGGCAGGGAATACACTAAATATCAGGGTCAGATGACACAGGAGTAAGGAATTAAATTGTTTTCCGTGGTGAGTAGGTCAGAAAAGTTAAAAAATATGTTTTACAAATATGCTGGGCAGAAGGGGAGAATATTGTGCAAAATCCGTTCAGCCCTGCTGTCTTCTGTGTGTGAGTAGTATTTGCCATCTGCTACAGAGCCTGATCTCTCTCCCATTGATGCCAGTTACAAAATCCTGGCTTCAAGCAGCAGAACAGTGATTTTATAGTCTGCAGTGCTGTTCTGCAGTGCTAACCACGAGTCCTTTCATTTCACCCTTCAATTGCTGTCACTACAATTTTTCCTGTAGAAGCACTAATGTAGAACCAGCACGCTACTAATAATAAACTACTGCTGGTATTTTGAAAGTTGAAAATGCTCTACTGCTAAAAAATTATCAAGGAACAAACCAGGAAGACATTTAAAATATTATATTTTTATCTAGATGTGTAATTCTAGGAAAAAAGAAAAGCTCTAAGTGAAGTTCTTCCCGAGTGAAACCTCATGCAGAACAATACCAGAGACTCCAAATACTGTTAAATGGCTGAAAAGGTTAAGAAAGGATTTATGTAAAAAAACCCTGAAGATCATTAATTAAGGTTCCTATTTTGAGATCAGCTTGATGATAGGAGATTAAGATGAAGACAGGCACAAACTCAGAACAGATGCCAATATACGCTAGTTTACTACTGGAGAACAAATAGTGGAATTATTCTACTTTGGCAAAAATATTAAGCCACATAATAAATATTTAGATAAAGAAACATTAGAAAAATATGTAGTTTCTGTACTTCTCTTTTCGGACTCTTGTGTATTAAAACAATGCAGTAGCTGGATGATTAATTTTGCAGGAATAAAGAAAGGGAGTTAACCTGAAATGAATCACAGCTCATGAAGTTTATGTCATATTCTTGAATTGAAGGAATTTCCTCCATCCCAGGAACATTGTGAGTGGCATCTCTGCTGAACAGCATGCTCAGAGTGCCACCTGATGGCTGAGCCCTGCTTTTTCCTCATCCCTCTGCCTCCAAAACGTAACAGGGCCATCCCTGGGTTCATCACTGTTTCCCTAACAAGAAAAGTATTCTGCTTAATTTGCAAATGCTGCTTTGATCTGGAAGGTGTATCCTCAATGTTACATTCCCACCAATCTGATAAAGGAGACTGGTCCACTCTGAATCTTCACTTCAGTGAGTGCATTTGGGGCACACACTGTGGCACTCAGTGGGGCTCAGTGGGCCAGGGATTGAACTGAGGTGAGGGACACCCCACAACCCAGGGAGGATGGGCCTGGGAGATCATTCACAGCTCCAGGTCACCTCCAGACAGGAAGGAGACAGCTCCCAGCTTCAGAGAACCAGAGGCCTACGGATTTCAAAAGACACTTCAAAATCCACATTTGTGGATTAAATAGAGACAGCCTCAGTTAATATTTCATTCTGCCTTCTAAAATTCCCCCAGATTTGCAGTTGAGGATGAGTTCTTCTGGAAACATTTGCTGGGTGAGCCAGGTCACATCTACTGAGCTGCAGCCTCTGGATCTGATTCCTTTCTATTGACACTGGAGAGAAAACATGAGATTCTTGTCTGACCTCTGCCAAGCCAGCAAGAGCAGCCTCTTTCTTCCTTCAGCACTCCATATAGAAGTGAGATCTTGTCCTTGAATGCCTGGTGGAAACAGGGTCATGCTCCCACCTTCTCTTGCACTCATCTGCAGGTTTTGACAGAGGGAAGGAAAGCATTTGCTCATCCCACTGAGGACAGCAGGCATGAACTTGCTTTCTGGGGAGGAGATGTCCAGGTCCAGTTCCACAGAGAGGCACAATTTCAATTGACTTCTATTAAAATTTATCTCATTCTGTTTGATACCCAGTTTTAATGTAGAATGACTCCACTTTGCCACCTGCATGGGCCAGCACCTGTCATATCATAACGCAGCCTGAGGTTTGACTTTGTACTAGAACAGCTGCAGAGGCTGCTGCCAGAATACAAAATAAGAATTACTGAAATATTGCTTTGTGTTCCTATGTATCTCTGGTTCTTGGGAGAAACTGCAGGCAAAACTTATACACAGTAAGCCATGGTTTTGTCTTTCCCAGAAGGAAGCAAGAAAGAAGCTCATCTTTGTTTTTTAAATAACTATATTTAGTCTCTAAAACAGCGTCTCTCACTCCTCTCCCAGGGCATGATCAGATAAGGTTTCAAAATAAGCATTCATTATGCTACTGTTTGCAGGAAACCCACAACAAAGATAATCTTACTTTATTTTAATCCTTGGGGGGGGTAAAACACAAATCTCTCTAAAATCTCACACTACAGAAAAACAGAAGAGGCAGCATTCTTTATAACAGATGAAGATATCGATCCAAGCTGATACATAACAAAACAGCATGTCACTATTACAATAGTGGGACACTAGAATAGAGGAATGGAAACAGGTGGACTCCTCATCCCTGGAGAAAACTCTATTGGGAAATGCCTTGAGCACCTCGATCTGAGTTCAGTCAGGCCTGTTTTGGGCAGGAGGTTGGGGGAGATGACCTCCAGGGGTCCCCTGCAACTTACATAATTCCCTATTTCTATGATGCAGACAAGGAGACACCCTCTCACTCTGACCAGCAGCCCATGAATTTAGCATTGCCTCTCTCTCCATGGGGAGGTTTCAGGCACTGAGTTGCTGATTCACCCAGCAGTCATGTCAGGCCAAGTCCTGCAGCATCATCCTTTGGGAAGCTCCTCTGGCTGAGGCTGACCAACCTGCCTGTGTGTCGTCCCACATTACAGTAAACTCACAGAGGTCATTACCACTGAACAAATACAGGGTTTCAAATCCAGCTGACAAAACAAAGTTTGGGGATCATATAGCACACCCTTTCCTTTTGAAAATCCCCATTAAATGTAGGCACATTTCTTATTCATCATGCTTGCTTTCCCATGAAACCCTCCTCCAGCCCATACATCAGAAATTATGCCCTTTTCAGCATCCAAAGCAAAGCTTTTTTATTAACTGCACCTGTCAGCTCATTCAGATGGGCCAAAATGCAACTCTTGCTGGGCATGTGTGGACCTTTCTTCTGCTCAGATGGCTTTTGTTTTTGACTGCTTCCCTAAAGTCCTTCTGAGATGGACAAAATACGAATTTCCAAGAGACGTCTTCCCTCCTTTCTCTTAAAGAAAACACTCCCAAGTTTATCTTCAGGTCAATTTTACATTTATAATCTTAGTTATGTCTGCTTTGTCATTGCAGGCTGTGAACACATGGCCCTCTGAAAACAATTACTTTTGCACAGTGGAACTCAGCTGCATGTTTTGACCGGTTTGGATTGGAAAATTTCTGACCTAACACCTTTTTCTGCTCAATTTTCACTTTATAGTTGCCTGATTTTACAGCTACTCAGAGTTAACTGCTTGTACTGCAAAGCTCTTCAAGGTCTGAAAACCTTAGAGATGGCCTGTGGAGGGGCACAGGGACATGCCTGAAAGGACACTCAGTGTTCCTTAGGTATGATGGTTGACCTCACAGAATTAGGCATGATGTACAAGGAGTGAGCAAGCATCTCACAGCATGAAACACATGGCTGGGCATATGCCCAAAGCAGGGAAAAATGGACCTCTCCCCATCTCTGCTGCCACTGGGGTCCCCCAGGATCAGAGTAGATCTGGGCTAACAGCACTGCCTGCCCTCATGACCCTATTTAAATTACTCTCACGATGCCAGATCTGATTCACAGACTGTGAAAACCAGAGGGAGTGTTACAGCACTTTGGTGTGACTCCTGAGCAGCCCGAAGTCTCTGCCTCTAAACCCAGCAGCAGAGAATTATTCTTAACTTGTGATGTGGACAGGTATCTGCTGGGACTCAAGCTCATGACATGCTGCCTCACGTAGAGTTACCAATAAGGAAAATAAATGGGCTGTGTGTCATGCCCAAAGTTTAATTAAATGGGTATTGAGTAGCCCATTCAGCTTCCCCAGTGAGCAAAAATCTTCAGGAGGCACTGGGACACATCAGCCTCCAGTAACGTGTCATGGTATCATTGGTCACCACCCTCCCTCACCAAGGTCACCAAAGCATTTGGCAATGCACCAGTTTCCCACCACCTCTGAGAGGAGCGTGACCAGCAGAGCCACCAGCTGACACCTTGTTCTTCTTCAAAAATCCTGAGGCGTTAACAGGGAAGGGAAGATGAGCCTGTGTCCCCTGACATTTCTGTTCACATGGACATAGACTGGCTGAGGGCTTGTGTTTGCTTCTCATCAATGCAACATTGGAAACAAACCTGCCAGCTGAAACATCGTGTCCTTCATGCAACCCAAACCCTGCAAGTACCAGCCCTGTAAGCTCTGACTTGGTAACTGGCTTCACTTCTTTCCATGAGCTCACACAAACAAGCCATCTCGGAAAGTCAAGCCCTGACGTCCATAGAGGTGAAACAGAAATGAGGGAGATGCCTTCAGGAGCTGCTGGTGGCAGAGGCAGCCTGCAGAGGCTGCAGGAATATTAATGCACCCACAGAATATATTCATAAACTATTTCAGCAAGCTCCCTGCTAATGCTCAATTTGACACATCTGTGGAAGAGTTGATAACCTGTACAAAGTGCACATGGGCTGAGGCATGGACAGTTTGTGCTCCCTCTTTCAAGCATCCCAAGGGCCCCATGGAGCCTCCTGACCACCACACCACTGAGGCAAGGGTGAGTTCACCAGTGCCTGGGATTCATTCCCTCTATCTGGGGCTGCTGGGGCATATGTAATGTCCCATGTTGCTCAAAAGGACTCTGTGAGGGGGTGGAAATGCTTGAGGGGACAGAGGAAGGTAGATGAGGGGCCAGGGTTGGAGTGGAGTGCTGGCCTGCTTGTCTGTGAGTCTAATGGGCCTAAATACCTTGATTAAACACTGCTGAAAAGCATCTGTCATGTCTGCCACTGATTTGGCTGCTTAGTTCAAGACTCCTGAACAGTTACAGAGTATTGGCTCAAAACCAGAGGAGACATTACCTTTGTTGCTTGCAGTACTAAGGAATTTCTGCAAACCTTTTCCATAGGGGCTTCAGAGATAGAAAGCTCTTAGGGTGGAGAACACAGTCAATAAAAAGTGAACTTAACCTCAAAGACATAAGTGTGGACTGCCTCATGGGAAGCACAGTGCAGAAAATGCCTGCAGCAGGATTCAGGAAAACACAAATTTATTGGTGCAGCTCAGGGCATGGAGGTAAACTTTTATTTTGTACAGAGCTGGTGTTTCTGAGTCCCTTTCTCACTGCAGAGAACAACAGAAGAGGCCATCTGCAGTGGATAGCACACCCCAGGAGAGATGGGGCCTGGATGTCCCAGGTCACTGGAAGCCACTGCAACATCCCCCACTGTCTGTGGGCTGAAGGGTCATGGAGCCACACCACATCAGCTTGCACCCATCACTTCCTCTCCTTTTATTGTGGATTCCTCCTCAGAAAAGAGACTGTGCCCTGTCTACAAAAATGCTTTGAGATCCTTGAATGCAGCAGTGCAAAGGGGAACAGGCAGCTGCTTGCTGCTCTGGCTGCCGCTGCTGCTGTCCTCAGGAAGGCAGGCAGGGCTGCCAGGCTGAGCCTTGGCTGGTTTGTTAGCAGCTGAATGTGCAAAAAATAATTAAATACATGTAAAGCAGAGGACAGGCACCAAATTCCTTTAGTTTATTCCTCAAAAGTACATGAAAAATGTGAATGCTTTCAGATTTCAGCCATGGGGAAAAATCCAGGAAGAGCCTGTTTTTCCTTCCCAGATTTACCTGGTTGCTCATCCTCATCATTCTCCCCTGACATTTGCCAGATGTCCTCTTCCTCATATCCATCCCAACTACACAAACAATGCTTTGCTCTCTCGCCATTCAGCCAGTCTCCCTTACCTGGCACTCAAAAGTAGAAATACTCAGCTGGCTATGTGACTGCAGATGGAGCCACAGCTTGGACAATGAAAAGACCCATCCCTCAGAGAATTAAAACCCAGGGCAGAAGGACCATGACATCACAGAAGACACTCCTGGAAACAAGTTAACCAGTGGTTATCTGCCATGCCATGCCTGCCCGCTTCCAGACTGCTCTGAATATCTCGCACCAGAGCTCTCAGAATCTCCGTGGCTGTGCAGGGAATGTGGATTTCCCTCTTGAGCCCAGAGCCACAACCACTTGGTGCCTGCAGCAGGAGTGTGAGTGCAGCCCTGTCCCCTCACAGGTGGAGCTAATGTGTTAAATGACCTTCTACCATCTCATGTTGTTTGCAGACAGGCCTGTCAGGCCTGGCTGTCACTTGTCCTGCCAAGTCCCTGAGGCAGATCAGTGTTGGCAGAGAGATGGAAAATCGCTGCCTCCCTTCTTAGCTTTTATTCAGGGATGTTAAAAAAAAATCTACTTCTTACTGGCAAAATTTGTGGAGTTAACTACAGGGGATCAATAACTGCTAGATTTTTATGTTGTTTGAGACTACTCAGCACAAGGATAACAGCTGCTTTTTGCTTCTGAGAAAGGTCTAGAAAGAAATCATCACTCAGCTATTCAGCCAGGTGCTTCTCATCAAATGAAAAGTCATTTGCTTCACAAGGAAATGCTTCTAAATTTGGATTCACCTCATCAGGAGGGTACCAGGTATGTGCAGTCTGTGCTGTGAAGGAGGTCAGAAGAAAAATCCATGCCTCAAGCATTAAATACTAGGCTAGAGAGGGTGGACACTGCTGGGGTAAAAAATTAGGGAATGCAATATCAACACAGATAAATGAACAATAAGCAGTGCTGTGTGCCAGTACCAGTGTGACAGCAGTACACCCTCTGTGGTAAGCCCTGTACAAGCCTATTTTTATCCCTCTTCTTTGAGTCAGAAGCAGCAAACACAACACTCTGGCGCCGTTTCCAGACAGTAGGGCTGGTTCTTGAAAAAACATTCCTGTTAAAGCATCTGCACCTCTCACACCTACCTGCTTATATTCAGCATCTCCAGAGAAAGTGGGCAGTTTTTCAGCCTCCTGTGGAGGAGCAAGAGGATTTACTTTTCTCAGTGCCCTGGGCATTAGTTGCTGTGTGCAGCCAGGTTGGTGTTGCAGAGGCAAGGCTGGGGCTCTCCCGGGGCAGTGAGGACCCAGTGGAGGGCAGAGACACCTCTGTGTGAGTGTTATCTAATATACCTCAGATGGCCACTGTGACACAGCCTGAACTCACAGAGATGGACCAGAGATCACAGTAGGCAAAGTAGCCAGGAATGAATCAATGCACAGATAAAGCTCTTTCTGGTGAAATATGACAGGCCTTTGGAGAAACAGTGAGAAAGTTGTTTATTGAGGAACATGCAGGCTGGTGAAATATGCCCACATGCCTGAAGACCCCAAGGAAACCCTACACAGACTATGCAGGGACAGGCTGCCACATAAACACAAGCTGACCCAGGGGAGGATGTGATTTTGAATCTAAAGGACAAAGCCAGCATAAGGACAAATAGTTGGTTGTCAGCAATCTTGGGTGGGACATTGCCAGACTGGCTGGCAGGAAGGCTTGAGACCAGGGTGATGTGAGTATTTTCGGAGGAGGCTTGATGAGTTAAAGGAAGGGATGTGAAAGAAGTGGTGTTTGCCACAGCCAGGGTCAGCAGGCAGCAGTCCCCACAGTGCCAGCCAGCACTGTGCAGGTGTGTGTGTGCTGGCTCGGGTCCTTGGAAGGGCTCCCAGCAGTGCCTGGCCGCTGGCTGAGCTGTGTGCCCAGGCTGATCTCATGTGGAGGGGCTGTGCTCACCCCAAGCAGCTCTAGAGCTGTTTGCTGCTGATAGAGCCCAGTAGCTGGAAGGGTGCCCTGGGTGTGTCCCACTGCCTATGTGCCAGAGAGGGCCTCCAGTTAACTTCATTTGCTTACCCTGCTATATAAACAAGATGGACAGCAATTCTTGGAAGTGCTGCCCTTCTCCATATGCTAAACCAACAGGAGTGGAAGAACAAAGCCCCCAGGTCAGCACACTGTGATTCACAAGTACACACTAGTACCACAGACAGCAGAAACTCAGGATCAAATTCTTGACTGAGCCTTCCTGTGGCCCATTTCTCTTCTGGCCATGGTACATTTATTTTTTGGTGTTGTTGTAGTAAACAAATCTCCTACTGTTTTATCATCAATAAAGGGTGCTCTTGGTCAGTAAGAGCTGGCTTAGGTTGGGTCTTCAGTTCATATTGACACTGAGGTAGAAGCTCACCGTCCCAGGCAGTGTTTGTTCTGCTAAGCAGGTCATAATGCTGTTACCATCTGGCCTTTCATGCCATCTCCTGTGCATGGGTTTGCACATAAAAATGACTTTGCTGGCTGAAGAATAGAGTTGGCATTTATAAGCCAGAAACAACTGAGAGACCAAAAAAAGCTAGCTAAACACTAGTGTCATGATATTTTCTGAAAGGAGCTCTATTAACCTAAATCTCCTTCTGCTGACTTGCTTAGCGCTTCTCCTAATATTTACATTTATGAAGGGCTTTTAAAAAACTCCTTAATGACAGCATTTATGTTCATGAGTTGTATTTAAGAAATATACTCAGTCTGAAAAATGCAGACACATTCATCTTCTTCCACTTTAGTGTTTCATTTTTGAAAAATCACAATCTTTTCCTGACTGGGCACATGATGAAAGCAGCTGCAGTGCCCTGTCTGAACCATTTATCAGACCCCTCACAGCCTCACCCCTTCAGGAATTTAACACCAGTGGCTGAAGACATATCAGCACCCTCTGACATCTGCCAGTGCTTTCTTGGCACTGTGAGCAGACAGGTTCTCCTCTCCCTCTGCACAGGCCAGGCCACTTGAAGCAAGGAGAGGCTGAGGATTTTGCAAGACTGCATTCCAGATAACTCTGGAGAACCATGTGTTTAGGGATGAAAGTCAGAGCTGGGTTCTTTAGACAAGTGAAGGAGCTGAATCCTGTTCCCTACAAATCCACACGCAATTATCCCTCTGACTTCCTGCACTGCCAAAATGCCATGTTTGTTTTATTTATTCTACTGGTTGTTTTGCAAAAAGGTGAAGCCAACAAAGAAGTAAAAGCCCTGCTGCTTTCAGTTAGAAAAGTGACAAGTCAAGTTGGCAACAAAAGCCCTGATGAAAGCTGAGGAACTGCTTTTCCTGTTCTGCACCCTGTGACAGTGCAGCAGCCAATAAGTACTGCAGCTTATTTTGAGAAGTGTGTCATACACTCCAGTTATAGACAGAAAACAGCAGATTAGGTTGTGCCCTGTTTCTTTCAAGACTCTCCTGAGATTTAGGGGACCAGGCACAAGTCTAGTGCCCAAGCACAGGACCATGTCAGACAAAATGGTTAAGCAGAGAAGAAATGGAATTGCTCACACCCTGCAAGGCAGCAGCCATGCACAGCAGAGAGCAAGGATCTAGAGGGATATACAGAAATAGAAAGCTGGTGCTGTGCCTCCCCCTTCCTTCCTAAACGAAACCTATTTCCACCAAACTGCAGTGACACCTCAACCAAGGGACCATGTGGCTTCGTGCTTCAAAACAGAGCCATCCTGGTGAGATTAAAAGGTCACAGCATATACCAAATCAGAAGGAAAATCAAGGAGCAGCACAAGACACTGCAAGGTGTTGTCAGGGTGAGTTTTCCACCTACACTGAGGAGGAGGGATGAGATATCCTACAGCAGAGAGTGATGTGCTGCCTTGAAGAAAAGAACAATGATCCAGGCAGACAGCAGACCCTCCCAACACACCCAGCAGCTCATACAATGCCTGAAAGCATCCAAGTGCCTGTTGTAAAGAAATGAAGTGTTTTAACCCTTTGATGTGAGGGAAGAGGTTGCTTTCATCCCTAGTCAGAGGCTTTTGCCTGCACGAAATCTCCGCAGTTTGAGTCTCAAAAAGAGCTGGGGTTGCCTTTTTAGTCCTGTGTTTCTGCAGGTGGGCTGATGCCCTTTGCATCCCCAATGGGAGGAGGGAAGGAGCTTCTTCCTACAAGATGACTTCATGTGAGGGAGAGGCTGGGATTAAGCTACAGCTGGCAACCACAAGTGGGAATTGCAGTGCAGGTGTTTGAGCAGGAAGGTGAAAATCTCATGGAAAGGCCTTGGAGAGACCAAAGTTGACATTCCAATATTTGCATTCAAAAAACCACATTGGAAACAGGTTCGGTGATCTGCAAACTGCTTGACCCCTGGGAAGAGTGGCTCTGCTGTCAGTTGTGGCTTATCTCTACAGCGGTGGCTTATCTTTGCAGTGGCCCTATGCAGACACACCCAGGGTTGGAGCTGTGGCTATGGCAGGACACTGAAGTCAGGCTGGAAACTCCAGTTCAGCCCATGGCTTCAGACTGAGGCAGGCACTGAAGTCAAGCACAAACATCTACCCTTCTCCCCAGGGTCACCAGTCTAATTCCTCACTGTGCTGGGTATTGAACAAGCAGAAAGATCTAATCACTAACCCAGGAACCAGCAACTCGAGGGCCAGATATCAACAGATTTTCCCTTGCCTGTGATAATGATTGCCACCCACATCTACCTTCTTCCTTTTAAATATCGTTCCCTTCCAAGCTAGAACACAGATCAGAGAAGCAGAGGAAGCTCCTCCTTAAAACACAGCCTGGCAATCACTAATGCAAGTGATACCATGCTCTGTCTGCCATAATCCAGACTATGTGGAAGAGAATGTGTCCATTGCCAAAGAGCTACACAAGCCTATAAAACCCCAGAGAGACTGTTCTTGATTGCATGAGCAGATGAGCACGCCAGAAAGCAGAAGGCACTCCTATTTTCAGCAGCTGAACATGTAACACTAAGGAAGGGTGTGGGAATAATGAGAAGGCTTAGCAAAATGAAAAGTTTCTAGTGAGTATGGACATCTCTTTAAGTGCTCTGCTAGAGCTGTTCTTTTTCTTCAGAAGGTGTTTGGGAACTATCTCCGAATGAGGCCTCATTTGGAGGTTTCAGATCAAATAGCTGAAATGTGCCCAGCACAGCTCTCACCCCTGCTGTGGGCAGGCCAGGGGCAGGAACCAGTGCCAGGAGTCCTGCATATGATGGGTGAGATCAGACAGGTCTGGGCTCATGCAAGATCCTGTGCTGAATGTGAGTCACCTCTGTGATGCTCTTGCAAGGAAGGTGTTCTTGCCTGTATTTATAGGCCTGTAATAGCTAAAATATGAAAGGCAATTATGCCATGCTACTAATTGCCAATGACTCCCCAGCTGTAGTCCTGTGTCCATTTTTGGGAATAGTACTTCAAGAAATAGGCCCATGGTGAGCATATATGGGAGAGACACCTCAGCAATAGAAATGTAAATAATGTGGGGTTATTCTGTGATGGAATACTGAAGATGTTTGGGTGCTTAGCCTATAAAAGCAACTGCTAAAAGGGGAGCTGAAGAAACAGCTATTTTCTGTGAATAATAAAGGATTAGGGTTATTTATTACTAACCATTACTTACTCTCCAGACTCATGAAGATAGAGTAAGAAAAAAAAAAATGAGCACTATTTAAATCTTTAGATGAAGAGTCAAGCTGTTAGGAAAAAACTTGCTAAATATAGAAGTAAAGAGCTAGAACAGGCTGCCAGCAGAGGATGTGGATTCTCTGAGAAGGTTACATGAATATTGGTCACTCATGATCTGTTGATATCAATCCTCTCTTAATGCAAAGGTTTTCATTAAATACTCCCCATGCATCCCTCCCTGGTTACTAATTCCTTTGTGGTGTAAGTCACTGATTCTGTGACTTAATGTCTACCAGACTTCTGCTTCCCAGGTTCCTATGAAAAATGCCTTCATTTGGTGGCTGTGGGCTCCTGAAAAGTGTACTCCCACACAGACAGTGAAGGCATGTTAGAGATGATCATCTAAATTTTAACACCCTGCATTCTGGGTATGGTGCAGCCTCTCCCACTCACTGGTCCCCAAAGCCAATTAGAAACAAGGAACAATAACAGCCTGAGCTCCCCGGAGGTGCCCTGAAATCAAACTCATCAATGTCAGTGAAATCTGCTGAGGCTGTGATGAAACTAGTAATGGTATACTCAGAGTAGGATTTACATTATTTGCAGGAAATTATATAAATGTGAAGCCAGATACTGAATAAGGAGTTTCAAAAGAAATACTGAATAACTTTTTAAGCATGGTTACTTAGCCACATTACCATCATAGGATGGCTTCTTTCTGTAAGAATTTAACAGAACCTTACAGATACTCTGAAATGAGCATTATTTCCAAAGCAGGGTAAGCTAAACAGGAATTTGTGACATATACTAGCACATCCACAGAAGACTTAAGAAGGCAGATACTGAAGGATTCAAAGGTATCTTTGGGGTAACCAAGTCAAGGCAACATCTCATATAGCTTCCTTCAGAAACTGTCTTTTTTTCCCATTTTCAGCCTGGCTCATTTCCATCTATTTGTATCTTTGCCCACAGCATCCATTAGCTTAAGTAATTGCTCTTTCATCTTTGACACTTAACCTATTTAGAGAGAACAATCTTGGAATTTTTTCCTCAGTTTTAATTTTTCTGGGCTACAAAACCCAGCTCTTTTACTGCCTTCCACTGAAGCACGCCCTTCACTCTTCTGGTCTGTGTTGCATCTCTTGTGGTCATTAAACTTCTCTGAGTGGGAATGACCAAAAGTGCATATGATATCTCAAAGGGGGCTCCGTACTCCCCTGTGTAACAACAGTAATGTTTCCCTTTCTGTAGTGGAGATATTGTCTCTGGTGCATTCTAAGAACATCTCCATCGTCTTTGTGTCTATACCACGGGGATAGCTAGAAATACTCCAGAAAGCTCTTTGTGTCAAAACTGAAATGGGTACTGGAAGTGACCACTCAAATTTCCACATGAAGCTCTGTACAGCTTCAGTGAGTCAAGATCAATTGGCCTTGCATTAAATACAAATTTTGCATCTGTTAGTCCTCAGTCATACAGCATCATTCTATAAATCATCATCCCATATAGCATCATCCCATAGTAAGGAAGTCAGAATGCAATTGCATCATGAACTTTGGACGTACATGTGTGTGGCTAAATTTGTGTCATATGATCAGAAATTGCACACTCGCTGAAGGCCCAGACCTTTTCCACACTCAGGTCCTTGAGGTATTCAGCAGCTGACTTCGCTCTCTGGATTTATGGGAATGCGTCCTTGTGACCTCAGACCAACACCAAATTTCCTATGGTTTAACCTTTTCCTGTGGTCCCCTAACTGCTTAGCAGAGTCTGTCTAACACATTGTCACCTTTGTTATCATGGATTATTTGGACATGGGGCCTTGACCCCAACCCTCTGGCTGAGTTCCTGGCCTACCCTCAGACCTGCTTTAGCACCAGCCTTGTCTTGTGATCTGGACTCCTGGCAGGGCCTGGATTTTGTCTCGGGACCTGCCCTGCCCTGCTGTCATGCTGCCTCCTGGATCCCCATGCCATTCTCCATTTTGTCTCCTATCTTCCATCAGCTGAGTATATCAGCAATATTAGTATTTTTAGTCACCTTGTTGACTGTTCTTCTACCTCCTCATGGTTTCTCATTTGTTGCTGCAACCTCCTAACATTCTTTTTTCTGTACCAGGAATGAAGTTCATAAAAGTCCTCCCAGCTGCCTTGTATCTCAAACAGCTTCTTCTCAACCACCAGGGTCCCAGAGATCCATAACACAGTACCTCATGTGGAGAACATGTATTTTTTCAGTGTCTTCAGGTCTGACCAAGTGAGGAAAATTTATCTTCTCCAGAGAAATGCACCCTAAATGTCAGCTGTGAGATTTGCACCAGGACAGAGAAATAACTCAGCCATCAGTGAAGTGGTGAAAACAATGCCCACAAAAGACTTAGTAACTTGAGAAGAAACTCATGCTTGGGAAGAACAAGATGGACCAGATATGATGACATTTGCCACAAAACTGAATTAATGGTTATTAATGAAAAGACAGACACAAATACAGCAGAAATACAATAGCTCTGTAGAAACGAAAGAGACAATAAATTGGCTTCTGCTTTGAAAACAGGGTTACTGAGAAATGTTCCAAAACACTGAGTTGAACTGAGGCTATTCTGAGGCTTTCTGAAACAGCCACTGGCTTTACTGCATGTCAGTAATCTTTCCAGCTAGTTTTCTGCAAACTTTTAGTGATCCCTGGCACTTTTAGAAGCTCCCAAAAGGCAACAACAGTCAGCAGATTTTAATTAGCCACATGTATTTTTGGAGTTTATAACTTGAAGAAGGTTGAAAACCACAGTGCACAACTCATATGAATGTCCACTTGTGTATATGTGCACAGTAAAATGTTTTTGAGTTTATTAGATATTTTTTCTTAAGACTTTAATACTCTTAATAATGAAAATTTGAACATATCTATGCATGAAAGCATTGTAAATCATTCTTCTACACTATGGCCACACTTACTAAGCAGTCTCCTGTTTTAACTGATGATTTCAAAGACCTTTGCCATGAGTTGGAGTGGACTCTCCCTGAAGAACCTTTTAATCTAGTTTGGCTACTATTGCACTTGCCTATGTAAACTCATACTTCCAGTTGAGTGAAACCACCAGCATGAGATTCTGATCTAAAAACCATTCACATGTAGTTCCTTCAGACAATGACACACCTACTGTGGATGCAAAACCACTCCAACATAGCAGAGGTTGAAAATGTTTCTAATCCCCTTCTGAACTCAAAACTATCAACTGCTAGAATATTCAAATGGCAGAGCAAGCTGGGCATGAAGACAATGCCATGAAAAAAGTACTGAAAATAGGTAAATCAGTTTTACAATTGCAGGTCTACAGAACTAGTATTAGTATTTTTTTTCTATTTCCTTTGAAACAACACATCCAACAGTGTATATGTATGGACTCCAAGTTGGAAGTTTTTGTCAGAACTGGAAAAACTCCTGAAAAAATTGCGAGGTACTACTTATAATTTGTTTTGGATTCAGAGGATAGAGATTTTCAAAGGAGCTCAGCCTGTTTGGGTGTATTTGATTGGTAGCCAAGCAAATCCAGAGCTGAGAGGCAGCTCAGCTGTGGCCTATAAATATATTACAGACTACAGGCTAGAGGAGAAGAAAAGCTTCTCATGAATATGTTTATGCTGGAAATTAGAAGGTTACTCAGTCCTCATAGCAATGATGCTTTGGAACAACCTTTCACTGGAGAAATGAGGCAAAGCCATTTTAAGTGGCTTCTTGATTAGCTGCAGGGATGATCCTGTGGTTGTCTGTGACAAGAAATGACAGTGTTTGGGTCTGGGGATTGGCTCCTTTTCAAAACATGCCCTTACTTGTCATGGTGGGAACTTTAGATACTGAGTGTTTTGGAAAATCTGGGGTTTACTACATGTCTGAAAGTGAGCAGAGGCCATTCATAAATATCCATTGACCATGGAGCTCTTCAAACCTCCTTTTCATGTGGTATTAACATGAAGCATCTGGAAGGCAAGAGTCTTGATCACAGGCTCCAGGTTGATTTGAATAAAAGGTTATGAAGAATTTTCTTTAAAAACCTAATAAATTCAGCATAAACACACAAAAGATATCTTACTCAGACTTGCTAGCAGTTATTATACAACCCCTTCCAATTACCAGCTTATTACAGGGTATAACCTTCATGTTCACACTGCCTTATGCAAGCCATGCTGATATTCTATGTGCTAGGAGTTGCCACGACCACACATTTCAGAGAGAATGAAGGTAATTATGGTATCCCTGGAGATGGGTGGCACCCTCTTCCCCAAGGGCACTCCAAGGCTAACCCTTATCAGCTGCATCGTGCCCAGGAGGAGCACTTAGGGTGACATAGGGTGGAAAACAATGTGGAACTGTAGGGTGTAGACAAGGTACAAATGCACCAAACCAAAAGGGAGCTTTGCTTTGCTGGCTTTATTGTCATAAAACTAAATTAAGTTAGTCAAACCCGACAACTACATTAGTTTTTCATTTTGTTTTTCTCCAGCCTTTTTTGTCTCTCTGCTTCTTTGGGGTTTTGATTTGGCTTATGGAATCTTGGTGGCCATGATCACAGATTGGTTTGGGGTATGTGTTCTGGACCTTACTAAGGACGTTGCACTGCATCATGGTGTTTCCTCCCTCATGAGATGCTTTTGATTAGCTGCCTGAAATACAGGTTGCACAAGGAACTCCTGTGGCACAGAAGTTTGTCTGGCAAAACTAATTGAGGAGAAATGGCCCAATTAAGAAACTCATTGTACTTTTCCATTTCTAATGGCAACCTCTGCAACAATTTATGTCCTGTAGGAAGAGTTTCCAGACTTAGAAAAGGTCCTCATTACTCTTTGAGCTGTTAAGCAGTGTAACTCATGCAATCATCTGCGCTTGGCCATCCTCAGAACCAAATGCTGTGCAGAGAAAGGGTGTTGTGCAAAGCCTTCAGCAAAAGCACAGCTCATTCTCAGCTTCTTCAGTTAATGACCAGCTTTTAGCTGACGTGTAAGTGCCTACCCATATAACTGAAAGTATTGTGGACATCATTGTTTCACATAGCAAATCAGAATGATACCCAGGTCAGCCCCACCACAGCTCAGCAAAAGCTTTAAACATTATTTCTCAGTTTCATCTAAAACAGAAAACCTGAGAGTGTATCAGGTAACATTTCCCTAAGAATCCACTTTCTCAATGAAAGCTCAGCAGCAGCAGAGGAACAGACACAGAGCTCACTCAAAACATTCGCTCTGGAAAACATTTGGTCGTGTCTCTGCTAGTAGTTTCCTCTAGCAGGAATGTTTTCCTGGATCCTGCCATTTAAATGTCTCCTGCTGGCAGCCAGCTTAAAGCCCCAGGCCTTCAACCCATGAGCTCAGTACTGGTGTCCTTCCACTCCTTAAGTTCTCAGCTGAGAATTCTCCAAAGGAAAGGATACACCTAAAATAAACATAATAATACATAACTATAATAAAATATGGTGTTTTTCCAGTTGAACCATTTCAGGCACCAAAACACACACAAAAAATATTCTTCCAACATAAATTCTCTGCTTTGACAAATAAACAGGCAATCAAGACAAACAGGTCGGCGGCTGGCTGAGCAACATCTAGAGCCATGGCCCAGAGATTTACTGGTCTTTGAAGAATGTATTTCCTTCAAATATACTTCATTGTTAAAAGGGAAAGAAGACACAGTGAAGTTGTTTCTATGGGAACATTCCACCTTTATAAACCCTGCTCTTATCCAGTATCTTGTGGGTAAGGCTTTTCCAGACCCTGTGATTGTACTTTGTACAAAGATACAAAACCAAACCTTGGCAGTCTTTTCCACCAACCTTAATGATTCTATGAGGATTCTATGATCACTTGTGACATGATCATGAAAGTGCAGTTGGAAAGCTACTGGTTTATTTCCCATACATGATTCATTTGTATTGCCTTCATCATATCCCATTAGCGAAGCAGAAAATTCCTACTTCTTTGTAGGAGTCGATAGTTGACACCTTTCCTTCTTCCTCCTCCAGTTATTTAACTATGCAAGTTGATCTAATGACTTGCTGCTACCAAAATTCTTACCATTTGCTCCCTAGCCCATGGCTGCACCACCCACCCCTTCATTTTGCAGTAGCTCTGGCCCACATACATTTCTAAGCCAGTTTGGCTCATTAAACCCCCTCCTCCATTTTTGTTGTTTGTTTTCTCCCATTTTATTGGATTAAATCAGCTCACTGGAGTTGGCCAAGCAGCAGAAACTGCACAACACCAGCAGCTTTCTGGGCAGAAAGAGAATTCCCAATTTCCATCAGCAACGAGCCCGTAACGTGGCCCGCTGCACCTCCAAAAAACACACTGAGCCAGCAGAGCAATCAGGGAACCTGCCTCATGTGCACAGCCTAAAACCAGATCAGCTGAGCTCCTGCTCAAGGCTCTGGAATTCACAGTGACTTTGCACGAAGAGGCTCAGGCCATCAGTTTCCCCAGCTCATGTGCTCAGGCAGCATCCTCCAACAGCAAAGCGGCAGGATCTGAACGCTGCCACAAGCACTGCTGCAGTCATCATCCAAGTGGAACCCCGGAGGGTGCAAAGCTACTGCTGAGGAATGCAGAGAAAACCAACAGGCACCAGATTTAGCAAGTAGGAGTGGTATCCACACAAAGAACTTTATTTTAATCAATACAGCAGTGAAAAAGCAAACTTTTAAAGAAGGAGGAAAGAAAAAAAGAGAGCTTTATGTCTGCATGTTTAATAAAAACACTTGCTCTAAGACAAAAGTAATTTACATTCTGATAACTCACATTCAAAAATAAATAGAGAAAGGCATCAGGGCATAACATTCAAATGAATACCTAGTAAAAGCAGTAATGTATTTGTATTAATAATCAAGAATGTAACACTGCAATATTTAATCTTGGATCTGTGAACACAAATGTCACCTCCTACATGGCAACAACTGCAGACAGACACCATTAGGAGCACAGACACTGATTTCTGTTAAATTAAAAAGGTAAGAATTGTACTTAACAAAAATCTTCTCCAAACTGATATCACAGAAAAACCACTCTGAGTGGCAAACAACAAAAAATTAATACTGAAATAACTAAAGAAAACTATTTTTAAAAGAAATTTGGTTAACAAATAGGAATCACAATGCAGGATTACCTCTTCCCCAGAATATCCACTCAATTATTTTGCTCTAAGGTACATAACACAGCACACAGAAAAGTTATTCTATTTTAGTATACTACTAAAATGCAGGCTTTTGCCATTTGGTCCATTTACTTTTTGTTGATTATTTTAGCCTGCTGTATTGGAAAGAAAAGTTGTGTGTCTCTCAATCTTTGGATACAAAAACCAGAGAAATTACATTCTTCAACATAAAAGCAAATTTTTGAGAAACCTGTGCATTTCTTTTTCGGTTAGGGTTTTTTTTTTTTTTTTCTTTCTTTTTCCTCTTTTTTTTTTTGGTTAAGCACACATTTTATTACTTTCATTCATGCAAAAACTCTGAATCACTGCCATTCCAGATGAGGATTTAAGCACAAAATTTAAATGGTCAATTTATCAGAGTACAGAACAAAGGAAGAAAGCTTAATCCATTTTTTCTCTTGCTACTGGACTCTACTCAGTTAGTCAAATTACACTAACCTTACACATTTGCATTCTTAGAGATGCAGGCATAACAATTCATTCAGGAAAACTAAAAGACACATTCAAGATAGAACAGATCTGATAACTATACTTACTCATTTTTACATAAGAGGCTCAAACACTTAAAAAACTACATGTATCTGCCAGAGAACACAGACACTAAATTGTTTAAACAAACTACAAGTAACCACTGCAGACTCGACAGCAATACTAAAGAAAAATTATTAATATCATTACAATATCAAATCCTTATCTTTCCTAAAAATGTAAGTGCAAATCACAAGTTGCAATTCAAACATGTAGAGAGCTTGAAATGAGTAAAATAATTCAGGTGTATAACACTATTAATATCCTGTGTTAGCCACATAATATTCAAATAGAGAATGGAATTTTAACTGGGGGATTTTTTTTTTTTGTAGTGAAGGAAGTTAAATTCAATGGGGTTGTGTCTCTGAAACAGTAGGAAGAATCCTCCAACAAACATTCTGTCATTGCCAAATTGTGCCTCAGGCACTGTACTCAATTAAGTCGGTTTTGGCAAGTAGATTTGCAAAGCAATCACCTGTACAATCGCAAACAAAATTTATTCACACTCTGAAGGTATGCAGCCTTCAATCAACATCTCATAGTATATTATAAACAAACATATTATTCTTGCAGCAATAGGCACAGAAGACCTGCCCGAAGTCCCCCACCTCCACACCAATGCTTTAGTTTTTAAGCAGAATACATATTTCCCAATTTGATACTCATTCTCAGGACTCTATAGGGCAACTGTCACCTATTGTATTATCTTAGCTTGACATATACTACAGCAGAATTAGATATATACCTGAAAAATCCAGTTTGCAAAGATTACAAATGTATCAAGCTGCCAGTAGAGTTCCTATATCTACATATGACGGTGCAAGTTAGCAGTGTCATAAAGGCACTTGTCTCTCACAGACAGTACTGTCTTCTCCAATCAGTCTGAAAGAGATCTTAAAAATATTTATTGTAACATCCAAAATGGTTTTTACTCCTTAAAGTGGTGCAAATCATCATCTACAGAACAATAATTCATTAGTTCATCCTGAAAGAGCTGAGTGCAAATTATCCATAATTGAATATATCTTTATATGCATCTATATTCTCTATATATATCTATATTTACTTAAACCATTTTAATGCCATGCTCTCAAAAATGCCAAAAAACATGCTATAGTAGAAATGTGATTGGCACTAGCAGCCACAAATAAAAAGATAGGTGCATACAACAGTACAAGCAAGCTTATTCACGAAGCTACTGAAACGATCAAGTGAATGAGTTGCAAAGAGAGACATTTGCCACAAGTCTTTCCAAGACATGCTTGAAGCCACACCTGGCCATGTGGCACACACATCATTAGGGACATCTTTATAGCTGGCTACCTAATTTTACAGAAATAATTCCAAAATGCACGTTTCACTTCAAAGTGAACTGTTTCTGTTTTCGCCAAGTGTGAAAACCAGATGCAACAGCAGAGTTTAAAAAGACACCTAAGCAGCCACTAAATAAAGTTCAGTGCAGTTTTAAAGGGTTTATGGCTGACAATTTGAAATCCTTGAAATCCCCTTTATCTGTTTGGTATAAATGTACAGATTTTCCTCTCCAAGCCTCAGTACCTTAAAGCAATAACTTGAAAGAATTTCCACCAACAAAAGATCCGGTTTTCCAAATCAAAGGGCTCAGGTATTAGAAAAATTGACATAATTGGCTTTGCCTATGTAAATGCTAATTTGCAGCTGGCATTATAGCTCCATTACTGAGAAATCTAGATGGTATGATGGACGGAATAAATCAAGTACAATCCAAAAGCCAGCAGGTTTTTTGCCCTTAGTACCTTATGTCGTAACAGCACATTAACAATACATCCAGACTGCTGTGAAGTTGCTGGATGGAGCCTCATGCCTGAATACTAATTTTCATGTCCAGTCTCCTTAAACAGTTTTGCCAGTACTGCACCATAAGGAAGTTTCTGTGTCTTTGAAAAACCTGCATTCACTGAACATTGCACAAGGCTATTGAAACAAAAACAAGAAAGAAAAAAAAAAGAAAAAAAAAATGAAGCTATTTGCTCAAGTATTAAGCTATTCCTTCAAAGAATTGCACTTCTTTGCTTATAGCAATGACCAGAATTGCTGATGGTGTACTGACAGTTGCCATGGCAAGTGGGTGACTGCGTGGGATAGCAGACATATAGCCAAGTCAACTGCTTATGCAATCTCCATGATTTCAGCAAGCACAGAACACTTTATTATGTGCTTCCAATGATCTTCATAAAGTGCCAAAGGGAAAAATGTTGTTCTGTGTCAGGCCATGGCTGTTTCAGTATTCCCATTCATCTGTTTTCATGTCCAGATAGTAAAGGATATTCTGTGCAAGCTTTACTGCCTGCTTCCTGGCAGCCTTGCACCGCTGATCACCTTGTGGATCAACAGCATCCAGGGCTAGAAGTTGTTTTGTAAGAAGTTCTTCCAGTCTCATGTAATTTTTATCTGTTCTGTTCCCATCGAATGAAATCACCTCTTGCTGAATTTGAGACAAGTTTCCAAGTACAGTCCAAACTGCTTTATGAGACTGATGTTCAGCAGCAGTTTGCTCTGGATACATTTGCCTTTTTTCCAGCGCTTCCTTCAAATCAATATATGTTATAAGAGTCTGAACTTCAATTACTGCTCTTCTCCTGGCCTCTCTAATACAGGGATTTTTTCCTGGACTCACTTCATCTAGTTGGGCAATTAGCCCCTGCAACTCTGCTTTGGATCCCAGATACAAATCAGAAGCATTCTCTGTTTTTAAAAGTAAAGAATTAACTTCCTTCATCTTCTTACGGATCTCTTCTATTTTTAGAATAGACTGATTTTGTGCCAAATCATAAGCATGAGTAGAATTTGCCTCTTCATCCAAGTCCAGGTATTTCTGCAATTTATTGATCTCTTCTACTACTTCCTTTCTGTAATTTCTTATTTCTGTGCGACCGCAGACATCTAAAGCATCCAAATCAGCAATGAGGCCTGTGAGCACACAGGACAGATGCCTGCAGGTATCATTACTACTCACTCCCATTAGCAGTGCAATCAGAGTTCCTCTGGCTTTGTTCACATCACACATTACAGAGTTAATTTTGGAGACAGAAGGATGTGCATCATTAGAGAGTGGCAGGGACAGCTGTTGCTTTATACCACTCTCTATAATCTCCTGAACAGCACAGATCTTTGTCAGAGTGCGGTATCTTGCTTTGCGTAGGGAAACTTTCCCTCCAGTTTTCACCTGGGTAAGCCTCAACACAATGTCCTGAATTCCTTCTTCAAATTCATCACTTATACAGTTTCCTCCTTTGTAAAAAGATGTGATCTCACGTTCCACAAGTGACTGCGCCTCCTTGAACAAAGCCTCTATTTCCAGTCTGCGCGGATGGTTTGCATTTTGTTCCAGCTCCTTCAGCAGCCTCTCAGTCTCCTGGGCAGCTCGCTTTCTGGCTTGCTGAATATCCCCCTTCCCTTCGGTGTCCACAGAATCTATTTCAAAAAGCTGTTTCGTAAGGATTCTTTCCAATTTCTTGTAATCTCGGTCAGTAGACACACCGCTGAAGACAGCCACTTGCTGTTCAATCTCTTTGACTTCCTTCTGTATTTCATGTAACCGTTTTATGGATGGGTGTTGGTTACCCATATCCATTCCTCTTCCCACGTCCAGCTCCAGATGAACTACAATGAAAACGGGAACAAGACTTGCTAAAGTGCTACACGAGCACACATTGCAACTTTTACATTCTGAAGCACTTCAGCATTACAGCTATTTTAAATATCTTCACCAATACGAGTAAACCACTTACTGACATTCCACAGCCCTTTAATTTTTTACACCTTTCTCCCGGTCGGGCCGCAGGGGCGATGCTGTAGCTGCCACGCACCCAGCTCTCGGCTGTTCACCCCCAGCCTGCCGCCCTGCCTTCCTCACCTGCTCTGCAGCTGAAGCCGCCGCAGAACAAACAAGGCAGCCCAGGGGAGAACCCGGAGCGGGGGGAGAAAAGCGGCCGAACGCGACCGCCCTCGGGCGCCACAACCCCGGGGCAGAGCTCCGTCCCCGCACATACCTCGCTCCCCCTCAGCACTCGCCGCCCCCTNCCGGGCCATGGCGGCCGCGCGGGTGCTGCGGGCTGGTGCCTGCCGCCGCCGCCTCATCCTCTCCTCCGCCTCCTCCTTCGCCTCCTCCTCTACCTCCTCCGGTGGCGGCCGTGCGGCTGAGCGCGGGGAGCGGCCGGATAGTGCGGTAAACCCGGGCGGGGGGCCCCGGGGGAAGCCTCGGGGGCCGCCGCCCCCGCGGAGCCCTGAGTGGGGAGCGCTCCGGCTGCCCCTGGTAACGGCGGTGGAGCGGGGGCGGCCGGTAGCAAACTGCGTTCCCCGCGGCCTCTGGTTTTTGAGGTGTTTGTCGAGCCCCCCGGTGTTTGTTTTTGGAGAGGCGCTGAGATCCGGACTGTTGGGTAACGCCAGGTGTTCCCGAACCCGGCTGGGGCAGGCACACGCCTGTGTGTGGGTACATGGATGCAGGAAGAACGCCGGGCTGAGGAAAACTTAGAATCATTGAATTATAAAATATGCTGAATTTCAAGGGACCCACAAGGATCACCGAAATCCGATTCCTGGCCTTACACAGAACAGCCCTAAGAATTGGACCGTGTGTCAGAGAGTTGTCCAAAAGCTCCTTGAGCCTGTCATGCTTGGGGCCGTGACCCCATCCCAGGGGAGTCTCTCACCCCATCAGCCCTCTGGGTGAAGAGCTTTTAATATCCAGCCTAATCTTCCCCTGACACAGCTTCATCCTGTTCCCTCGGGTGCTGTCACTGGTCACCAGAGGGCAGAGATCAGCACCATAAAAAACTTGCACACTTGCTAGTTCTCTCCATGAAACATTTTAACAGAGTTATCAGTGATAGAAAAATGAAAAAAAAATTATTTAAAAAAATACCTCATGATTCATGCCCATGGTAAAAGAGTTAAAGGTATTTTCCATGTAGTGCATTTGTAAGTAAAAGTAAATTGTAAATGTACACCATTGGTTTTGGTTATAGTAAATAAATGTGCTTTATTTCTGAACTTGCTATGCTTGCATGCTTTAAGGTTCCTTGGCATTTGGGAATATATTCCAAATTGAGGCAGCAGCAGTGCAGATAACGCGTTGTTGTGTCTGTGTTCGGCAGGGCCCGGGTTTCCGTCCCCCCGCGCACTCGCACAGCGACTGGATCGGGCCCCCGGACCGGCACTCCAACCTGCGCCCCGTCATCTTCTACGTGCCCCCCGAGGAGTCGGCGCTGGAGCGGCGCCTGCGGGAGGCGCGCCAGGAGGCCCAGGCCAGCAACCAGCGCTTCTGGGCACGGCACAACCGCGCCTTCCGCCAGGTGAGGCCGCCCTCCACCTCCTCCTCCTGCTGCTGCTGCTCAGCACCCTCCTGCCTGCCCAAACCCGGGGGGCTTGGCCTCTCTGAGGTGGGGCCCAGTTCTGCCTGCTGTTAATGCGCTCAGGGGCATGGAGGAAATTATGGTTTTGTCATTCATTTCTTTACATGATGCACAAAACTAAAAATCCCACGTTTTATTGCTGCCTAGTGGTGTGGAGTATTTTCCCATTTCCTGTCTTGCACTAAAAGCATAAAGCTGTACCTGCCCTGTGTGCAGGACCTGCCTGTGACTAGAGCAGCTGTTGAAAATTATTTTGTGGCTCGTTTTTTCTCTTGTCATAAGTGAGAGAAATTTGGTGTAATTATCAAGACTAAATGAGGTTAAATGATATGTCCCATTTCACTGGCAGCCTATCCCAGCAAGGCTAAAGTGAGTCTGTCTCCTTTCCTGATTTTACCATCTCCCAACCAATGTGGCAGTTTTTTGGAAGAACAGCAACATTCAGTAATTCACCATTGTTTATGAAGTTGAATATCATATCCTCTCAAAACTTGCAAAGATCCCAGAGAAAAATGAAGCTTCTTTTTTTAATGCTACAGAACCATTTTTTAAGTCTGTCAAACACACACGCAGATGCTTATTGTGCTTCCATCTAAATAATTTTAATATTTTAGGCTGCATGTTTTTCTCTATGCTCAAAATCTCAGTTATACAGTACAGCACATTTCCATAGTTTGTTTTATAAATTGAAAGTTTGAATCCTGTGAAACAACACTGAAGTTTAGCTGTAGCTTTACTCCACAAATCACTTTTATAAGTGTCAGTATGACACTTGCATGAATTAATTGATGCATGCAGGTAGCAGGATCTAAGTGACCAGTTTAACTAACTCACTGGATTAAGAAAAGTGTTTAGTTGACATTTCCAAGTATAACAAGTATTGCTAGTTATTTCAAAGGGTGTTGAACACCGCATTGCTATGTAATTAAAAACAATGGTTAACTTCAAGGACTGACTACATCCAATTCTAATGTGGAAAAACATGTTTTAGGAAAAAGAAGAATTTATTTATTCAAGACTGAAAGCCAAGGGTCTGGAAATGAGAGATGAATCAGGTTAGTGAGATCTTGTTTAGGATGCATTCTGAATTCTGTTTAACTTTGAATTTTGTTAGTTTATGCTCTTTGTGTTCTGTCACAAGTAAATCTTAGAAGTGTTTTCAAGAGTGTGATAAAAAAAGAAATGAGGAGATTTTCAGAGATGTGTATGTGGGGGTCAGATCATCTGTTGCACTGTTCTCCCCCTAATTCCTTCCCCACAGCCAGAGGGAATGTGCTGAAATCCTAACCCAGTAATATAATAATCATGTAGCTTAAGGAGGAAGGGACTTTTTACTTTCACACCTCCTAAGCCAGTGAGCTGGCTGAAATAAACATACAGAGCATTTGCCTCAAGTGCATGTTATGGTTGTGTGGATAAATTCACAGTCTTTGGCTTCAGGTCCATGATGTGTCCAATGAATACTATGTTTTTTCCTTGAGGGAGAGGAAGGCAGCTTCTGGGGAGATGGCAGCTGCTATCTGCCTGTCTCTGCCTGAGCACAGTTGCTGTAAAATAGTTGTCTCTCTAATTCATTGTGTGAAAATGAAAACAAAATGCCTTCATAAAAAAAGTGAATTGGGCATTGTAGTATGAGGTTGAACACTTTGTTCACAGAATAATGATCTGCTTGAGTTTAGTGAAGCATCTGCTCTGACGTTCTCTATGTCACAGACCATTATTTTTCTTTTCTGTTTGTGTCCTGGTGATCAGTGTGTGCTTGAGAAGTAATTTTAATTAAGATCTATGTTGTTTCAAAACCACTTCTTTTATATGGTTTTGTTGGTGGTGGTGTTTTTGGTTTTTTTTTTTGCTTTTATACTCTAGAAGTAAAAGAGAGTGACCACATACTTCCATTAAAAATAAATTTATATCAACTGCATGCCTTTGGTCAGCAATTCTATAATACAGCAGTGAGTGTTTGTAAAAATAAAAATATACACGAACAGTTGGAACAAAACTTACTTTTCTATGTAATAAATCAGTTTTTCTGATACCAGTATGAAGAAAAAAATTAACTACAGGTATTAAGCTGGCAGCCTTCAAATGGTGTTAGAGGTATTTATCCCATAGTATGTTAATGCTTTGTGATATATTAGTTTTTAAAATAATGACAAATAGAACCAATCTATAATTTACATTTCTGTGATCAATCTCAAGAGCCTTATAATGCATTTTGGAAGAGTAACAAGTTGAATATTGCAATTCCATCTCCCTAATCATATCCATGTTCCCTGAGGCATTGAAATTTGACTTTCATTTTAGGGACACTTTGTGCCAGAAGGTTTGTGTAGGAATTGTCTGGTAGAGTTGAGAATATTTGTTGGTTCTCAGGATTAGACATCTGTGATGTAGCCACAGGTCTTCCTGTTCTTCCTTACATATTTTGGTTATGAGTGACATATTCAAAATCATTTTTTGCATTTACTTATTCTCAAAATAATTGCCTGCTAGATTGTTTGGAAGTCTGACATCTCAGAACATAAACTTTTTGCCTGAAGTTACTTCAAATTTATCACCAGTAATAGAAAAAGAATTACATCTGAAAATACCATGTCAATTGTGGATAGTGTTCTTTTGATATTTATGGACTTGCTTTAGGGGGGAAATTAAGTTACTAAATGCTCTTACTGGTTTAGGCTTCAGCCCTGTGAGAAATTATTTTATTCAAAGGATAGATGCTCCTAGATCTATGCACATTTTCATATGGGTTCACTGGTTCCCTAATAGTCTAAGAGCTGATAAACTTCATCACTTCCACAAGTAATAGGGGTTGAAAAACTATGCCAGCTTCGAGATTATCAGTATTTTTAATCTGCTGTGCTCTCTAGATAAGTTTTAAAAAGTTGAAAGATAAAGGCATATTAATTTGTTCAGGGTTACACAGAAAGCTTGTAGCAGCAGGGAGTTAGACCTAGCATCTGAACCCAGTGTTTTGATCCAAAGAATTGCCTTGACTTTGTTACACCAAAACCTATTTTCAGGTCACAAAGCAACACTGAATGCAGAAGAAATGGCTGACTTTTACAAGGACTTTCTAAGTAAAAATTTTAAAAAGCATTTGCAGTATAACAGGTATGTAGAAGGTATTTATGTTGGCCATTATACATTACAGTCTAAGTGAAAGGTGTAAGATCAAGTTTAAAATCTGAACATTTTTTCTGTAATTGGTAAAACAGCACAAACCCCTGTAATTTTGGAAAATCATTTTTTTTAATGCTGTTACTAGCATTTGACAGAAATTTGCATTATCATTTGAGTTCTGCTGCTGCTTATTGTTGTTTTACTGGAAAGATAAGCTCAAGTCTGAGGTTTAAAGAGACAAGATCAGGCACATTTTATTAGCTTAGGGCATGGGTCTTTTCATGCTGCTAATTCAAACTGATAAATATGCAAATAGACCACTTGAAAGTTCTGTATAACAGATTCTAGCTGACTGTTAAATAAGGACAAGTAAATGTGGTTTATCTCAAAGGAAAATCTTTTAATGGGAGTAATATTTAATAATCCTGGGTCTATTATTTTGCGAGTGTCTAGTAAAAAAGTGATCAGCTTTTGAGTTTGGTGAGGCATAAATTGAACCTGACTCGTCCTGGGTAGAATCTCAAGTACAGCTTGGTAAACCCACATCCAACTCTTCACAGCATCTCCTGCAGTGTTTCAGTGTTACTGTGTGTACAACTCCATAAACTGGATTGGGGATCTGAAAGGGGTGAAAAACGACTTGCAGACACACATTCCCCTGCAAGTAACTATGCACACTTGAAAAAGGGCTAGAAATGAGGGAGGAATGGGAAGGTGGAGAAAGACAGCACTTAATCCAGGAATAGTGACCACTATTGTGGGATGTGAAAGCACAACTGCAGTTCCCTCCCTGTACTGGACTGGGAGATTGGGCTCCAAAGTGTCAAGTGTGACTGGGTTCCTAAAGGTGTAATGCTAGCGAGAATTCTGCTATCACTGTAACTGATCTATAACAAATGGTGGCTCAAGCTTCTTCCTGTGTATTGTGCATAAACCATAAAATACTATCCTGTAAGAACAATTTAACCAATAAATATTTAATTATGCACATCTTATCTTGCCCGTGGAGGGGCAGGGGGGAACCTCACCATGATCCAAAGCAACAGCATGAAAAGATGCAAAGAAACTGTTTTTAGTGAAACGATTTGCCATACATTGCCTATAACTGAAAAGTGGGAATGCAAGTACTTCATCTTAGAACTGGTTACCAGTTGCCATTGTTGCAGTGAGCTTAGAATAGTGTCCCATCTTCAGGGTAAGATAATTCAGGCTTTGTGCTTAAACATGACCTTCCTTTCTGCTGCCTTGTAAAATCAAGTTGTGTCAGCTGCATTGTTGTAGTTTCAAAGTGGAACTCCACAGCCCTGAAAACAGCAGAGCTTTTTACAGGCACTCTGATTTTGAGGGGTCATATTTATAAAAATCTGTTTATGCATTTAGCTGTATGTTCTTTTACAGCATTGCCAGCTGGCCTGAAAACTGGCAGCTGAAGTGTTGCAACTCCTAAAATGTAGTTAAAATTGAAGCAATGACTGTGCATAGATGCCTTGAATATTTAGTTCAGGGTTTTTAGACTGAAAATACAATTTAGTTTTGGAAAAAAATTCAAGAAGGATATAGGAAATCAAATGTGAAAGGGGAAAAGAAACAGTTGCAATGTTAGCATGATATTTTTATTTAACATGACATTTGAAGGGGTAGCTCAGTGCTGCCTGTCAGTGTGAATTTGGCCACTATTCTTACTGAGAGGTTGGTCTCTCAGGCTTATGTTAGATCTGTGCATGCAAGGTTTGCCCCAGACATCTCAAGAGAAGACCTAAATCCCAGTGTTCGAGTTCTAGAATTCTAAGTATCCTATTGCTTCTTGTGAGCATTTTACAGTGGGAGTGAGATCCTTGTTAGAAACTAGAAAAAAAATTCATATTATTTTAATTTGTAACAGGGGCAAGAACTTGAAGCAAGTTTTCACAGGTGAAAAAGGGCTGATACAGACCATACTGTGAATAACTTGAATTGGTTCCAGAAGCCATGCATGATTCATAAAAATTAAGTTATTTAAAGATATAAAAACTAACTTTGACAATATTAAAGGCATTATCTTTAAAAGATATTGCAGTAGAAAGATAATATGGGTAAAGAAAGTGGGTTATACAATTAGCCTTTGAAGTGTGATTTGATTTTATTTTTTCCTACTCTTGTATGAGACCCACTCTGCCCTTTTCAACACAGGCATCTTCATCCACACACAAACAATTCTTACCTGAAGCACAGCACTGGCAGGAAATTAATCCAGATAGCTTGGTGATCAGCTTTACTTCTGAAATATGAGACATGGTTTTAACTATTTTATCTCACCTGATCTCAGTCAAAGTTGCAACCCTGTAATCCCTGTGTGATCTGTTCATGAACGTGGATATACACATGGACTTTTTCATAGGTGATTTAACTCTTACTAGGCAGGAAAAGCGTTACCACAAAGAACAGAAAATGCAGGTCATCACTGAAATGTCATTTGTCAATGCCAAAGGATATTTAAATATAACTGTGTTATCTTTTTTCTGTTCTTGTTCTGTGTGCTGATGATTTTCTTGGCTTTGGAATCCTAGAGATTGGTATAAACATAACTTTAGGATCACATTCCTCATGGGACAAGTAGCACTGGTGAGAGCTCTGAGGTGGCTTCGTTGGAGAAAGAAAAATGTAGAACAGTAATCGCAGCTCCATGAAGAATGCAACATTATATGCTGTAAACTTGTGGGTTTATAATAATGTTCCAAATCTGAATGGTTGATGCAATAATTACTTGAATTTGTTTGTTGAAACTATGTAAATAAAAGTCAACACTGCTTAATTTATAAGCAGTATGTAGATTTCCTTTACCCTTTATTCCAAGAATATCTAAAATATTTCTCCACCAAAACACAACCAAGAAAACTTTTAAAAGCTGTTCTTTGTTCCTGTCAGATGGAATGGGTAATGACTGTCCTGTTTTTACTACAGAGTTATGGCTGCTAAATAATATGAGATTCAGTGTGCTGTACCTGAACTCTGGTCTCAATGATGTCACCACTAACTGTATTAGTAAATAAAGACAAAAATGCCTCATTTTGCAGCAATTGCCTGTAGCTATCCATAAGTAATACAAAAGGGGTGAAGGAACAAGTTTGATTTGTAAGTGTATATACAATCATTTTAGAATAATCCTCTCTTCAGTGTGATTATTTTCTATTTTAAATAAAGATTTAAGTATGATTTCATATAAAGTGTTAATGCAATAGGATCTTCTTAGATTTTTGTTTAATTAAGAGAAATGGGACAAGAGCTCCTCTGATCCATGATTGGTAAATGTTTTAGTTGCTGAGCAATTTAACAAATGTGCTGCCCATCGTTTAATCTTGGTAGAAGATGAAACTGGTAACTCCTGTATGGAGAACAACATTACTACAGGTATGCTCTGCTTTCTGCTGGTTCATTTCTTCCAAAAAATTGTTCTCATCACTTTCTTCAAGGCACTGAAAACAACTTTCCTGAGGGTTGTTTCTGTGGCCTCCAGGTAGGTAACACCAATTGGGAGGAGCTTGGTTCAAGTGAAGTCCTAAAATGTTACGCCATGTGTTTTTAATTTAAAAGAAGTCTCACTCCTCACTATCTTCTCTCTGTCCATATATACAGTTAAATGGTTTTTTCCATCCAGTACCTACTAAGAGGATTCTGTTAAAAAGAATGTCTGCTGTCAGATGAAGTGTTTTCCTAAAGCTGTGCTGTAGGGAAGGTTCTGCTTTTGGAAACATGATCTCAGTAGCCATTGACCTATTTTTCGTATCTAAACATGACATGATTTATTCAGAGACTTTTTCAACTGGAGCAAAAAGAGCTTTGTCCCCATCAGCTATAATAATTTCTCTGCAAAATGAAATAAATGTTACTGATACAGCAGCAGATCACAGTGTTTCATACAACTGTGATATTATATTGAGGCTAAAGTGGCCACTGAATTGTGATTTTTAAGTGTTGAGTTATTAGTAAATGAAAACAGTCATTAATGGTATTTGCTGAGATAATGACAATACTTTGAAAGTATTTGTGAATGTTACACTGCAGCAGTACTGTAAAGGGTATATATTTATTAAAAAATCACAAAATGCCATGTTTAGGAAAATAAATTTTTGAAATAGACTACTGTGGGTGTGTAATATAATTCTTCAGGGCTTTACAGTATATCATACCTTACAGTATGTAAGCTTTGACCACAGTGTGAATGCACACTTTAATAGGTAGTTCTGATATAAAACAATAATTGGATAATACAAGAAAATATTCCAGAAAGGGAGAGACCAAAGCCCCAGTGGACTGGTGGTTAATGGCCATATGTTCTGACAGCCTGTGTATAACATCCCTAAGGTAGTTTCAGATATGCTTTAAATGGGTAGAGGTCAATCAAAAGCATTTTCATTTTCTGAGCTGCTCACTTCCATTAACATAGACATTTTTGTGTCTGCCTGCTGAACCAGATCAGGAAATTGATTCGCTACTCAAACTAATCCAAGGAAAAAACTGTTCGATGTCAGACGAGTTAATGTGCCTCATCATGCAGATATGTGTTGTTTGGCATGGGGGAGCTGTGGGAATTCAAATGGAAGCTTTGGATTGTGCTTCTGTAAATTCACAGTTAAAACTGTTTTCTGAACATGTAATTTTAGTGTTGGTCACCCAAAAACAATATCAGCATACAATGGATCATGCTAGGATTAAGCTGCGAGCTGCTTTGTCTTTTAAATACCTCCAGGGACAGTGACTCAACCACCTCCCTAAACAGCCTGTTCAGCTGCCTGACAACCCTTCTGGTGAAGAAATTTTTCCTAATATCTCATCTAAACTTCCCCTGGCACAACTTGCAGCTGTTTCCTCTCATCCTGCTGCTTGTGACTTGGGAGGAGAGACTGACTCTCAACTCTCTACAACTTCCTTTGGGGTAGTTGTAGAGAGCAGTAACACTGCAGCACCTCCCTGTCCTTCCTGGCTTGAGGGGCCCAGAACTGGACACAGCAGCTGGGGTGAGGCCTCACCAGTGTTGAGTACAGGGGAATGAATGGTCCCTGCCCTGGTCCTGCTGACCACACTATTCCTGATAGAGGCCAGGATGCCACTGGCCTCGGCCACCTGGGCACACTCTTGCCTTGTGTTCAGACACTGTTGACAAAACCTCTGCTTGTCCTTGTTGACCCTCACACCACTGGCCTTGGCCCATCAATCCAGCCTGTCCAGAGCCCTCCTGCCCTCCAGCAGATCACACTCCTGCCCAGCTTGGTGTCTTCTGCAGACTGAAGCTGTCCTCGATCCCCTCATCCTGGTCATTGATAAACATGTTAAACAGAACTGGCCCCAACTCTGCTCCCTAGGGAACACTACTTATGACTGGATGCTAAATGGATGCAGCACCATTCATCAGCACTCTGGGCTCAGCCATCCAGACAGTTTCTAACATTCAAGCCATGAGCAGCCAGTTTCTCCAGGAGAATACTGTGGAAAACAATGTTAAAGCTTTACTGAAGTCTAGAATGAAACATCCACAGCCTTTCCCTCATCCTCTCCACGGGTCATCTTATCACAGAAGGAGATTGGGTCAGTCAAGCAAGACCTTCCATGTGATCATTTTCAGGCACTTCTGTGCTTTCTAACACATCAATATCCCTTGTGTCACTGCTGCCACATGGATTTCTGTCTCCTGTCTCCATCGAGACAGCAGATGAAAGGACATCCCCAGCACACCATCCCTCAGACACTGGTGTGTTGCCCCCAGGCTATCTCCAGGCCTGGTTTTATCCTTTTCCCCCTTCAAATTCATTAGGATTCTGTGTGGAGTGCTGAGCGTCTTCATCTAAAACCTATTGAGGGAGTGAGGTATTTATCTGTTAGGTAAATGTTGAGGTCTGATTTAAAATATCTAATAGAACCACTGTGAAAAGATGTTATTAAAAATAATCCATCTGAAATTTTGAATCTCATTACTAAAAACCACATACATTTACTGAGATAATTACATTTTCTGAACAGCCAAAAGCCATATCATTTTCACCAGTGTCGCATTACTTTTGTTGGGTTTTTTCCTTGACTCAGAGCAATTGCAATAACACCAGCTGCTTTTAGATATTATTGATCATAAAAAACCTTTATACATCAAAGGAAAGCCAAGGAGATGCCAAAGACGACTAAAAATAAAATTGTTATGTATACAAAAGCCTGCTACAGTAACTGAAGCTAGTGAAATAGATCAAAGAGTGACTTTTCTGTGCATATTTTCTGAGTATAGGAGAAAATACAGGGGAGTGTTCTTATCATTTAAGTATTTAGCTAATCCTGTCAGAAGGAACAGCAGTATTTCATATTCAGTAGTGTCAGCATATGCCTTTTTAGTCTCTCTCATGCTCTCAGTAAGTCCACAATAAAGCAATAGTATTTTGGTAATATTCAAATAGTTTTAGTTTGTATTGACTTGGGGTGGTTTTGTTTTGAAAATCTGTTTGGGGTTTTGCTATTCACAGAATTTCTCTATTCAATCATTTTGATAGAATATGAGAGGAGTAAGAAGAAGTGTCAAATGGGAATTAAGCTGCAGACTGACTAAAGGCTGGGTTAAAGTGATTGCAGCATCTTTACATATGATTAATAAAGACCTGTACTTCTTAAAAAAAGAAGAGCTGTTCTCAATTTCAGTATGATACTTAACAGCAGTGATAGCAGCTATGGAGGAGACAGCTTTTATGTTTAACTGAACATTCTTAGAGATAATATTAAAATCTAGTTCAAACCTCAGATTCACTATTTAGAAACTGACCCTTCCTGGCCCCATTTCAAGTGGACTGTCCTGCTTGCAATTTTTAGCTTCCACTGTCACTAAGCAAGATCGGTACCCTACAGGGTAATCAGATTTAGCCAAACAAGAACTTAATTTACATCCTGTGCAGAGCCCACAGGCCAATCTTTTGCATAAAGACTGTAAGATTGAAATGTTTTCATGAAAGGATAATATATGCCTGGAACTGTAATATATATGAATAACATTTTCATACTAAAAATTACATTCACTAATCACTGTAAACTGATTCACAGAATAATAAACCCATAATTGAATATTCAAGTTCATTTCTCAAAATTAGTAAGGAAAACACAGCTCACTTTATTTCTTAACAGTTTATGTCTTCAGAAGAGTTTATAAGTGCATGGAATGTAATCATCTTGAAGTGCATACTCATTAGTATTCATAATTATATAAATCACTACTCTGTGCCTTGGCTTTGCATTCATTAATGGATTAAGATTTACCCAAGTATTGTGAGATTTGCTTGACTGATATATTCAACAGCAGATGCTGTTGAAATGCAAGAGTCATACATTTGGCTAGAAATAGTAAAGGCAAAAAAATACATGATCCCTTTTCAAGTCTGGTCTTACTCAGAAGTATTATTGTGTAGTGACTTAACATACAGTCAGAATGAGTTTTAGAAGCTCTGAAGACATGGTCCATTTCATACATTGGGTTGTCTTTGTGGCTTGTGGTTCAAACCAAATACCCATTATATTGAGTTTCTTATATTTTGCAGGGAAAGGCACAGTGATTTTGCTTGCTGGTGTATGCAGGTTCTCATCCTTAGGGTGGTCCCAGGTGTGTTGTGACCAGGGCCTGAGACACCAGGAGGCAGCAAAAATGTCTTTATTCATATCCTGAGGCTGCTAGGACGCAATTAGCACCAGCCTAAGCCCAGAGAAGCCCTGAAGCCACTGTGATGGACCATGTCTGGATGAGTTTCCAGCAGCCCCCTGCCAGTCAAAGCTTTCTGGCATTCAGCAGTGCTCTGTTCACACCGCTGCCTCCAAAGAGCCCACTGATATGATTCAGCTGCAGACTTGGCTGTGATACTTCCATCAGCTGAGCCAAAGCACATTAACAGGCAAAACACAAGTTTCAGAATCATAAGAAATTCAGGTCACTATTCATATCTCATTGTAAAAGAACTTCCTGTTGACAAATTGTAAGAAATCCTCGCCATGGAAAAATTCTCATATGATGATCGGGGTGTAGCATACATTGGCTGTTTTTAAAGGGTTCCAGAAAAGCTAGACTTTAATTTCTGGAATGACTCAAATAATTAAAAGTCTAAATTCTTGGGAGAGAGCATAGGGGATATATGTTGTTTTGCAAAACAGACTTTGTAGTTAAGGCTATTTAAGAAGACAAAATTCATGAATTTCAAAAGAGCCTGACTGCCTTGATTGCTTTCCAAGTGATTGTATTATCCTGGCATGTCATATAGAAAATAGCTGGTATGACACAGCATAAATATTGTGCAACAAACCAAGTCAAGTCAGTTCTGACCTTAGCAGCTCTTCAATAAATACTTAAGAGAAAACACTTCTTTGTTCAAAATTTTATAAGAATGGAAGACAAAATGGAAACTAAGTTCCAATGAATATGTAAGAAAATGTCTTCTGAATTTATCAATCTTCTTTTCACATTTACCAAAATAGCATTTCACTTTTACTGTCATGTCTGGAAAACCTCCAGCTTCCTCAGGCCTCATGAAAAATTCCACCATGGATAACAGAAAAAAATACTAAGCTGACATATGAGTAAATAGCCACAGGTGCCAATTTGTGTCAAGGAAGAATTCCAGCTCACTTCAAAGAAAAAAAATCGGTTCTGCCATAGGATATTATAGAGCAACTTGAATTGACAAGAGATGCTCAAAATTAATTCGTTTGCTGCCTCTCCCCTGGTGCTGCTTCTGCTGCTGGGAAAACAGGGAAAAAAGGAAATTCAACCTGAGGGCTTGCTGGGCATGTCTAAGTTACTGCAGTATCTCAGCCATAAATCTGAGTACCACAGGAGTGAGTAAAACAGGCTGGTGGTGGGACAATGTGGCTAAAGAGCTGCCACTGTGCTGAGGAATTTCCATCTCAGGAAGACTTTTCTCAGGCTTTTAAATCATGAGGTTCACAGTTTCTCTAAAAGCAGCAAAGCAGCTTATTACTTACTGACTTGAGTCTATAATTTATACGTATTATCAAACAGCCACTTAGCACTCAATGTTCAATTTCATATGTAATTAACAATGTCATTTCAGCTTTTAGTGCTACTGTATGTTTACATGTAAATTAGAAAAACAACGTCACTTGTTTACAATATGAACTTTGGTTTTGGGCACTACCCAACAGAATTCATAACCAAAAATTCAAAGAGATAGAAAAGAAGTGAAATTAATGAAAAAGATAGTTAACACAGCATTCCAGCTTCCTTTGGCTGCAAAATGAGTGGTATGGGAAATGACAAATGTGTGAACCATCCTTTAAAGGAATTTAGAGTGCTTTCTGCATTGGTGCACAATAAACGTGGCAGCACTATTTTACAGTTATGTAGTTAATTACAAGGATGTGGGGCACGTTAAACTGCTGCCCACAACAGAACCATTTACAGGGTAGATTTCTGGTCAGTGTTATACACTGGGGGAAGGAAGATACTGTTATTCATCAGCCGATTCTGTGTGAGTCATGGCAGCTTTCAAACATATGGTGATGGTGTACTTTGTGGCCCTTCAGCATGTAATATGAAGTGTAACACTGTGTAGGCAGTACATTTCACTTTCATGGGTAATTTATATTTATCAGTTGTTCCCAGCTTCCTCTTAGTGTTTACTGAGGCATATGTCAGTTCCTGTTTACAGCTACATTATCTTCAATAGGTAGACTTTGATAGAAAACTGTGCTATATATGTCTTTGAAACAATTTCAATACATTCAACAATTTCAATATATTTCAATTTGAGCTTTCATTTAAAATAATTATTTTAGATAGTAAGGAATAATCTTACCTTAAAATACACAGATTCAAAATCTAAAGTACTACATATGGCATGTTTCAGCAATTCCCCAGAACTTTCCCAGGAGGCTGTAGTTAATTGGTGTGGCAGAGTGAACTGCTCTCTGTTATCAAAACATCTCAAACAGTCCAGGTGTTTTAGGTGATAATGGTGTCTTAGAGAACCATGGCAGCATGGATTTTTTCCTTCAAAGGAATTACGACAAGCTCTACTCTGTGAATTTTCCTATGCCCAGCTGGCCACCAAAGTCAAAGGCCAAGGAGTCCTGCTTTAAATTCCTATCTATAATTGTCCTCTTGATGCCTTGAGTTTTAACTTTCATATTTTCCAGATTTTGTACTGCATTAGTATATCACTCTGAACTTCCTATAAAGTGTTAGCAAGTTCTCTTCACAATTTAGTTAGACAAAACAATCCTTTTCCAGCCCAAGAACCAAGGACACCGTTGCAGCTTCAGGCCCAAAAAGTATAAACAACAGCTAAATGAGGAGAGCAATCTGGGAGGATGGGACTTCATAACCTGAAGCTGTAATTGGACAATTAACTCCAATATGTAAATGAACCAAAACTTATAAAAGTGTGAAAACACGTGATCCGTCATCCATCTTGGGTGTGGCCTCGGTTGAGCTCTTGTACTGCCCAAGGTGTATCCTTTGAAGGCCTTTTTAATAAATACCTACTTTTTTCCTTTAACACTCTCTACCCTCTGTTCTAGCTATCCTCTCAAGGCATCACTCTAAAGTAAAATTGTAGCCTCAGAATCTGTAATGACCTACATACCAATGAGGTAACTGCCTTCTCAGCCAGTTGCTGCATAAATTACCTAAATTACCTAAATTGAATCCAGTCTTTTTGGCACAAGGAAAACCTTCAGAACACAATGTGATTCAGCGGTGTCTGCCAAACTAATAGCATCCCCTCACTGGTTTTTTTTATACCTATACTGGTCAATAAAAAAACCTATACACAGATACAGGAGGAATTGCTTTCTTCAGAAATAGGCACCTACAAGGCTACTTTCTAAGGCCTCCTTTCACATCCCCTAAATATAGGGGGTACAATAATGTGGGTAGGCTAGGTTAGAGATGGGCCCCATGGAGGTCTTGGGCAGAACTATCACATGAAAGGCTGGTCCTTGAGGTTGTCCAAATCATACAGGGAGCAGGGAGTAGTATAGGGTTGAGAAGGGACAAAGTCCATTTAAAACCGTTCTCTCAAAATCTTCTTGTCTGGGCCATCAGTCTCAGTTCTAGAGCTTTTGGAGGCTGTCCACAGATTGAGTTCTTAAGAATATTTGCTCTCAGGTAAGTGACAGAAAAGCCTGCGGAGCTAAGACACACAATCCATCCTGTAGGAGTGAATTACACAATCACCTCACTGATGTTTTAAGTGTAAGCCCTGATACCAGTGATGTACAGATCTTGCTTTCTTCTGCATTGTTGTGAAGATACAGAAGAAATGAAGAGTGTGTCCATGGAACGTCTTTGAACTCAATACTTTTAAGTGGATTTATCTGTGAACAAGTAAAAAAATGTCTTGTTAAAACAGATTTTAAAAATATAGATATCCAATAGAAAATATAGGAACTACAGCATCTGAAAGTTAAGCAAAAGCTCCATGCTACATACTTGCTGTCGGAAGAGGAGGCAGTAAGGAGAGAGGACTCATATCCAAACCCCTGGGAATAAGATCATCTGTCCTTATCCTGCATCTGCTCTGTTTCCCAGGAGACAGGATAAGGAACAAAATATCTAGCACAGGCAGCTCTGTTTGCTATTGATTTTTAGAGTGACTCTGCCCTTCTCAGCCCCACGTCCTGTCTACCATCCATCTAGCCACAGGCACATTCAGAGAAGCCATTTTCTGTACAGACATAATTGGTCATTGGCACAGAAACGACAGAAACTATTGTCACACAGCAGAAGCATTTCCATTTCCCTTTCCCTTGGGGCAAACTCTATTACCATGAAGTCTTCAGTCCAGTGCAGCTGGGTACTGCCCCTGAAATACCCTCTTAACCAAGACAAACGCCAATGAAAAGTGGATGTAAAATGGCCTCCCATAAAAAAAAAGAGAAATTCCAATCAACCTTGGATGCCAAGTGAATTTGGTATAATTCCATATAGAGCATTAGCTAAGGAAGAGAGAAAAGCATTTAACAGAAGAAAGGAGTATAAAATTTTAGCAATTACTGTGCCATGTGCAGAAAAGTAATACATCAAATGAAAGGGAGGGTACTGATAAATCTGACTTAGGAACAAGCATTTTGGATAGTGACCATGGCACAAAGAGTTGCAGCTCTTTAGGCTCAAGAAAGATGAAGCAAATAGGAGCAGAGAAGGGCAAATTGAATAATCAGGGAGATGTAGAATCTCTTTTAAAGAGATTAAGAGTTCAGTTTGTTTAGCCAAGCAAATTAATGGTCATGGGGGAGAAGGGTGTGCAGAATCTGCTACACAGGTGAGTGGAGGAAGAACCAGCCAACAGAGTTACGCAGGGAAGAATCTTCGTTTTCTACAATATTTTAATTAAACATATAAAAGAGAAGTCTTACCTGTGAGGACTTCCTTAGAAATGCAAACACAGAGAGAAATGGGGCCAATTACTAGCCAGGGAAAAGAGCCAGGAAAAAAATAACACAATTTGGCACAATATCTGTATGTATATATTACCCTTGAGAATGCACAGTGGAGGAGTGATGTTCTTGGGCAGGAAGGGCAAGACGCCTGCTTGGTTTTCAATGACTTTGATAATTACATTTAGAAAAAGAGCAGATTATAGGTGGTTATCTGTAATGGCTTTTAGACTTTGGAGATTTAGTTGTCTTTCTTTCATCAGTAGGTGCAAATTTCTACTTGGAAACGGTCACATACAGGCATCCACTGGAATCAGCATTTCTTGTTATTAGCTTATATGTAAGCTTTGATAAAAGGCAGCATCTGAAAAATCACAGCTTCCTTCTTTTCTAAATGTATGGAGGAACCTCAGATCTCCTATATCTGTGTGAGGAAGCACCAGTTTTCCTGGTGCTGAGGCAAGTTTATATTCTAGTCTGTGCCTCTGCGTGATGTCGATAGGAAGAAAATGAGTGCTTTACCTACATTTTCAAAGATTCACTTCTCAAAATAAGAAAAATCTCATACTGCTTAATTAAATTATCCCAGATTTATACTGGTGTGTGACTGAAATTACAGTCACTGCCCTCACAAGTTGGTTTTGTTTTGTTGTGGTTTTTTTTTTTTTTTTTTTTTAGGAAAAAGCATTTTTCATAATGAAACTCCAGAGGATTTAATGAGAAAAGGTTATCTAAAAGTCTCTTTTGCCAAGGATCCTACAATGACTACTGAAATTACCAAGGAAAGAGTCTCACCTAATCTAATTGCAAGTAATCTGGCAGCCAAACGGGATGAATTAGCACAACTCTAAAGGAATGCTGACAAATCATATAGGTAATAAAGAGCTGGTGTTCTAAGAAAGGGAAGGGGATAATAGAAGCAGTAAGCAAGCAGGCACTTAGAAATCAGTCAAGGTGATCCTTTTTTTTCCCTGCTTTTACCTACATGTTCCTGGGTTTGAACAAAGACATGTAATTTTGTATTTGCAAGAGTCTGTTTGTTGTGTTTGTGGAACAAACTTTTTTCCTCTCAATACTAGGCCTTATCTCAATATAAAGGTAAAAAAAGGGAGCTGAGTAATAATTGGGAAGTAAGGATATAGGAGGGTGAACAGGAAGTGCTGTACCACAGACTGAATGTTATTATTCCAGTAGTGGCCGGGGCTGATATTCCATCAACATGTTTTTTATTTCCTCTGGAGGATCTAATACACTTCTGCAATGGTTCAGTGGCTGAGGTAGGTGAATGCAGAAAGAAATGTAACTTCCTGTGACTCATATGCAACGATTAATAATCCTCATAACCTTGAATAAGCAACTGAAACCCCAGGAGAGAATAAACTCACTGAGAAGTGAAAGTATGGAGGAAGGAAAGGATGAACATAAATCGAATGTTATCTTACTTTATGCATAAGCAGTAAAAGTCATGCAGAGTGAACACAGAGAAGAGAGTATTTCCAAACTAGAAAGGTGCTGGTAGTCAACCATCAGCTGACTATGGAACATGGAAACAAGTGAGGAAGAAAGTTGCTTCTTCTTTCAATGAAATGAGAGGTATGACAGAAGGCAGAACAGAAATTACTGGTGGAGCATAGTGAATATGCAGTGGTATAAACATTCCCTCGTAGAGGTGGCAACCTATTCCTTGAATGCAAGGAGTAAAAATACAAATCTAATTATCATCACAAGCTCTTCTCTGTGAATCCTTAACCTGTTCAGAATTTTGATGTTTAAAGTAGGATCTTGGAGAATAGTGACAGTGTCTGTAAACTCATATAGCACAGAGTATTAGAACTTGTCAAAGGGTGGAATCCTTAGTTCCTTGATCATTTAACTACTTTGAAGACAACAATAGAAATTGGGATATATAAATATAGCTATGATCCTGAAATTGTCTAGTATTTTTTCTATGTTCACATTAATATTGACATGCAAATTCTCTAGCTTTCCAGTGGTTATTTTAGCTGTATTACCTGAGGTTTAGAAGTCTGTTTTTCATAACAGAACTGTTTTAAAGCTAATTAAATGTGCTGCTTAAACCTTTCATTCAGTATGTTACTTTCTTTAGCAGCAGCACAGCTCTGTAATAACTGAGAGATGAAAAAACACCTTGTTAACAAAATGCCCAGTGCAAGTATCCTGCTCTGTTTTAAAAAATAAAATAGAAATTAACTGTTAAGACTTGAATTAACACTGCACACTTTATTTCCTTGTTATTTCTCCGTGGAGAGAAAACAGCAGGGAAAAGCAAACTGGCTTTCATTTGTTACAGCTTCCTAGAAATCCTTGTGACTGTGAAAAAAGAGAATTCACTTGCATGTAAATAAAGCGTATTGACTTGGGAAGGAGGATCACGATCAGTGTTTATTTTACTTAGAATTAATGCCTTGCCTGACAATGGGTTCCCAATGGTAAGTTCAGGCATTTGACAATGAGTCAAGCAAAGCAAAACGCAGTCCTTTTACCCCAAAGTGCTTGAACTCACTGATAAAAAGGTAGATCTGCATGAAGTAATTGCACATATGAACAAAAGAGTTGGGCTAAAATGTGCCTGGGACTGTGTACTTGACACTTCTGAGTCTTGAGCACTGTTTTTCATGTGTTCTCTTTTCCATAAAGGTCGTTCTTGTAGGAAATACAAACTAAAAACATATGCAACTGTCAAGTGCTTGTGATGAAAAGCCAGACAGGTTGCTGAATCTGGCCTTTCAATATTTATTATTGCCAGGATGCTTTTAAACAGCACTTTAGCAGCAGTTGAAATTACTCCAATGTAGTACTTTATTGTGGCCCGTATTTCTAAAATGAAGTCATAGATTTTTATAGACTGTAAGATTAGATTGAAAAAAAACCCAAATTCTCTTTTGGTAGGAAGATCCTCTAAGACAGAAGGATATATTTTTTTTAGTACAATGGTGTGCTGGTGGCATTTGGCCAGCATCAACCCATCACAAGTGGTAAAATAAAATGACCCACACTTCTTAAATGAAGTGACCCTGAATTTCTTTAGAGGTTTGCCCCATTTGTGGATGTCAGATAAGCTGACCTCAGTTTGCTGTGTGTATTTCTCACACTGCTGCACTTCTAAAACTGAAGAGCTTTGTGCTGCATTAGTTGAACTGTTTGCTTTTTGCTTTCCCACTGTGAATTACAAACCTCCTACGCTCTTCTGGGAGAAGAGGGAAATTGGTATATTGAGACTAAAGAACCCAGCATTGTAAATAAAGTGTTTGGGGGTTTTGTTTCGGTACGCACAGAGATGTCTGCAGAAAATCATGGTGACCTTGGCGATAAAGAATCGCAGAAGTCACCATCTTTGGAGGTGTTTAAGCAAAGCCTGGACATGGCATTTAGTGGCCAGGTCTAGTTGACATGGTGGTGTTCGGTCATAGGTTGGACTTCATGATCTCAGAGGTCTTTTCCAACCTAATTGATTCTACGATTCTGTAATATACTAGAGACAGCATGTCTCGATAATTTAATCCAAAAATCAGGGCATGCAGCATAACTAGTTCCTTAAGAGAAAATGGAAATGTGGGCAGTGAATAGTTTTTACTGCTAGATGAACCTGGATAATTCTCATGTAGATGAGACAGGAAAAACAAGATCCAAACAGATATTTCAGGTCAGGCAGTAGCTTCAGGAAAAATCACATTCACCAAGTCTCTCCTATCTTCTGCTGTGTGCCATAAACAGAGAGGAGTAACACTGTACTTTAGTTCCATTGAGTTAATCAACCTTCCTGCAGGAGGGAGCTTATCGTGTGTGCTGTTTATGTGGGAAATTGCCAGGATGCAAATACTTAATTAGACAGCATATTATGAATCAGGGTCATAGCTGGAGTAGTTGCTTTGTTCAGGGATGCTCATATCCCTGGTGTAAGCAGCTAATTGCAGGAAATCTTTTAAAGCAAATGTGTGATAGGAAGAAAGCAATGAATATTGTTTATTCAAAAGGCAGGAGTGGTTCCTTTGAATCAGTTCTCTTGCATAATTATGTAATTAGGGCATGTTCTATTTTTAATTAAATCTCTTGCATATTCATGAGAATACTCTGAACCTGTGAACCAATTGGCATAACTCTTTAAAATGTAGTTTGTATAAAGGAATGCCCTTCAATATTTTTCCCCTTTTGTTTTACTGTGCAAACACATATTTCCCATTGTTACAGTTGGGTTGTATTGCCTGTCAAAATTAAAATGTGGTTAATTAAAACATTAATATAAAATTGCCAGAGAAAAGTTTTAAATGGAGATGAAGAACGCAAGAAACTGCTGCTCAGAAACATTGTATCAAAATTGGGTTTTGCTGGGCAGCTGGATCTGTGTAAAATATCAATCAGAGAGTGGAATTCAGTAGGTATATTTTATTTCCCTCAGCTTTTCAAATCCAGCAGTGATTCTCTGTATTTGCAGTCTGCAGCTATCCATGTTCCCCTAACTTTGCTTTGTTTCTTGTGGGCCTCTGTGACTCTTCCTGTTCTTCTGCCTCTTTGACAACAGCATTAGCTTTGATTCTTCTGACTTCCTGCTTATTCTTAGGAGTCTTGCTTGACTCTCGTTCTCACATCTGCTATTCTGTAGACTTGCTCAGCATTGTATGTGAGGGCAAATATATGTAAGCTGTGCTTTCCTAGAATATTTTAAATATTACCACTTAGGTGAGTCTGCATATTTTGATTAACCACTATACGTCTATATTCTTCTCGTAGGTTATGATTCATACCCTGTACGTACTGCAGGGATTACACAGTCATTGCAGGTCCCCTCCAACTGAACAATGCTATTCTATTCTATTCTATTCTATTCTATTCTATTCTATTCTATTCTATTCTATTCTATTCTATGTGGAGCTCAGGTGATAATGCATCACAATATAACTCTTTCATAAAGTTAGGCTGTCACTAATCCCTGATGATTTGCAATGTACCTTTTACTGCTTTGCTCTATTTAATGTTTTGGTGGTTTTTTGTGTTTTGGTTTTTTTGTGGGGGGGGGGGTTTGGGGTTTTTTTGGTTTGTTTTGGTTTGGTTTTTTTGTGGTGGTGGTTTGGTTTGGGTTTGTGGTTGGGTTTTTGTTTTTTGTTTTTGTTTTTGTTTTTTTTTAATTGTTCTTTTTATTTTATTTTTTTTTTCTATCTTAGACCTCAGTTCCTTCCATCTTTCCTTTCTGGGCTTAACTTCTACCTAGTGGAACATAACATGAAGAAAATATTGTGGTCATTCCTTCCTCTCTAGTGGGAGTGAAATTGGAAGCTGCAAAGAAATAGTTCTTGTGACAAGTGTCACTGAGTTCTCATGGAAGTCTTACTTTTCATGTGTAAAACTGTGTAAGAGCAGGGATCTTTCACTTACTTCCATGCAGAACAAAGACAAGGATGTTGAAATATATTAGCTACACACACGGAGTTCTATGTGGGGGCCCAACCTTCAGCCCAGAACTCATCCTTCAGCCCATTTCTCTGTGTGACTTGTTCCATGAGCCGCTGCACACTGCAGAGATTTTCATCCACATTCATAGAGTCATTGTTGGAAGAGTGCTTCAAGATTATCCAGTCCAACCATCCACCCAACACTGCTCCTGTAGTCTCATAACCCTAAACCACATTGCCCAGTGCCACGTCCAGATGCTTCTTGAACACCTCCAGGGGCTGATGGTTCCACCACCTCCATGGGCAACCTATTCCAATGCCTGGCACCCTAACAGTGTAATTTTTTTGGTCTAGTATCTAATCTGAATCTCCCCTGTCCCACTGGAGGACATTTCCTGTTGTCCTTCTCACTGCAAGCACGGTAGCNCGGTCCTCTCTCCCCCCCAAAAAACCCTTTTCCTTCCTCCCTTTCGCCCGCCCATCTCTGACATCCTCCTCCGGCCGCCTCCCCGCCCCGGGCTGCGCGGCCCCCGCCGCCCCAGCGAGCGCTGCGCACATCGCCCGAGCTNGAGACCAGCTCCCACCTCACTACACCCTCCTGACATGAAGTCGGTAGAGAGTGACAAGGTTTCTCCTGAGCCTCCTCTTCTTGAAACTAAACCAACTCAGGTCCCTCAGCCATTCCTTGTAAGACATGTTTTCTAGAGTTTTCACGAGGCTTGCTGCCCTTTGCTGGACACATTCCGGCACCTCAATGTCCTTTTTTAAAGGGAGTGGAAGATTTTCCCAGTGGTGTTGAACTGAAATGGATCAGTTTCATGAGTTCTACAGTCGCCATAACCCTGAACTTCTTTCCGCTACAGTAGGTCAAACCAGCGCCAGGAGCATCAGCAGTGGTGCCCCCTCTGGAGCAAAACTACCCCAGTGTCACCGAGGGCGACCTGAAGAAACGCCGGGATCTGCTCTCCACTGACACCCACTTGAGGCAGACGAGGCAAATCTCAGCAAGGTTTACCGTGGCCTGCTCTAGCAGCCTCGGGGATGCACCTGAACCCCTGACCTCCCTCAGAGCATCCAGCCCGGCGCGGCCCCGCTCCCGGGAGGGATGACGCCATGCGGGGGGGCGGTGGGCGAGAAGGGCGCGCGGGCGCTTGTGGGAGAAGGGGGGGGCGCCGCCATGTCAGGCGGGGNTGTGGGTGCGTGGGGTGTTCAATTCCTGTCCTTTTTTATCCGCCGCTGCGCAAACAACAAAAGGCGGCGCGGGCCGCCCGGTCCCCCCGCAGTGCCGCCGCTGACAGCCGGCCCCGTCCTTCCCCGCGCCCAGGGCGGGGTGGGTTTTTGGCGAGGCTGTTTTTGGGCGTTTTGTCAGTTGCGCTCAGCGCTCGGCTGCGGGCAGGGGTACGTGCCTCGGGATGGGGATCGGCTCGGCTTTTGTCCCCGTTTCCTTCCCCGCGCCCAGGGCGGGGTGGGTTTTTGGCGAGGCTGTTTTTGGGCGTTTTGTCAGTTGCGCTCAGCGCTNGCGGGCGCCGCCCTGAGAGGGAGCGGGCAGAGCGGGCTGAGGAGGCTTCGGCCTGCGACTCCGGGCGTGCGGCGCTTTGTCTGCGCTGCCCCCGGCTTTGGGGCCGTGCCCCTGCCCGTTCGGAACTGCTCGAAGGCGAGGCGAGGACGAGTCTTCTTTGGGCGTTGTACATAGTGACCGGATTTATACATTGTAGGTCACCTGCCGTGCTGTAGTCGGAGGCGATTCGTAGACTTAGGTCTTGCCCGGATTTCTGCACCGCCAAAATAAGGAGAGCATTGCTTAGAAACACGTTATTCTAGTAAAAATACGTAATTGATTTAATTGATAACTGTATCTTTAGAGCAGAAGTTGGTTAGAAAGATACTTTAAAACCTTACCCAAATTACTCGTCTTTCTGATATTTCTAAGTAACGAGATGCCGGATTGGTAGATCTGCATAGCAGTTGTATGTAATCAGAAGGAAACTTCTTGACACTTTATTGAATTCTGTGTTCTAGGCATATTAAAGCACATTTTAATGACCAGGGTGGCATCACCTAGTGTAATACTCTTGTGTGGCTTTGTGAAGGCGACTCAATCAATGATGGTGCTTTTTTTTTTTTTTTTTTTTTTTTTTTTTTTTTTTTTGTCATGTTAGTGATTTCTGCTAATGGATATGATGTAAAAGGAGTATCAGTACTCGAAATACTGGTCATGAAGTCAGAATACAGACTCAGAAAACAAAACCGGCTAGGAAAAAGCGAAAGTCTGTTTTTCTAGTTTGCTTTGAACAGCAAAATTGTGAGCCAGTATCATTCATATAGAATGCTTTCATGTTTACACATAAAAATACAAGAAACTGAAACAATTAAAATTAATTTTTAGCTGTTTTGTGCTTGGCAGAAGGTTTAACAACAGTTACTTTGCAAAGTAATTGTCTCTTTCACTTCCACTTTTGGATTTGCTCATCACTTGAATAGGAAACTGATGCACAAAGAGTGTCCATTGGAAAATGAGGAAGAGGAACCTTGGAGATTTTAGACAGCTTAGCATTTGAATTTAAAAAAATGCCCAACAAAACTGAAAGCAACACCTTTTAGTATGCACAGTTGATTTAAAACTCTTTTGGGAAATAGCTTTATTTTAATTGGGTATGAATTCCAAAGCTTCAGCGAAACATGATAGAGGATGTTATAACCCTAGGGTTGCAGATACAATTGGAAGTTACACATTCAGCTTTTACTGGCAGCAGAGAGAAAGCTGATCCATCTGGTGATGCTGTGCAGAGGACTTTGTAAGTCACTTGCACAATTATTTTTGTGACCACATGGTTTAGGAGGACCTTTTCCATAAAATTAGAGCAGCTATGGAGAACTCTGGCAGTTCCATTTAGATAGGCATTTCACACAATGCAGAAGCATGTGGGTAAAAGCAGAGAATTTAAATTGTGTGTTTCTGAAACTTGCTAATCAATGCAGTATCATTTCTGCATCATGTTGCAGTTAAAGTTTGGCAGCCTTCGTGTTTCTGAAGGATGATGATGGAGCTGGACAGTTCCAGTAATCAGAAATTCTAACAGCAGTTTGAGCATAGATTCCCTTTACTTGCTACCATATATAACTAGAAAAGAGAATAAAGTTACCCCCCGCAAAGGTCCTGTGAAACAGCCTCATTAATTGTTTGTCAGATTCCTAAGATTCCTATTATACAGTTAGTAATGCCTTATTAGTGGAAATGGATTCTTTTAAAAGGTCTATGTTTGACAATAGAAGAATCACATACATAATTTGTAATGAAATATGCAGGAGTCCTGAACACAACCTGAATTTTTTTGACATAGAACAAAATACACTGTACAAGCATTTAAGGCATATAAGGACAATTGCTGCTTCCTGTGTTTATGGAGAACTTGCCATGCTAATGTCAGAAACCTCTCACTCATGTACTGCTCATACAGTACACATCTCTCTCTCTGTATCTTTTTGTGTATGCACACATACCCACATATGTCTCTTATTTAACTGGGAGTTTGGGGTAATACTGTAGCCTTATATTCAGTTCTGAGTCTGTTTAATGCAGCTTCTGTTTCTCTTGAAATGTGGGCTTGTGCAGTTACTCTCTCATCTCTTCTTCTGTTTGACTTCTTTGGCAAACGTGGATTTACTCTGGGATTAATAGCATCTCTCCAGCTGCATAGCTCATGATTATTTTAAAACTCAATTCAGTATACAAATACTTGTAAAATAAAGTTTTTATAAGAGGAGTGAAAAATACAGAAATTTGGGTAAATTCATAAGTAAGCAAAGTGTACTTTTGTATTCAGTGTTGAAGAGCAGAGTAGCAGATAGTGATGGGGACAAGCATGCTAGGTCTAGTTAAATTAGCATCCTTTGTAGTTGGCATGCCTCCAGGGTGTTGTTCAGTATGACACAACTGTTGTAAAAATGGACCAATTCCATCATCACCTTAATAAAGTGGGTAGCCACAGACTTTCTGTTAATTCAGCCTTCATAATATTTCATGTTTTCAAAGTATTTCTAATTGTTTTACAAGAACAGAGTATTTACCTTGACCAAAGTTTAGAAAAAACATTTCTTTTCGATGTTAACTCTGATTTTCCTTCAAGCAAAAGCATGAGGAACACAATGTCTAAGACATACTTACTGTACTCAAGTATCTGTCAGAGACACCTTGTTCACTCTAAAAAGAATCCTATTTGACTTCCAGATAGAACTGGTTGTAGTAGTTATCCTGAGTCAGAGTCAGCTTCAGGTGTTTTTGAGGTAATAAAGTCTTCCCAGTATTTTTTTAGTGAAACATTTTCCTTTCTGAAAGTAGGATGTAGAAGAAAGTGTGGTTCCTTTGAAAAGTTACTAAATAAATGCCTGACCAGAAAAAGATACCCTTTTTGTGACTTGGATTTGCTGAGATATTTGTTGTCGTCATCTTCCAGGATTTAAATTGGGCACTTCATTGTGAGGATTAGAGCCAGAATTGCAGATGCTTTCAGTGATACAGGAATTACTTCCAGAGGGTTTTATGTGAGGTGTTTTGTAGTCATCAGGCATGAGATGATACATGGGACTTTTTGTGCTACACAATTAACATACTTAATAATAAGAGGCCATACTGAAAGGGCAGGCATGAGGACCGAAGGGTGTATGTGTGCTCCTAGTACCCATAATATATTTGGGAATGTGAGCCAAGGATGAACACTGCATCACAGTTAACATTAGAGATGCTAGTTTCTTTAAATGTGTAGTCTAATAGTTGACAGTTTCTTCAGATTCAGTCAGCTAAGAAAACAGATGCAAGTAATACTATCTGTGTGTTGACTTAATCAGTTTGTTTCCTTGAATCCAGCTTATCTTCCAGGGATGCTGCTATTTAACTGCAGTCAGAAACAATCTTTTTACTCTGGAAGCTGTATTTTGGCTTTGGCATGTATGTAGAATTAAAATGAATTTAGTTTGTCAAATAATTATTGTTGGTTGTGTTTCTTGCTCAAAATGAGGAAGCAGGGGATCATGCCATCTTCTATTTCCAATATGATTTCCCTCTGTTGTCTGCTTAAATGGACATATTGTGTACATGGTTTCTCAATATCAAGTCTTCCTTACAAGTGAAAGCAGTAAAATATCTTTTGTGGGGTAGACTTAAAAGTGAGGAGTTTCATATTTTGATTATTTTGTAAATACCCACCATAAACCAAATTCATCATGTTTAGATTTTCTTTTTGTTACTATGTCAGAAACATAGCTGACTTTATTAAATTTTAAAGTGCTAGAACAAAGGATGTCACCAATCTAGTGGGTAATACTGGCTTCCTTACATAGCTGTAGGGTTGAGGTGGTGGCTAATTATATTATATTTACTATGTGATGTACCCCAGCAAACCATTTGAAAAGTTAACATTGCACTTATTAATGTTCAGAAGTTCAAGAAATGTCTGACATAAATCAACTTTTTGATACTACTTAAAAAGTTATATCTACAAGTTTGTCTTTTTAAAGGACAATACATATATATTTTCAGGGTTACCAGATAAATTATCTTCATTCTTATCTGTGTTTGTATGTAGTAGTTCAGTAGTTAATGTTAAAGAAGAATTAAGATTACTGGCAGTGTGCTATGATTCAAGCTTGTGTGCTGTTGCACAGTGCAGAGGGTGGTGGTTTTAAGCTTTGTGAATTGCAGTAACTGCATTCCTGCAGCATATCTTGAGTTTGCTCCTTCCAGCTGACAGCAGCTGATTGATTTGCAAACCCTGTCATACAGATTGCAGAGTGGCAGGGAGGAGCAGGGTGTGTGTTGGTGTGGTTCTGCTGCTTTATTTTGGTTTTCTGAATAGAATATTGTTTTAAGATTAAGTGCTTTTATGGATGTTCCTTTATCAAGCAATGCCAGCCTGAATAGTGTGGGAAAGCCACAGTTCTTTCTCTTCTGGCTTCAGCAGCTTCCATTTCAGAGAAGCTGCTGTTACTCTGTCATCCCTCCTCTCTTTGCCATGAGTGGATTTTAGTATACCCCCATCTTTAATGTTTCATTTCTTCATGTGCTTTAACTGGATGTTCCACCCTGCTCTCCCCCAGCTCCCAATCACATTTAGTGTGTGTTTAAAGGGAGAAGGGTTGATGAAAGGAGTGGATCCATCTCTCCCCTACAGTGGCAGAGTGTAGTCAGATTAATGCAACTAGTGGGATGGTAATCTGTGAGGACATAGGGGAGGTTATAGTTCTGAACTAGGAGGGGGACTACAACCTCCTATAATGTTTCTGTTGACAGAATAGGAATATATAATTGATCTCAGAGGATGTAGATGAAATGTTTTTCCATTTCAGTGCTGATTTATGTAGTTCCACGGTCCTGCTGCTTGTTCCCTGTCTTTGTTCAATCCACACAGTTTGCTGTATGGCAGCCTGGGGAAAGTGTATTTTGGTTGTGTTTATGGCCTGAACGTTTTTTCTTTTCTGTCTCCTCACCTCTGACGGAAAAATAATCCAGTAAAATCACATATCTGCATTTTGATTTATTATGGACAGGGATGTGAATGAAATGTATGGCTGGGGCAGGAGCATCACCAGGTTATTATGTCTAGCCATAGCCTTGGTGAGTGAAAGAATGCTCATGGTCTGGTGTTTGCAGGAAGCCAGACCAGAAGATTCAGTGGCTGATTCTGTCTCTAAATTCCTCTGAACACAGAAGGCAATAATGTGTGGAAAATAAAAGAATGTGCTATTGTTTATATTTACCATTTCCCTGGATGTAGTATTTCAGAATAATTAATATTACTGTATTGAAACACAGAAGGGGGTGCAGAAGTCATGATGATGTTTGGCAGTGTCTTAGCTTAGATATTAGTCACCTAGAGCTCTTGCTAGAGGTATAAGGGAGTGAATCCTCAGAAAGACATGTTAATTCTGAGGAGTGATGTATTTTAGGAAGATCAGGCATGTGAATGTGTGGATTGTGCCTGTGGTAAGGCAAAATTGTGTTTAACAGAGAAGATGTAACAAAACTGCTTCATAAGATTCTGGTGTGGGAGCATTCTGGAACACAATACTGGCCCTTGGTTGGCCCTCCCAAGGGCTTAAGAAATCATAGAGAGATGATATGTAATGTGTTCTTATGGTAGCCAGATGTCCTAATTTTTAAAGCATTTGTTATTCATTCTATACCTTTTGAAAAGACAAGAGGCAGCACAAGGTAACTTTGTCTCAGAGTCTCAGTAATTTGCTGAATTTGTAATTATTTAACTACATCTACTTTCCATTTTTTAGAAAACAGATGAAGGCAGATTAATGAATCAATTACTTTGCTTTTAAGTACTTTTTATTCAGTTAGTATCAATCTGTCTTCCAGGAGTTTTAAGTAAAAATCATATCCTGCATGTTGATTTTAGCACACACTTAAAATATTGCTGTTGGAATACATTGTTTAATTAAATTATTGGGTTTGGAATTTGTGCTGAATGCAGGTGGAGAGGCAAGATGTACAGCCCATTTTTGAGAGCAGCAGTTGGTGGGGTTTGAATTACAGTGACTACTTGTACTTTGTGTGGTCATTGAATCTCAATCCACACCCATTTGTTAGGATAACAAATAGCCTGAAAATATGCTCGTGCTGACTTCCATTTTTTATTTTCCCCTTTTTGTCTGGCAGCCTGTAGTCTGACTGCACAGGGAGCAATGCTTGCAAGGTCATGATGCGGTGCTTTGAATGGCATGGTTGTTTTAGGAGGCCACTGTTCTGCCATCCTCGGGAGGGGGATGCTTTCAAAACAGATTATCCAAGCGAGATGGTTTAAAAAATAATATTGAAATGAAAGTTTTAGCTTCTGTGTTTATTTTCCAGTTAGTATGTGCTCTTGTTCTGTGTCAGTCCACCAGAAGAGCGGTGTCCTGCAGCAGGGTGGTGGGAACTGCCACGCGAGTGGTGTGACCACAGCGAGGATTTCAGGAGTCCCAAGGGGACAGTCTGTGCCCAGCACTAGCTAAGATCAATCAGGAATGTGAAAGATCACTGGAGAGGGGGTTGGAACTATGGTTTGGTCCTCAGGTGTGAGTGCACAGAATGTTAAGGTGCCTTTGTGAAGCCTGCTCTACTGCCTCTCTACCCAAGAGAGTTCCGAACATCAGAACAAGGTCTCCAGATTATGGAGTACTTAACAAGGAAATTATTTCCAACCTTACAGCTAAGTCAGCTTTCTGCAGTTGTAGGTAAGAAACAGTGAGTGATAGGCAGTTGTTTTTCTAGATGGTTGTATCATTTGCTGTGCTTTCTATGAACTTAAATATGTAAGGTATAAAAAAGAATTATTCTCATAACTGGTAGTTGCCATTGAATGTATTGATTTTGATGTAATATTTAATGGGTTAGCATTAATTCTTTCTGAATATTAAGGATTATGCCTGAAGAGTTTAATTGTGAAACTTTTTCTGTAGTCTTTTTGCAAGAACTGAGTTATTGGTTTTGTTTTTCTTTATTGGAAGGACAAGCTGGAGGAAGATATTTTCCCTAAAGCTTGTAGGAAGAATCTGCACAGTTTGTGCATCTTTATGTAAACTATTAAATAGCTTCAAAACCCAATGTAAGGATTTGCTAAACTTAAAGGCTGCTATATGCTGAAACAATGATAGTGAACGTTCCTTTTATGTCTGCAGAAGAAATTGCTCTTTTTTCATTTTTCATACCAAAGAACCCTTCTCTTCAATGTCATCAAGCATGTAAGAGCATTGGTAGTCAGTACTCACAGTAAATTGTCAGCAGAGTTTCCCACATAGGTCCAGTGATGTGAGGCAAGCTGTGGCCTTCTCTGCCCTTCCTGAATGCATTTTCTAGATGTTTATGGGTATGCTATAAAAAGTAGATTTGGTTAAGATAATAGATCTGATGTTACTAAGTGAAAGCTGATGAGAGTTTTTAATGTATTTTGGAAGTCTAATTTGATGGGAACATTACTGTGCTTCTACCTAAGTGCTATTTAGAGATTAGATAAATAGATAACATAAATGGATGCTTACTTTGATTAGTCAATAAAGCAGTTCTTGTACAAAAATAACAATGCAAAATGAAAGAACTAGAGTCAAACTGAAATAATGTTCTGTCTACACTATTGACAGCTACAAATTGCAAGACAGGTAGCTTTTTTGTTGCTGTATTTCCTCTATTACCCTATGTACCCTAACCCTATTTCAGTCTCAAAGTCTCTTACACCAGCAAGAACCAGCCTTATCAAGACATTTATCAAAATTCATTGAAGACCTGGTTGCACAGGGTGGCCAGTCCAGGAAGAGCCACGTGCCATTTTCACACAGAAATCGATGTAGATTCTTGGAATACTGAGGGGAAAAATGTGGAATTTGATAGTGATGATGGATCTGTTATTCAAACTTTCTTGACAGTATTTATTTAAAAATACAGTCAAAATTTCTTTTCAGTCCACTTAAAGTAGATAATTCATGAAGCATGTCTTTGTAACTACGAAATACTAAATTACTATACAATTTTTGAACAATTAGGCTAGATGTATCTTTGATTCTTGTGACAAGACTTTTTAATTATTAAGGGTAATTATAACTACTTTTTAAATCTTTACACCTCTGCCTTCTGATGCATTTCAGTAAGTTTATTCTGTCTTTATGTAACTGCTCTTAATACAGTCATGGTCATTTTGTTGAAGTCATCCAGTGAGGTTGCTTTGTTGTTGTATGCAGAAGGCAAATCTTCTGTGACCTTAACTGATGTGTCAGTGTTTTAGGGAAGGCAAAAAGTTCTCCTTTCTCAGAATCCATTGGTGGCTGCTTGGAGGTGTTTACTAGTGCTCACAGAAGCTGAGGAAGTGCTGGCTTTGAAGGAGACCAGCAGACGCTGCTTGTGTTGACACAACAGTGGTACAGAAGGGAGACAACTCCCTTGCTCCAAGGGGTAGACTTGGAGATTTGCAGTCTGTCTGCCCTCAGAGATTCCATGGACATAACTAAAATTAAAAAATAGCAGCATTAGATTTGGTCCAACAATGCCTTACAGCATAAGAGGGCTGTGTTCAGTTTTATTATTCTGAAAGAGAATGGGGTTTGGATCTTGCCACAGGGCTGTTTCAGGTTTTGAATAAGAAAGTTATGTAGCACCAGTATGTAACAGATGATAGCAGCCTCAATTAACAAAGAGTTTATGAGGTGTACCTTCTTGAAAGTCTGGCTTTTAGTGTAGCTCCTCTGGACTCCTGACTGGGTCTGTGGAACTGCCTTAGACACACACACGCCTGTCAGATATCTTTTGCACTTGCTTCAGCTTTGACAAAGAGTAATCTTTGAGGTGATTGCATAGAAGGATCTTAATATCTCTCCAGTTTCATTTGAAATTTGAGGTATTAGAAGGGCTTGGGAAGGTATGCAGAGGATGAATTTTTCTCTTACATGCTTATATATGTCCAGACCGACTGTAGTATCTGACACTTCTCAGAGAATCTACAGTGATTTTTGGATATGTTGCTATTCTGTGTTTCAACTACTGTATTTTTAGGCCTTTGGAAAGGTAAAATGCAGTTGGTGAGATATGCAAGAAAGAGGATACTTTCCCTTGATTCCTTTCACACAAATAATTGAAACAGGCCTAATAATGTATAGGGGGGAGTCATGTCATCTGAGGGTCTCATTCTGCTGCAGTATGTGAACAGGAAGAGCAAGATGGGATTTGGCATGCAACATTATGGAATTCCAGATATGTTTGAGTCTAAAAGAGATTTTGGAATTAGATGGGCAGGTCATCTGGTTTGTCTGCAGTTAAAAGGATACAGATCTGCTGTATCATGATAATTGAAATGCCAGCTACTAGCCAGTGTTTATTCAGTGCAGTACGGTCAAGGGATTGACACCATAATCTTTTCTTTAAGAGGAAGAATAATCCGTGTAGTTAAAGAATGCTTTTATGTCACTGAATACTTTTATATTGTATACAGATTTTTAACTCAGCTATTTCAGCAGGAAGTAATAATTTTCATGAAAATAGTTTGCTTGCTACAGAAGGTGGCTGAGGGCTGAAATAACTCTCAAGGCATTTTTCCCTGTTGTCTTTGAAATGTGCAAAAGTATTTTTTTCAAAATAGTATTAAATTTGTTACCTTTAAGAATCCAGGTATGATTGCTAAGAAAGTGTTCATTAGCGTTGAAGTAGCACGCTACAGAAATCTAAATCAAAGAACTCTGCAGCAGAGCAAATCTTCATAGCTTGTACTTTCTCAGCAGTGCAAATCATCTTAGCTTGTGCTTTCTCAAAGAGAATTGTCAGCATCACCCTTGCTAAGGGCTTTATAGAAGCTATTTTTGCTATCATCTTTTTTTTAGCAAATACAGTTTGTTAGTCTGCATTTCTGTGTAATAATTTCTTTGTCTTCCAGAGAATCTGAAGATTTCCCCTGAAAGGCATGGGTTTTAATTTTTTTAATAGCAGGCCCCAACATTTAAAGAATGGCAAGATTTATTAAGGTAGATGTACAGTGGCTGCGTTCTTCAGCTAAACAAGTACATAATCCTCTTCACTTAAACATAGTTTAATGCAGTGCATGGGCTTATTGGTAGCCATTGGGGTTTCCTGTTTCCTAGAGGCTGACAGGGTGTTTTCAGAGGCAGATTCTGCTGTGATGCAGGGGTAGAACGTGAGGCCACACAGCCTCTTCCCACTGCTGCCATGTGGAGAGTGGGCTGCTCCTGGCAGTCATAAAAGAAAAGCAACAGCCTTGTTGGAGATGGGAAATTTCTGCCAGTATTCAAGGTTTTTTTGGGTTTTACTCCTTTTAGTCAATCTGTCCTTTACTTATTATTAATGTCCCGTGCATTTCTTCAGAAACCTCTGGGCTTGCCTTTAGAAGTGCCAAAACTTTGCAAAGGTTGAGTGCTTGTCCAGTTCGCTTACCAACACAGACATTTTTGTGATGTTAAGGCTGTAGGTCAAATTACAAGTGTGATTCTGAGCTTTTCTTGGTGCATATGCCCTTGACATTAAAGGACTACAAATGTCCTTTTTACAGTATTTACCTGGCATGTCTTCACTTTAAACCAAATGGTAGGGCAGACTTCTACATTTAGGGCTAGCTCTGAATTGAAGACTGGCAGGAAGAGCACAGTAAGGTTTTTTTTTTTTCAATTCAGATGCTTACTGTCTGGAAATCGGTACAAAAAGTGACTCCCCTTGGAGAGGGGGAGTTTCTGTGTAGCTTAATATTGGTTGCTAGGTCATGTGCAACTCCATCCTCTTACCTGCTTCTGGTCAGTGATTTGCACCCTCCAGTGTGTGCTGCTAATTGGCCTCACCGAGTTATTTTTAAGGCAGCTCGTGTACCTGTGTGGTGCATGCTGAAGGTGCTTCCTGAGCTCGTGCATTTGGAAAGCCGAGGCGGTGCAGAGGTGCAGCAGTGTTCTGTTTATAGAACTGGGTCACTGAGTGTGCCTTAAGTCTGACCTCCACCAGGACACTGTTTGCAGGTGCAGTTCCAGATTTTCTATTCTATGCCGATTCAAATATAGATGATGAGAAGAGTGATGACTAGCACTGGCAGGAAAGCTGCAGTCCTGAATATGTCAAGAGGGAAAAGCTACTTTCGTCTGGGAGTTTAGAGATCATGTAATGGAACGAAATTCCTGAGTAGAAGGGATCATTTTAAGTAAAAGGAAGGCAAATCAGACAAAAAGGGAAAGATCATAAATATTCCTTATGGGAATCTGACTTGTGACAGCAGAAATAGTCTCACAGGTAAAGAGAAATTTAACATCTTGAATTTGAAAAAAACATCATTGTTCTTTCAAACTTGGAGATTCTGACTGAAAACCATAGCAGCAATATAGTCCAAATTGAGTGTTTGTTATCTGAGTGCTTTTACAAGTACCGTTCTCAGCGTCTGAAAGGCATCTGTGAGTGATTCATCCTTGTCGTTTCTGCAGTTGCTGAGCTGCCTGCAGGAGGGGTGCGGCTAATGCGGTGTTTGACACACTACTCGGTCCTTCCCAAACTGTTTTTCATCTCTTGCCTTTGTTGCTCGGTTTCTTGTTGTGCTTGGAGCAGCCTGTAATGTTTTGAGGATTGTTTGAGAAGGCAGTTTTCCACATTATGAAGATTAGCAGTTAAAGCAGCTTCTCTTGTTTGAAGACGGTGCCTTCCATGATGTAATGAGACGTGTTCTTGTTCTGAGCAGGGAATTAATGGCTTGTAATTTGCAGCTCATACAGAACTGATACAAGCACATGGCAGATGTAGAATGCTGAGCCTTGCCATATAATTAAGGAGGAACTAAGAGCGAAATTAGGGTTAAAAGCCTTGAATAGGCTGATTATTGTTAGGGAACAGCGAAGTGATAAGTCCCTATTAGAGATACAAAAAGCTCAAATAAGTATAACTTTCCACCATAACTTTGTGGAATTTCCACTGCATGTAGGTGACAGAGCCCCTAGGTATGGCGTGAGCCAGTCTTGCAGCAGCTTTTACTGTAGGGAAGATGATTTTTTATATGCAAACACATTATTGATTCATTTTCAGCTATGTTGCCTGTTAGCTGTAAATTCAGAGGCAGTTTAGGGAGAATTTGACAAGGCAGTTTAGACTTGGGGGAGTTTATAATTTATTTATTTAAAATTGTATTTTGCAACAATAGTGATCAAATGCTAAATACATTAAGAATTTATCTCCCAAGCTTTTAGTACTTGAAACTCATTAAATAATAAAAATATCAATGCAGGGAGGGGAAGTCCTTAGGGATTCATAACAAGGAAGAAAAATTAGAATGGTTTTATTTATTTGTTTTTAGGATCCATGCTAATCTTTAATCAAGGAAAAAAAATCTTGTGAGTTTTTTAGAATAAAATTCTTCCTTGATAAATTTTCTTATGCAAGGAGGGATTCATATATTTTTTGGCACAAGAATATTTTGAGGTGATCTGCAGGAAAACGATGCTTCTTTAAAAGCAGCTGAGTAGGAAAAGCTCTTTAAGAGATCTTCAAATATGAGCTGGAGAGCTTAGGTAGCTGGCTGTGGTATGTGTACGTGTGTGGGAGAATTTAGGCACAAATTTGTGATGTCAGCATTAGTGGTGTACTTGGTTTGCAAGTTTTATGAATAACAAAATACTTAAAGTGATTAAAGATAACAGCCACTTAAGTTGTTTGTATATGATGAGATTATCCCAGTGGTTACAAGACTGAAGGGCTTTGCTTTGCTCTCTTGTGCTTTCTTTGGTTCAGACTCTTGCCATTCTCAGTCCATTTCTTTGTTTTGAGCTTATGTTACAAAGTGTTGTGGAAACCTCTTTAGTAGAAGATGTTGCAGGGCTTTTTATGTTGATCTGTCAAAGTTAACTAACTTTTGTGTGTTTTAAGACAGTGACTTGATTTTTCTAAAAGTTGGAAAGCATTAAGTGACTTTTTTACTTCAGCACAGTCAATGTTATCACAAAGAAGCAGGATAGTATTCAAGATCTAAACAGACACATACTTAATATAATGAGTAAATTTCTTACGCTGTTGAGTTTGTAACTCTGGCTGCATTGTGTATTTTTTTCCTCATCCAAAATTCTGTTTTATAAACCTCTGTACATCTTAATTCTTTGTTTTTAGTTGTACACTGAGCTAAAAACTAGTATTTGAATCTAGAATTCCTGTCCAGGTAAAATTTGCAGGGCAGTGAACTGCAGGAAAAACTTACAGGAGCTTAAGAAGCCTTTGCCTACACCCTTTTTTTCTGCAGGGAAAATGTACAGGAAGAAAAGAGTTAACATTTTTTGAGAAGTGACAGTAGAAAAGCTGGGTAGGTTTTGTTTCCTTTCCTTTGTATACATCCTGCATACGAACTTCATTTGTTTGCTTCCTGTGTGGCATTTGCTGCCTCAGGATACTTAAATCTAATTTACAGAATTGCAGAATATGCTGAGTTGGAAGAGACTCACAGGGATCATTGAATCCAAGTCCTTGCCCTTTACAAAACCATCCCCAATTATATGATTGTGTATTCCAATGCGGGCTTGTTTGATGAACAGGTGATGATCTTTTGTAAATTACATTTTTTAAAAACTCATGGAAATAGCACCACACCTTCACTTACTACCCTTGAAGGCTATCAGATATTTATTAATTTTACTCCTACAAAGAGTCAGATTGGATAGCAGAACAAATTACATGTTTGTTATCCTCCTGTTTTCTAAATTATTCTCCCAAGCATAATCTATAAAACTCTGAACACCAACAGACACCTCACAAAACTTATCCCAAAAGATTTATTCCTTTCCTGTCAGTGGGACTGGGATTCTAACAGTGTTCACTAGAGGAGACTTGAGAATCCCTCTCCCAGGCTGCAAGGACCTTCAGGTCAGTCTGTGTCTTAATGCAGCTTTTGCCTTGGCTCCAGCTCCAGTAGATTCCTTGCCCTGGTAGTGCAGAGGCAGTGGAAGCTTTTAGCTACATTTGGGTTGGAATGAGGCAGCTAAAAAATCTGACACACTGGGTTGAGACAGGAGGAATGTATTTGTAAAGCAGCTGCTGGGATGGTTTTAGTGTGGTTTTGCCCCATCATGTTTAAACCTGCTTTTCCTTTCTTCAAAACTGCTGTGCTGGCTTAGCCATCCTTAGTTGCAGCTTTTGTGTATTCAGCCAGAGCTGTGGGCCTGTTAATTTATGGGTGTTAATTTATCTGTGTTCATCACTTAGAATTCATTTTATTTCTACTGAAATGTTTAGAATGTGTATTTTTTTAAAAGACAGTATCTATGCATGCGTTATATATATGTATGCTAACATCTGCTTTTCATTTTTGCAGTAAAATGACAATATTGAGGCATGCAGAAGGAATTGCTGCTATCCCTATTCACACAAGATACATATATGGTCACTTCATTAGATGTCTCTGCAGGTTTTACTTCCTAATAATCAAAGGTTCAGTTCTGTGCATTCAGGATGGAAATTGTTAATTGAGGCTGTGAAAGTATGCCCAGGGTAATTAGGGTTGAGTTGTGTGCTGAAGTTAGCATAATCCGTAACAATTTCTTGTGTGACTATGAAGAAGCATTTATTGACAAATTTGGTCCACATTAAATTGCAATTAATTTTCTACACAACTTCAGTGAGTTTATACTTTAAAACTGTCTTTTAAAGCATTCTGGGTCATAGTTCTCAGGTTATAAATGGGAAATGTGTAAATATCATTCTCCTCATCAGGTCTTCATGGGTTAATTTCTCATGCCGTGCTAATTAGTTGCTTTATACAGATTTATATGTTCCATATTGATTTATTTGTGAATATGAAGTTACTATATTAAATCTGGGTAAAACTGAGTTCGTGCTTCCCCAAAATCTGTGTTTTCAGACAATAGATTATTACAAAAATACCTATTGTCATCTACAGCTTTTGTTTGGTAACAAGTGGCTGTGCCTTTTGGGTATTGCAGGAGATCATCACAGACAGCATAATTTGAGTACATATAAACAGAAAGAGCAGCCTTTTATTTTTAATAAACAAAAGCATAAGAGCACATCCTTTGGCTATTGTCATGATGTGCATATATGTATGTTCTTACAGCAGTTTTAATTCAAGACTTAAGTGGTTCTATTTTTTTTCTTCCACCTAAAATGAGACTTGCTTCTGTAGTACAAGGTTTTAATACAGTTTTAATTAGTTTTAAATGTTAGTTTATTGATGCTTACCCAGGTGTCTTCACATAGATGGGATAATTTATTGCTTTTGAAAAGTCTTTCCTATTTTATTCTAATTCATACTTGCTTGTTCACTCAAAGATTTAAATACCTGAGGTATAGAGGAGTAATTTCTCAAGTCTTTATTTTCATTATAGAACATCTTTCTGGTAACATTTAAAAAGGCTCAAATGGTTTGTGTGTCTTCTTTTTGCATTTTTACATTGTTAAGCTTGTTTATCACTCCAGTAACAGCATGTGTGATAATTAGAGTATGTGAGTTTCTAAACTTTTTTGGGTCTTCATTTGCATTTGGTAGAGGTGTTGACAAACATCCAGAAATTTGCTATCTTTAGTGTAATGCATTAGATACTGATAAAATAGCACAGTGAAATGTTTCTTGCTGCAAGGGCTGTACTGTAGAAACTATTTTTTCCAGCATGAGGCAGGTGTTGTACCTTCATCAGAACAGCTGCATCTAGACCTGTAGGCAATTGAATGTGTTAAGTGTGGAGTTGAAATAATGAATTAAAGTTGTCCTAGGGGGTAGCTGTCATGTTCAAAATACATAGTGATAAGAGCTTTTGTGGTCTTTGGGAAAGGATGAAGCTGGTGTTTCCTTTTACAGGAAAAAGGTGACTTTTCTCATGATTGACTGATGAACTCTTTCAGAAGGCTGGATGATATTTTTCAAATTCTTCAAGCTCTATTTTGTGGAGGTTTTTTTAGAGAGCTAGAGATCAGTGGCATCTGCAAATAGCTGTATTTATTAGAGTATGTATTTTATACACCAGCCACTTTGCTTTTGCACAAACCAGAATCCTGGAGATGCAGCCCTGTTCTTCAGCTATTGCTACAAATTCTAATGCCACATCATAGTCTGTGTTTCATTATGTGTTTTTTTTTGGTTTATCAGTGAGTGTTAATATTAAATCTGGAAATAGAAACTGGAAAACTTGAAACTGTTCAAACTCAGGACATGAAACATTGTAAAAGTTGTGCACGGATATAATTGCATTCTGCATGTACATTTCAGACTTTATTCACCCATAGAGTTACATGCATATTTTATTTTTCCTTTTGTATTAACTAGCATACTCTTCCATTTCAGAATGTATGAAAACATGTCCACAATGGTGTATTTAAAGGAAGAGAAGTTGGAGAAGCTTACTCAAGATGAAATCATTGCCAAAACTAAGCAAGTGATTAATGGACTAGAGGCACTGAAGAATGAACACAATTCAATTTTACAGAGCTTACTTGAAACACTGAAATGTTTGAAGAAAGATGATGAAACTAATCTGGTTGAAGAAAAATCAAACATGATTCGAAAGTCACTGGAAATGCTGGAGCTTGGCCTTAGTGAAGCACAGGTAAAGTTGTGGTAAAAATCAAGTATTTCAGACATTTCCCTGCAGATTTGAGTAATATGCTGGGACATTGACGTTTTTCTTGGATATTAAGGACAAAAGGTGCTGTAATTAATAGAGGTAGTTACTGTCCATTGTGCTGTGTTACAGAACTAATTATATGTTCAGTGTTAAAGCACTGAAACTCATGTCTGGGCTCCACTTGTTGTCAGTGAGACACTGACATTTTCTGTTTAGACTTTTCCACATCAGGCATTAGGCAGGTAATGTTCAAGCAGCTCAAGAACTGAGCAGTGGCATTTTAACTCTAAATGATGGCATAGGAAGGCCTCAAACAAGCACATATCTAATAAATGAGTTTGCTCCAGCCTTTGAGCTCTGGTGTAGCCTTTAATTCGTGTTTATATTCCTTTGACTCAGATTTTTTATAATAGCACATGATGCTCTTAGAGCTTAAGAATCTCTAATGCTTACTGAATGTTTTACTAAACCAAAATTGAAACTGAAAGCATTTTAAAGTTTAAGACCTGAGTACAGAATCTGAACAACTCTGGCTGGTGCATTAAAGGGAGGACTCTGAGCTAATTTCTATGGGCTGTTAGTCGATAAAGATACCATCTGAAGATAAGTAAAAGGTTGCATTTGGGAAAAGTTGTTTATTGGGTTGTCAGGACTATCTTTACAGTACAACTTAAGGATATTTTGTACTAAGCCAAAAACCTGAAATGATGTGATGTGACGGTCCTCACTGTAAAATGGCAGAGTGTTTGCAAGTGAGTTGAAAATGCCAATGAGTTAGTTCTACATTAATAGGCTTTCTGTTGGTCTATAACTGTGCTCAGACTTCTCTTCTGGATCGAGCTATTATTGTGTGGTGATCTGGAAGTTGTGTGCATTGGATCATGGTGAATTGAGAGAGAATGAAATGTGGGTTATCTGACAGGGGAATGTAGAAGCCCTGGACAGACTGTCAGGCCTTAGTGTATATATTGTACACACTTTGATGCCTTGTATAAGAGGAAAATGCTAGAAAATATATATGGAGTAAAATTGCAATAGTTGAGTTACCTTTAATGGCTGTTTGTAGAAGATGTGCAAGTGAACAAGTAACTTCTATGTGTAGTATTAGGACTGAAAAGCTAGTTCTGATTCTTGGCTCTTATCAGGAGCCTCAGATGCAGATGTTCCTGCCTTGTTTGCTCACATGGTACTTTGTGAACTGTGGTGGTGAGGAGCCAAGAGGTCTGCATTTGCTGCCTTTGTTAGGAAGCCAATTCCATTTCAGACTACTGCTCTAGGACCTGATAAGGTTCCTCTTCCTGAAAGCTTTGAGTTGTAACAATGTACTATTTTTTAAATTACTTTTTTAAATTTAAGATAGGGAAATAGATGGTTTTTATGGCATGCATGTAGGTCTGGTGATGTGTTATTTCCATGAAAATGAAACTAACTTTGCTGAAGAAGTAATTGTACTTTTCTTGCAGATAATTGTAGTGAGTAAGACTACAAAATATTTTAGTTTGTCATTGTTGCTTGTTCAGTGTTTGAATACGTTGACCCCATTATCACAATTTTCCTAAATATACTTTCTCTTTATAAAAATGCCACTGTTTGAATTGACCAAGTAATTAAAAATATTAGAACAGTTTTTAATATGTAAGTAGATAGGTGTGGAAGTCTAGAGTTTTGGACTGCTGTTAGGAAATTATACCTGGAGTTTTTCCTTACTTTTATAGGAAAAATTCGTTTCTAAAGGCTTAATGAATATTTTGACATCTGAAATTTCAGCTAAGGACACCATCTGTTTCACATGAAATACTTAGTTTAAAACCACTTAAAGACTGGTTTTTTTAAAAAACCCATGAAACTGAGGAGATGAAATACTAGTAACTTGGGGATGTCTAACTGATCTAAAAGATTTGTACTCTCACCAGTGGTCCATTCTTGCAAGATGTGCATCCTGGGACTGCTGCCAGCTGTTCTACATGTGTCAGTGGGAGATTGCATAAACAGTGAAGGGAGAAGCTTCTGCTGGTAGTGTTTGGCTTTCACTTAATAAGCTCCTTTTTCATTTCACTTTGCTCAGCAAAAATACCCCAGTCCAAGTTAGCTGCTTTTATGGGTGTTCTATTTTTTGTCCTTAATGTGGCTGTGTTTGAAAGTCTGCACAATCAAGCTTATGATTAGTAATATAAAGTGCACCTATAAATTGTGTGTTCAGTTACACATTCAGATCTCAGTCAAATAAGTGTCCCTTTTAAGTATTACCATTATGCTGAGGTGTTCATCTTTAGGAGCTATAAGCATGTATACAAATCCTTTTTTTGTCTGAAAGGTGCTAAATTAGAACTCTGTGTTAGTTTTTAGGTTATTTTTGTGATCCTGCAAGCTGAAAGTATTACTGCTCCATTTTATGTTAGTGGAACAAAGATTTCCAGTTCAGTAATCTAGTTCAAATTTTTCATGTATTTTAAGATTATATTTAAATGTTCAGGGAATTCTGAAACAATTTTAACTCCTGATAGCATCACGGAAAACAATTATTTAGTAAAGAGTTCCTCTAGGTTGGGACCCCAACAAGGGAAAGACGTGGATCTGTTGGAGCAAGTCCAGAGCAGGGGCATGATGATAATCAGGGGGCTGGAGCACCTCTGCTCTGGAGACTGGCTGAGAGAGGTGGAGAAGAGAAGGCTGCAGGGAGGCCTTAGAGCCCCTTTCAGGGATGGAAGGGGTTACAAGAGAGCTGGGGAGGAACTTTACAAAGATCATGACTTCAAACTGAAAGAAAGTAGGTTTAGATTGGATTTAGGAAGAAATTCTTCCCTGTGAGGGTTGTGAGGTAGTGGAACAGGTGTCCTGTCCCTGGAAGTGTTCAAGGCCAGGTTGGATGGGGCTTTGAGCAAGGTGGAAGGGGACTGGAAAGAGATGATCTTAGAAGACCTTCCAACCCAAATCATGCTGTGATTCTAAATGGTGAAAAGGTTTAGAGGAAAAGTGAGAACCATATCTAAAAAGAAGAGAACCGGGAATGTTTACCAGATTTCACAGCTGACATAGGTTTAAATAATGAAAGCCTTGTATGTTATGAACAGAACTGCATTCTGGGGGAAGTGTGTGATGTGACACATTCTGCTTTTCAGGTAATGATGGCCTTGTCAAATCACTTAAATGCAGTGGAATCAGAGAAGCAGAAATTGCGGGCCCAGGTTCGCCGGCTATGCCAGGAGAATCAGTGGCTCCGGGATGAACTTGCCAATACACAGCAGAAATTACAGAAAAGTGAGCAGTCTGTGGCTCAGCTGGAGGAAGAAAAGAAACATCTAGAATTCATGAATCAATTAAAAAAATACGACGACGATATTTCACCATCAGTAAGTCCCTGCATAGTAGAACAGTAAAAGCACATTACATGTGTTGTAATCTGCATGTTGAACAAGAAATAACAGATACATTTTATTTGTCCCTAATATATATTTGTCATTAAAATGATACTTTTCACTAGTGTCATATAGTTTGCAGAATGATTCTGAGAGCTCATTCTTATTTTAAGAGAGTATATATTTTACTGTCTGCAGATAATAAAATATGCACTCTCATGAGGAACAAAATTGATAAATACTCATTTAGTATCATGTAAGCTTGAAAATGTGAAGAACTGGACCAAAGCAAAAAATCTCACTTCAATAAACTCAGCAGTTAAAATAAGTTAGAAATCTAAGCTGTGAGACATTTTAAATACCTAGAGGACTTGTCTTATTTTGACTGCAGGAAAAATACTTAATTTTTGTCTTTGAAATCAGTGTATAACTTTTGTATCTGTTGAGAATTTACGCAAGGATGTTATTGAATCCCCTTTCAAGACCATCTGCCAGGCACTGTGATCATCTGCATGTATTCATGCCTGTTGTGTTATGTATTCTTTGATTCAGAGAGACAATGGGCACAACTTTAATTTACAGAAGGGACTTACTACTTAAAAAGACTTCTGATTTATTTGCCCTTCATTTTATTATTTTATTTTGCTTCCTTAGGTGAGGTGGCACTGTAGAGAAGGATCTCATTTTGTGTGTTCAAACCTTTTCAGTGGTGTCTTGGAAAGTGCAGTTTTTCATAACTAATTATTTCAGCAATTTTAATGGTTGAAAATAGGTGTGATATAGTCATGCTTAACTAACTGCTTGAGTACTCCTTTTTAACATATTGTATGTGGTGAGAGTTGTTTTGGTATTTGTAGATGAATTTGCCAGTGAAGCCTGTTCAGAGAAGGGGCAGCGGAGGGAGTATTGGGGTTTTGATGTGCTATATTGTCAGACCGTAATCTGCAGATGGATTAAATAGCTCCATTATTTGAAGTTTAATTGACTAATAGAGTCTAAATAAGCCAAACATCTTTATAGTTTTACTAACCATATGGGCAGTCTCTGTTTATAGCCTTTGAAATAGTTGTATAGACTCAGTATGAGGTTGGAATTAAAATTAAAATTATGAACTTCCCATCTGAGATGCAGTGCCATCAATTTGCTGGTTTTACAGTGCCCTTGCTCTGCCATCACTGAATTTGAATGCCAGCAGCAAGTTGGCATTTTCTCATCTGTGGAAAAAGGTGTTGAATGGAGAGCCAGAAAAATAAGAATGTGTTCTGCCTCTGGGTTTTCTCCTTACTGAGCTCATAATTTCTGAGAACTTTTGTAGGTTCAACATTTAGGAAACAGGACTAAGGAATAATCTGTCTCTTTGTTTCACATTTGAAGTGATCTTTGGATGCTTAAAATCAATTTACATGATGGATTGTGCAGAAATTAATATATTTCCAGATGGAGACTATTGGAAATTAACTTCCTTTCAAGTGTTCTTGTTTTGTTTTGTTTTTTGATTTTTGAACTTTACAGATTATAATTGTAAAATCTTATTATTTGTACAGAAGTTGAATACTCAGAAATTGAGGTCTCCTTATTCCTCTCCCTTGCCCAACTATAACTGTGTTTATGACTATAAAAGGTACCATGGACAATTCTGTACTGAGTAGGGCTTACTCTTCATTGGGTACTTTCATGAGACCTAGTGCCTCTGTGAGAATGGCAAATGTGTTCTTGTGTGCTTAAATTGAGACTGAAATCTAGGAGACCTCATTTCTATTCCTGGCCCCTCTGAAGGTGTCCTGTTTTGGGACAGAATGTGTAAATACATTAAAATACAAGACCTTTCTAAAACTTCAGTGAGAAATGTTATTCTTGTCAATTCTGAATGTGGGATTTTCCTTTAACGTTGCTGATTAACTGGAGTGTCCTCTTATGCCTTAGATTTAATTTGTTGGGTTTGGGGTTGTTCTGTAGGAGGACAAAGATACGGATTCCACCAAAGAACCTTTGGATGATCTATTTCCCAATGATGAAGATGACCAAGGACAAGGAAGTAAGTGTATTTCACATTACGCTGTTGGTGTGTTTCTGCAGTGCAGAATATAAAGATGCTCTTTGCAAAAGTGTATCCATGCTTGGGCACCTCTGAGACCCAGCTGGAGTGGTGAATGCCTCTGCTAGAATAAGGAATCCAATCATTGATATACATTCTGTACATTGGTATGTACAGAACTAGAGTTTAGGTTTTTTGAAAGAGTACTGGCCGCTGTAAAGTTCTTCAGACTGATTTAAATTCAGAATTTGTCGTTTTCTTTCTTTGGGGCCTCAGAATGGTTAGTTGCGAGTGACTGAGGCAGATTCTGATCAGATGGTGAATTCTGTTAATGACCTTTTTAATGATCTGATTTAAGGTTCTTGTGGCAGGTTTCAGTATGAAATCTTCTTTGTGTAGTCTTTTGTCCTTCACTAAGGTTGTCTGCATTAGTTTTAATACTAACTGTGGAAGTGTTGTTTATCTTCAAGTGAGCAGGGCTGAGGCATTTGCTGTGGAACTTGAGGTAGATGTTTGTTAGTGTGATTGGAAAAAAACTCTTGGTAGATAAGTGAGCCCTGCTTAGTGGAATGTGTTTTTTGTATGTGTGTAAACATGGAATATACGGATGTTGTGGAGTCAGTGCAGCGTGCTGGGAGCAGAATGGTTCTTACCAGACAAATGACTTGAGGGAAAATGTCTGAAGGGACCCACCTTTGCAATCAGCAGTTTCAAATTTCCTTTATGGGCATGCATACAAGGTACACTGCATTCTTGTCAATGTAATAAAGCTATCCATAGCCAGCACTGAAGGGAAGGCTTGTAGTTTACAGTAGGTCAATGTTGATCATGAGCTCCTTCCTAACTCATTCTTGCTTCCCTAAAATTTTGTAGTAGGAAAGTTGTGAGGCAAAGCTCCCTTACTTTGCTTTACAAAAGACAAAGTTGACATGTCAGTGATTTCTCTGACCTTCCAAAAAAATGCTGAAATGCTTCCAAGCTGAAATGCTTCAGTGCTTTGGCAGGCAGTGACTCTGGGTATAGGCTTGGACTTGTGTGATTCCACTGACATAAAAATGCTCCCACTTTCTGTGAGAGTGGGTTTTGCTTAATAGAAAGGAGAGAATAAAGTCAGGCTGGAGCTCTTATCTTGTGCCTTCTCTAGAGTTTAATGAAAATGAGTAAGAGGGGATATTCTAAATGTCAGAAATTGGTCACGTGGAGGGAAAAGGGGTAGTACATTTTGGGGGGCAGTGGTAGAGTGAGGGTTGCAACAACCAAAGATTAGGAGCTACTGGAAAATAAGTGGCTAAACCTGAGAGTTAGTGAGTAAAACTTGAAGGTTGACTTTGACTCAGGGCATTTTGTCCTGCAGCTGTTATTTCTGGCATCCAAGGCCTTTCAGTCCTTTATGTGCTAACCTTAGGTGCTCCTTGGCAAAGCAAGGGAAGGGAAACAAAAGAGAAACAAAAAAAATTTGTATGTTTAGAGAAGAATAATAAAGGAAAAAGCTTTTCTGCTGGTATTCAGCTTATCTGTGTTAGTGTTCCTTTCATATGAAAACAGCGATATTTGTCAGTGCAAAATTACGATATAATCTTGAGAATGTTAATAGTTTACTGAGGTGAAATAGTTTCCTGCTTTCTTCATTACTTTATTATATTTGGCCCTTTGAGCTACTAGAATTGTAAAAATAATAGTAAGATAATACTGGACACGATATGAAGAATAAAACAGTCATATTTCCACTGTCACTGTTCAGGACAGCCTGACTGCTGTGAAGTATGTTCTAATGCTAATTCTGTGTATTGAAGAAACAAAATTCAGTGAGTCTCACTTTGTGCCACGGAGCACTCATGTGAGATGTTTTATTTACAGTCATCTTTTTATACAAGTTGAAATTTTATGGATTTCTTTCAGTTCAACAGCAGCATAGCAGTGCAGCAGCTGCTGCCCAACAAGGTGGCTATGAAATTCCAGCAAGATTACGGACCCTACATAATCTTGTTATCCAGTACGCTTCCCAAGGTAGATACGAGGTTGCTGTGCCTCTCTGTAAACAAGCTCTCGAAGATCTGGAGAAGACTTCGGGTCATGACCACCCTGATGTTGCCACTATGTTGAACATACTTGCTTTGGTGTACAGGTTTGTATACTGACATAGGTAAATACCAGTGAAATAAATACTTAGTGTTTGGCTACAACCTTTTAACAGTTGGACTAGAATTTTTTCCCTGTTCTATTTTTCTTTTAAAATTATTATTAAAACCCTCTAGAGGTTCCTGAAATATTTGTATGTCTCCCTATACTTAAAAGTAAAACAAGTTGCTGTATTTTTGACTATACCTTTGCTTTGGGAGTGAAGTTGGTTTTGATTTTTGTTTTTGTCTACTGAGGGGACATGTCTTGATTATCAACTTTAAGGTAATCTAGAGGTAGAAACTGGACATCAGTGTAGAAATAGTACGTGCTCAACTAGCAAACTATTTACAGTTACAGGCTCCAGGGTTCTACTTCCTAATTTATGAATGTATTCTCAATTATTATTCTTTTGTAGTAGCATCATTAGGTCAATAGTGAACTCAGCCTAATTTTATGATTTTTCATTCCTGAATTGCCAATGCTAATGACATCTCTTTACAATTCAGAGACCAGAACAAATACAAAGATGCAGCAAATCTCCTGAATGATGCCTTGGCCATCCGTGAAAAGACTTTGGGCAAAGATCATCCAGCGGTTTGTATTTATGCAATATCATCATTTTAGTTTGTTTTTAACTGAACTTTTTTTCAACTAATTCTAATATCAAACTCAACAGGAAAGGTTTTAAGACTTGGCTTGTCTTTAAACAGTACAGGTAGGAGGCCACATTATATTCAGTGCTGTTTCACTATAAATAATTTGCCCATACTTGATTTTGGATTGCCTGTATTTTCTATGGGAAATCAATTTGTGAAGAAAAATTTTAATTTGCTTACTCAAATCACTTTATTGTACTCAGAATGAAGGGGCACTTCTGATTTGATTTACTGCTACTTTTAAATGAAATGTAAATCAAGCTTTTCAAAATTCGTGTGATACTTTTGTGGCCTGTGGGACACAGGGCAGCTCAAAGTATAGGTGTGAGAGGTACCTTTGTAAGAGAAGAACATGTGAAGATGTATGGAGTAAATGACATTTCCACAAAGGTAGCAAAATTATTTCATGATTTAGGTTTTTCTTTCCTCTATTGTGTTTGTATGCATTTAATAATAATTATTTCTTCACTTCCAAATTTCAAGAGGTCTAACCTGTGCATGGAAAATTTGATAACATCAATGCCTTGCAGATGTGCTCATTTGTCAAGCATTTGTATCAGCAGATTTCAGTGTACTTAATGTTTCTCTGCTGTTGACAGGTGGCAGCAACTCTTAACAATCTTGCAGTACTTTATGGTAAACGGGGAAAGTACAAAGAAGCAGAACCGCTGTGTAAGCGAGCTCTGGAGATCAGAGAAAAGGTATGAGTGAGAAATACAGAGCCTCTGAAGGGACTTTGTGAAGGAGAAAGCAAAGTTAAACACTTATTTTTTGTGCTTTGGTTGGGTAGATCTGCCAGATAAACCCCAGAGTTAACAATGCCTAGCAGTTAGGAGTGTCTGAAATTCAAAACAGTAGGAAATTCCAGTAGTGCCACAGAATTGCTGGAGCCCTCTGGGTATATGCTAAATTCTGTATTTTCTGAGAAACCTTGTTTTCCTTTTTCCTTCCCATTTGATAGCTAAAAATAGTCTTTGATTTAACAAGAGCATTGAAATTAAGAATTGAAACTTAGCTAAAATTTTTAAGTTGGTTATTCTCTGTGTGGATATTTATTTCAGTCCATGAGACTGCATCTTCAGGTTTATATAATACTCTCCATATAATGTTGTTTTACTGCTTACTTTATTCCTCTTATGGATTGTTCTGCATCATTCTCAGTTTGTGATAGAATTGAGTCATTTTCGTATCTTTGAAATGCAGCTTTTGCTTTTGTCATCCTTATGTTGAATTGAGGAGGAATAAAACTAACAGGATGTTTCGAAATGATTTATTTCTAAACCCTGACGTGATGATTAGAGAATGTTTTAATATAGTGTATGTCATTTCCAGGTCCTGGGGAAAGATCACCCTGATGTTGCCAAACAATTAAATAACTTGGCTTTGCTATGCCAGAACCAGGGTAAATATGAGGAGGTTGAATATTACTATCAGAGGGCACTTGAAATCTACCAAACTAAGCTGGGACCAGATGATCCAAATGTTGCAAAAACAAAGAACAATCTGGTAAGCCTTTCCCAAAGTAGACCTGAGACAAAATTTCTCATGAATTGAAATGCAGTTTTATCCACAATGTACTGTATTTCTTATTTATGATAAATAAAGCAGTGTGCTGATACCTTTTGGGGGGTATTTTGTTTTTAGGCATCCTGCTATCTAAAACAAGGCAAGTTTAAGCAAGCGGAAACTTTATACAAAGAGATTCTTACTCGTGCTCATGAACGGGAGTTTGGCTCTGTAGATGGTAAGAAACTGAGTCCCTAGATTTGAATTTATGTTTTATTTTTGTAGTTGTGAAATAAAATTTGCAATAAGTCAATAATGTCCTGATTAAAATTGTTGTCTGCTTTAGGTGGATTTAAAAGGTGAGCTGATAGATGTGTTGGAAGTACATTCGTCATAAGAAAGCTTTTAGATACGGCAGCAAACAATTGATTCACAAACATGAGGTAGACTTAGTGGGTTCATGGTTTATGGATTTTGTTTCTTGCATAATTTGTCTTACACCCCACTAAACTCAATTCTGGTATTTTTATAGAGGCAGAAAAACGTGCATCGCTTTCCAGTCACGGGAAAAAGTCAATGCAGGATTTTTAGTGACAAAAATAAAGACATTGCTAATGCAGGCCCCCCATTAACACATTTAAAGAATGGGGGAAATACCTTTAAATTGGGAATTACACTGTATGTTGAAGTATGAGCATTTTATAAACTAAAAATCCCAGTAAAGAATTTTCATTGCGTTCCATGACAGTAGCATATTCACCACTTAGTAGATGTCAAAGTAGTTTCTAGGATAAAAGAAATAAATTCATGTTTTCTAGCACAGAACTAGACACATGACAAATGGATGGCAGTATATACTGACTTCAAAGCTTCTCAGAAGTAACTGTTTCTAAGTTCAGATAAGAAAAGGAGACAGAATTGTAAAACTGTAAAAGAGGTGCATGTTTTATTTATCTGCTGCTTGTAGTATGGACAGTAAGGGTTTTTTGCAGCAATAGTATAATTCTCTGCTTCACAGCTTCATTTCAGAGTGGTGAAAATCAAACAATCAATACCTTAGTGTTGTTCTTATATAAAATACTTTTCTTGTTTCACCAGATGAAAATAAACCTATCTGGATGCATGCAGAAGAGAGGGAAGAATGCAAAGTAAGATCATTGCCGTGAATTTTTTTTTGAGCTTATACTTGTTTAAGTTGCAAATCATATTTTTTTTTTCAACAATACCTTTGTTCTAGGGAAAGCAAAAAGATGGCACATCTTTTGGAGAATATGGTGGCTGGTACAAAGCTTGCAAAGTTGACAGGTGAGTAATTTCTTTACAGGACAAATAACTCATTAATACTCAGTGTCTCAGATTAAAGCATTTTTTAAAATGAAATCAAAGCAACTCCTTGGTTAGGACTATAAAAAATAAAGTATTAAAAATTCCAGGCCCTAGACTGGTTGTCGGGAATACAGCAACAGTTTTCAAGTCGTGAGGCTGCCTTTACTTGAGGCTGGTTAGATCCAGTGACGTAAAATTGCACCAGTTGTGTTCTTGGCAGTCCTTCAGGTGGCAGCATAGGTCACCTTTCCTTCTATACCACCCCTTGGCAGGGCTGCCCTCCCTGCCCCTGCACGGCCTCTGGGAAGGGCCAAAAAATGAGACTGCGAGTAACTGCACCTTTAGTTACCCACCTGGCACAAGGAAACAACGCTGAACTGCCACAACTAAGCATTATTTGAGTTTCTCAATCTTCAAGGGTATAGCTGTGTGAATGACCATGTATACTTTAAAGTGAAATAAGAGAAGCAAGGATTTCAACTTGGTTTATATTGGTGAATATTTTTTTGTTTGCTCTAATTTTGTTCCATTACTGCAACTTTTTTAACGTGTAGGGGGTGCAGTGCATGAAAAAACCTGCAACTAGTACTGATAGTCAGTGAGGGGTTTTTGTTTACCGAGTATTTGAATGCTCATGTTTAACAAGCATCAGAGCCTTTGTACTGTTGAAATCTCTCCTTTTCCTCCATCCTGAATTCTGTGTGCAGTACATTTGGTTGGTTTGTTTTTCATGTACTTGTTCATTCTAATGCATGAGAAAATCTTTTCTCTGTTGTTACTGGAGCAAAACTTCACCCAAAAATAGTGTGACTGAGCTAATTTTGTGCCATTGAAACAAAAATGTCTTGTTGGAGTGTGAGACTTGTTAATGAAATGGGCAATTTTTTTGTTTTTGTTGTTCATGGTTTGAATGCATAGAAACTGCAGATAGGTGTTAAGTAAAAGCTAATGAAAGAAACTGTTAATTACTTTTGTGACTAACACATACTACAGTAATGGTGTCTCTATGCATGAATAAGCATATCTTTTGGAAGCTGCACAATTACTCAGTTGGATACACTCATGTAGAGCTAAATTTTCACCTTGAGGTGCAGCTGAGGAGCACAAGGTTTCAGCATGCCAGTTTCAGGGATGTTGGCTAGTCACAGAGTGAGACATTGATACGCTTTGAAAGGGGTCAGCAGGTTATTGTGTGTATGTGAAGTACAATGTAGTAGTGTATTCCAAGTGAGAATAACTTACTACAAAAACATGATAAACACTGTATTAATTTAAGCTTTTATTAGTGAATTGAGAAGAGTTTACTCTGTGAGTATGTATTTTACATAGAGTTATGTTTCTTTTCTTTCAATAGTCCAACAGTAACAACTACTTTAAAGAACCTTGGGGCACTTTACAGACGACAGGGCAAATTTGAAGCTGCTGAAACATTAGAAGAGGCAGCAATGAGATCTCGTAAACAGGCAAGTATGAAAATTCACCTTAATGATGTTTCTGCATTGTAGTCATGCAGATTTTCAACTTCATATATGCAGAATATAGAAACTTTGACTGCCTGATCACCCTCTAATTGCAGACTGAACTGTTGATAAACTGATACTTCTTAACACTTGCAGTTTGGTTAATTGTTAGGGCAGTGGCACCGTGTACTGGGGATGTGATTCAAACTGGGGGTGAAATTATGTGGAAAATGAAAAAACAGAAAACATTGTGTTGGCCAGCAGTCCTCGGTTGGCTGCTTGTCCTGGGAAACAGACTGTAGCTTGGGGAAGATGGGGAGGTTCTGCTGGAAATCTCCTTTGTCAGTTGTGCTGTTCTATTTGTAATAAAGAGCTGTCAGACTTATAAATGTTCAGTTTCTGCATACAACTGACTAACAGAAACCTTTTGTTACTTTTGTAAACCAGTGAGATAGATATTACAGTTTCAGTGGAGTCTTTCTTTTCATGTGCTCTCAGATCTACTGTTCAAGTAACCCTTTCTCCCTTCTCTTAGAAGGCAGAAGAGAGTTTGGGTTTGTTGGGGGTTTATTGCTTTGTTTTTTCTTTCCCTTTTGAATCGTTTGCTACAATGTCTTATAAAAGTGTCTGAGACTGGACAAGAAAATGTGAGTTGTCAGTTGGTGTTAAAATGGAAAGCAAAGTAAGAAAATACAAGTAAACATGAAAGTTCAGTTTTAATTTCATTTTCTAATAAGAGAATAATTAAGACCTGTATTTTTTCTAGAATCTTGCTGCTCACTCTATTTTTAAGGATGCTTCAGAATTTCACTGTGCATCATGTACTGCCTATACCATTAATCCATATTAATGGCAGTATACACACCCCTAGATTTAGATGTGTAGGAGACAATGCTGTGTTACAGCAGCATTTAACACTACCTTTTTATTCTGGGTCATTTAAGTACTGCTCTTTGCTTAGGGAAAAACAGTTACATGGAAACAAGAACCTGACCTCTCCATGCCACTAAAACAACTTGCATTCTTTTCATGCACTTTTAAGAACTTTGGCATCCTTTTCACTTTCTGCATTGTGGTTTTGCCACACACATCCCTGCTGCATTTGCTGCTAGTGCTGTACTGTAGGAAACACAGAATATTTTGTGAAGTATAAGGCATTCATCTGGGATCTCCTCCTGTCAGCAAATTGTTGTTATGATGTGGAGTAGGTTTATTATAAAGAAGACAAAACTGAAAATAAGTATGATGTGAGTCTTGGTATTTTCTAGTTTCTGTGTTAAAGATTTTGCCTTTAGTGCAGAGTTTTCATAGAAGGTACTAAATTTAGCACTTTTAATATATTTAAAGGATTATTTGATAGTTGATAGGCATGCTTTAACACAAGGTAAACATATTGACCACAAATTTAGTATGTTTATTGTAAGTTTGTATTCTATGTCATTTCTTTCTGAAGGAAAATTTTATTAATGCCAAGTGTTCTGTGTCAATATTTTTAAATAACACAGCCTGTTTCTGAGGTATTAGATACTCAGACACATCTCCAAAGGCAGGTGAAAACTGCACCATGTGATGGGTGGAAAACTTCAGAAACACATTGATGGTTCATGATCTATAAATTGCTTAAATATTTATTTCAGGTAAGTGACACAAACACCACGAGGCTTAGATAAGCAATAAGAAAGGAAGAAAAGAATGGCAAGTCAGTGAATTCTCAAACTGCCAAACTATCCACTTCATGCTGTGTTGATCCTTGCAGTTTAGCAAGGGCAACTCAGCCTCTCTCTGAGAGCAGAATTAGACTGATGGAACTGTGGGTCGGTTTTACTTCTTGCTTGGCACAGCTGTTGTGTGTAAGCTGTAGATCAACAGAGCTTGTAACAAGATAAAGCCTATTCCCATTCTATCAAATTCTCAGGGTCTTGACAATGTTCACAAACAGAGAGTGGCCGAGGTGCTGAATGACCCTGAGAGCATGGAGAAGCGGCGGAGCAGAGAGAGCCTCAACGTGGATGTGGTAAAGTACGAGAGTGGCCCTGATGGCGGCGAGGAAGTGAGTATGAGCGTAGAGTGGAACGGGGTAAGTACAGTACACAGTTGGAGAGAATAGCCTAGGAAACCATCACCTAACAACCAGGCCTGTCCACTCACCAGCCTGCTGTGCTTTCAGGAGTTCATCTACCTTGTAGTTTGTAATTTTGCAGAATCAATTAAGAAATGAAGAATAACATTTTGTCCATCACAATGCTAAAAAAGGTGCAATATTTTAAAATTTTAAGACATCCTTTCTGTTGGTGTCCTGAATGGTGACATTTCTGCAAGAATCGCAAGCAGTTGTATTTAAGGCTAAGTTGTGTAATGCTGATTGAGTGTCCTGGTTGTGGTCTGGTGTACAGTTGCTTGTCAGTGGTTTGTTTTTGCTGGTAGAAATATTCTGGCAATTAACTCACTTTTGCTTTTTCCTTTTGGTGCCATATTTGCTTCTAATTTAAATATTTATTTTAAAATACTCCATCAGTTGGAATCACAAAGAACATTTGCTGTGAAAATATACTGAGTATTAGCAGTTTCAGAGTAAATTAAAATGACCAGTCTAACACTAAAATAATTCTAATCTCCTCCTTACCCAGCTTGCTGGAGGAAGGACCCAGCATTTCAAGCTGCTATACAATCCATTTTAAGAGGCAGTGCCATCACATAACAATGTGATGGTGACTTCATGACTTTCCCATATTAAAATTTGTCTGGAGCCAGGACATGTTCCTGTCTGTTTCCCATATATTGGCTTCACTGTGTTACACTGATTGTCATAAAGTAAAAACATACATATTTTATATATATGTGTGTGTGTGTGTGTATATATATAAAATGTGGTTACATGTGCATTTTTCTAACCATTGTTTTCCTTTAATTTGAAGGACATTGCAAGCTTTCACTTGTTACCTGGCTTATGTAGTTTACTTCCGTCACCAGCTTTCCCATGCTTTATCCCGTTGCTGGCAATGGGATACATGTTGCACTCTTAACTAACTCCTAGCTGCAGTTCTGCTGAAAATACTCTCTTAGATTATAAAAGTGGTGTTGCTTTTGCTGTATGGGAGGGGAAGTAGCCTACTTTGCAATATTGAGTGTTCTGAAGCTTCATTTCTCTTACAATAGCAATCTTTTTCTCCCCATCTTTTTGTAAGCCACATGAGACAAAGCTTAGTGTTCCAAAGAAACCTTGAGAAAACACGCAGTGCTTTAGTCTTAAAAGAGAATGTACTTTCCATCTTTGCTTGTGTCTCTTTATTACTGTTTTCTTGGCATTGGTGTTCTCAGTGCCAAGACAGTCAATCAGCATCTATTGTGAATTAATACTGCATTATTAATAAAGCCAAAGTCAGGTTGAATAACTCTCTTTTTAATTCTCATTTTGCCCATTCAGCATTAGAACTGTGTACTGTACTCCTCCCTTAATTTTCGCTATAACTTTGCATGACTGTATGTTCTAAATGGATTAAACTTTTTTCTGTTATTGACATCAATGCATGCAGGGTTTGGATGGAAAGGGCCTTCTGGGGAAAAGCAATAGACAGTATTTCTAGGTCAATATTTGAATAAAACTCAGTGATAAAATTTGCTGGTCTGAGAAATTAAATTTTGACATCTCAGGGTAAGCAAACTTCATTTTTAGTGTGCTCAAGTGGCATTGCTTCATTCTCATCTTCGTTATTTCTTTTTTCCCCCTCTTAAGAGAAGGTATTTTGTATTACATGTTCTACATGAAGTGGGCAACTCTCTCTCCCTCCCCCCTGCAAGTGTTTCTATCTCAGTGATGTTCTTCCCTCTTCTTTATATTGTGTAGTTTTTTTTACCCTTGTGTGTTCCCTCCAGACAAAATAACTCTGATTCATAAAGTGTAGTAGAATCTTTCATTTGTGTCTGCAGAGCCTGAAGAGAGGCCTGCCTTTTCCATTTAAATTCTTCTGAAGTGGTCAAGCTGACTCTCTGTCTGAGAGAATAGGTGGAGTATGCAAAGGGACAAACTCAACAAAAAAATTATGTCAGAAGATGTAATTAAGGGCCTTCCATATGTAATGTAATCCATATTAAGCATTGTAGGCTTTGATGTAATGTCTTACACTCTTAAAAAAGAACAGAAATATCTATTGAAGTAAATCTTCCAGTAACTAAAAACAGACACATTTAAGTGAGGTGTTACAGTGCACCTTTACATGTCACTTGTAAAGTTCATGAGTTAAAGTGAACAGAAGATACTTTAAAATGCAAGGAAATACTTGGTCTTAAAAATGTAAGGTGGGAAGGCCAAGATTTGGATCTCTTAGTATATTTTCATATAAAAAATAACAGTGAGTACCTGTAAATGGCATTTTTGTAAACTGATCTTGCAGCCTGCTGCAGGACAGATGAAAATCTTTGTGCTACTTCTTATAATGGTTGTAGTGTGAGGAATTATCTTCTCATACTCTAAGCCATATGCTTCAGAGAGACAGGCTTTTGGGCATGTAAGTCCACTTCCAGATGTGAAGGGAAAACTATGGATTTCACTACCATAGACGAGAGTTACTCTTATTTAAATAAGTGCCAGACAGAGGGACATTGTAGCAGACAAAGTATGGGAGATGGTGATGGTGGGGAGGTGTAAGCAGCAGTAATAAGGTGATTCTCATTCTGAATTACATAAAAATTGGCAATTAAACTTCGCCATAAAAGCAGCTTGTGAGTTTGGTTTTTGTCTACTCTGGACTCGGGAATGGGGTATTTTTTATCCTGAGCTCCTGTTTTGTTAATCAAGCAGTCAGTGTTTAACTTAGGAGTTTGATATTTTTGTTTTAGATTTGAGGTACCCAAAAGCTTGTCTGCTTATTCCTAATATTCTAGGTTAGGTTTACTGTATAGAATTATACTCTATACCTACCAAATTTGTCTTGCCTTTGGATTATTTTCACTACTCCCGTATTGCTGATTGCAGACCACAGGAATAATTAGCCTTTTCACTGATCTAATACTTCTGGCTGGAATTTAAACTTCAGTTTATTCAGTCCTGCAAAGCTGAAGTCTGTCTTTAAGTGTGAACATCATATGCAGTTTAGTTTGAAACATAAATACTCAGTTAGATTTAGAGCTTCCAATCACTTGGTAGCAAGGCATTTTGCCATTTCCAAGGATAATTTTAATTACTGTTCATTCCAGTTGTTATAGGTAAAGGCTCTCAAGACAGGTATCATGAACCTGTCAGTAATGGTCTCTGTACTTGCACAAAGAATGAAAAGTGTGCAAGGTGAACCACAGTTCATTTTAAAGGTGCATTGTTTCAGCTGCCTTACTGCATTAGGGACAGTAGAGAAAATTCCACTTGGATTATATATATAGACACACATATGTTCTAAAAATACTTGTGAAAGTGAATTGACTCAGACCAGTTGGATTCTAGTTCCTTAAGGGAATGAAGAGAATTTTGTCTGGAGGTTAGGTTAAGAGCTCTTTCTTCTTGGACTTTTGTTTCAAGGAAAATTCCTGACAGAAGTTAAAGCTGAAATGAATGCACTTTGCTCTAGTCTTTTTTATTTTTTTCCCTTTTTTTTTCCTCTTTTGTGTTAACGTCAGCTGAAAAAAAATCCTTTTTTTTTTTTTTTTTGTTTATGAAATGCAATAGCCAAGCTATTTTTTGTTAAAGGTGTTTTGTATTTTATACAAATTCTAACTTGAATGCACAGCATCAGTCATGCTCATTTGTCAGTCCCATCTCAGTGATGTAGGTGAAACTGCATAAAGATGTAGGTTCTGGTAATTGCAAGGGCCTGCACTTTGTACTTAAGGGCTGTCCAAATAGTTACTCTGGAAAAAAAAAGTTTTGAACATGACCTAGAAATACTGTAAACTAACTGTTCAAAATTGAAAACTGTTGAATTTTTCCCAACAGTTTCATTCAGTTTTTCTTTCTCCATTTCTGACAGGCCTAGATGCCTTTTGTGATTCTTATACTGTCTCCTGCATGACGGGCGTGCACCATCTTCAAGCTTTAACTTCTCTCTTCAGTACTGACTGCTGTGTTTTAGCAAACCCCTTAAGATTCTTGTCAGAGCTACACTTCCCTGTAAACTGGCCATTCCTTCAGTGCCGGTGTCGTTTTTGGTTTTCTATTTCTGTACCTGTGTAGCTTTGCCAGATATGTATCTAGTCATACCAAATGTTACTACAACCATTTGCTGTGTAATACATTAGTAAAAAAACCAAACAAGTAACAATGACCTTTATAAGTAGCTGTTCACTATGGAATAAAGGTAGTTAAAAGTATCACACAAGGTATTATTGAAATGGCATGATGGCGATCTTTACAGGAGAAAAACCAAACCCGTAAAAGTAAAGCATGTTCTCCAAGTGCTTTAAAATGTATTTAGAGACCTATTATATGGTTAACATCAATATGGAACTCTGGATGTCTTCACTTAAGATTATTCTAAAGTAGCATTGCTGTTTAGTCTTTGTGTGAGATTTTGGCAATTATGCTTTTCTCTACTAATCTTGGTGTTCAGTGATTTGTGTATTTGTCTTTCTAACTTCTAATAAACTCACTCCAACTCAGGTGTCTGTCTTTGCTTAGTAGTGCTTTTTTCTTTCTCAACTCTTCTTTCATAATTGCATAGGTTTTCTGTGGAGTAGGAAGTGGTCACTTCTAATCTTACTAAACTGTTGGGGTTCTTTCTGTAAGAGTAAAACATATAAAAATAGAATTGTGGTCACTCTTGCAAGTTTCTTTGGGTCAGCACAGCAGTGTAAAACATGAATGCAATATATGAAAAATTAATTTCATTGTGGTTTACGTTTTCTTTGGTAAAAGTTAAAAATGAAGCACAGGAATTTGACCAGATGTATTTCTGATCAGAAATATTTTTGTTTAGGGATTTTAGGGTTAATTAAACATGTTTGCAAGTAATGTAGACATTCAGAAAGAATGAAACATGCTTTTCTTAGACTGATGGAATGCTTTTGCTTGGGGCTTGTACTCTGTTAACCACGGTGTGCTCATATGAAATGGTGGTGGTGAATTGTTGGACTACTGTGGTTTTATTAATGATGAATTGTGGCTTGGCATGTCTTCATGTTTAGAAATCTTCCTTACACTTTGGAAGGAACCCTTTTGCTTTGGTACAGTCATAGCTGTATGGTATTACATGTTTAGGTAAATGTATATAGTGTAAGTATATATTAATAGCAATTGAAAAGTAATAATTCATCACTGAAATGTTTTCGAGGCAGGCTTGGGGGAGGGCAGCAGGCTCTTGCAGTTTCACATGTATTCAATTTCTTTCAGGATGGCACTGGATCCCTAAAACGCAGTGGTTCCTTTAGCAAGCTCCGAGCTTCCCTTAGACGCAGCAGTGAGAAGCTGGTTAGGAAGCTGAAGGGAGGAAATTCCCGGGACAGTGAACCAAAGAACCCAGGGTAATTCATTGTCTGTTCTTAGCTGTGCTGGTGTCCCTTGGTCTGTGCCCCACTGTAGCCTAGGGTAGTTCCTAGGGCAGTGTTCCCTTCCCTGCTTAGTTAACTGCTTATCATACACAGCTATATCTAAAAGAAAAATAAAATAGGAAATAACTTACTGAACTTCCATTGTAAGTTCCGTTACGTCTGAGGATTTATAGTTGCTTGTAAGAATTAATTCTATTTAAAAAATAATTTTTTTCCTTTTGCTGCTTTACCTACTTGAAGATTAGAAAAGCTTCACAGAACTACTGATAGATGTTAATTACCTGCAAAACTATTCTTTTCACACAGCAGTGGAGAATAATAAATGTTACTGATTTTTATAGTAGAAGCCTGAGTATAGTAAACCTGCAGCTAACATTCTTGTAAATGTATCATTAGTATCTTGATATATTCTTGATATAGCTTTATATATTGCTGTGAGCATAAAGAGAGTTACCAACTGAAGCCCCTTTTGGTTTCTGTTTTTGGACGACTCAGATGTCAGAGAGCAGAGGAGAATGTTGAAAAACTTGAGCCTAGTTGTGCATCTTACTAACATTTTGGCCCCAGTGAAGTCTGGTAAAAATCCACATTTACTGAGTCTGACTGCTCACTCTTCCCATCTTACCATATGATGATGAGTTTGAATGTATGTAATATTTCTAATAAATCCATAAAATCATTCATCACTTATTGGCTGCTGCAGAGAAGTTGAAATGTTTAAATGCACCCACTACTTTTCATAGTGGCACTTCTGGGTGTTCCCCTCACCCCCAACACAATTGCAGTCAATTTTACAGGGCTTTTTCCCCTCGTTGTGAAAAACTAGAATACATTTAGTTGACAGGAAACCAACAGTGTGAACTTGTACTTTAAAACAGTCATATTGGAGAACTTGGAGTAGCTTCTGATGGAGCAGCTGAATCTGAGTAATGTGGTAGATGATGATGATGATGGTGGTATCACTTGAGAAGTGGCCTGGAGGCAGGGTCTGTCTCACTGTGTTTCTGGAAGCGCTCCAGTGAAGTTTTGTCTTACTGTTTTTATGGCTGTAAAACATTAAGTCCAGCAGCAGTACGTGTGAAATTAGCTTTCTTGCATATCTGTTTCAAATTCAGCCTGATCTGAATTTTTGAGTTATTACTTAAAATTTCACTGCCAGACACTTGATGTTAAAGGCACTGAATAGAATTAAAGGTCAAAATTCCTTTGCATTTATTGATCTATCATTAAGAACTACCTCTGAGATAAGAGGTTGGAAATAAACTATGGAAAGCACGAGATTAGAAGAAGGAAATGTGTAAATGTAAAATGCGTTAGGGAAAACAAAGGCAAGCCAAAATAGAATAAAAGAGAGATTTCCTTCTTTTTCTTCAGTATTAGCAGTTTTATACATTGGTTTTCTGTTTCTATTCTGTTCTGTCCAGAGTTCACACATCATAGTTCAGGTATATTGTTGTATGAATAGATACATTTATCCACAGGTATTTTTGCATTTTCTCCATATTTTTGTGAGATGTGGAAAAGCTTTCAGTTTCACAAAAGCCAGGAGGTTTATTCCTTATTCTCTGTAGTATTTATAGCTAACTCTTTCTGCAGGTAAAGTAACTCCATGTCTACAGGTGTAGAAAATGCTGCTTACGTATAACTGAAGATACTTGGCTTTGCAGTGCCTGTGAGAACTCACCTGCCTTGTTACTGTCTGCACTTGAGTTGTGTTACCTGACCAGAGTCCTCTACCCATATTACCATGGGTTACACTGTGGGGTCTTTAGCACCAGATGAGATTTCCTCAGATGAAGGCATTAATGTGAAACAAAATTGAAAGCAAAGCAGGATCTTGCTTGCTTTCCCTTTCTGACAAAATCATCTTGTTTTTAGATGTCACTGTAGTTCTCAAGGAATAATTTATTCTTAAAACTTGCAAGAAGTGTATTACATTGACAGGCTTTTATGTAGATAGGCACTTTCAGAGTATAGGACAATAAATACTATTAATTTCTGTTCTTGTAATAAATAGAGTTTTTAAATCCTGATTTATATTAGCTGGTTTTAATAACAAATGCAGAGATTTCTGGTATTAAACACCAGCTCTGTCGGTCATAAAGCATAGCTTACATATTGATATTCCAAGAAATCATTTTGATTTCATTTTATGAACAAACTTTAGTTTCCTCTGAGTGTAACAAAAGGCATATTCAGTTGTTACCAGGCAGACCTTTGGGTTTTAGTGTGTTTGATAGCTGAATCTTTCAATACAGACATAGCACACATATAAATCTTCCTTGCTGTGAAGGCAGCCACTTTAGGTGGAACACTTCTGTGCCTCCCTCCTTAACAGTGCATTCCCTGCCTGTGCCTCTAGGAAGGAGTTACTTTGAACTTGATTTACACCTCTTGTTTATACTCTGTTTCTCTAAATAGGAATTGACAGTGCTAGTGTGAGCACTGAGGGAGAAATACTTGAATAACAATACACTCACAGGATGAAGGAAGCACTTAGTGTCCATGTTGTTGCTTGATACAGAAGGTTGAAGAGAATAAAATGGAAAACTCATCAGGGAAATTGTTTCTTTACAATCCTGCAAATGCCTTTTTGACAAATAACAAGTATCTTAAAAGTGGTCTTTGGAACATGCAATACCTGAAGCAAGGTATCAGTTCTTTATCATATTTCGGAATTCAGTTCTGTAATAATTTAACTTTGATTAATTAGTCTTCTTTATTTTTTCACTTCAAAAATACTGATCATACAGCAGAACAGTTAAGATTTCTAATCTAAAAGGGGAAAAAGAAGCTTTCATTACTGCTGTTATTTATGCACTGAAAAAATACCTGCATATTCTTTGTGGAGTCATGTTTGTAACATGGAGGGAACTAAAAGTGCATGTGCCAGACTAAAGTTCTTTAAAACGTTGATTTAAACAAACCCAAACAAATAAAAGACCAACCCACAAACAAAGTAGTATTTCAGGTGTGAATATATATATTTTTTAATTGGCACTTCAGCAAGAACCTAAAATATGCGTGTGAACTTTTACTGGTGGATTGTTTGTTTCCCTGGAATGTTTTCCATAAACCTTTATGCTCTTTTGGAGAGTTTTCTGTAACATTTTGTTTGCTTTACAGATTAACTTCCTTTGACTTCCATATATAACCCCTGTTGTACCTGTTTCCTTGAATAAATGAGAGGTGTACACCATGCATGAGTCCTTGCTTTGTTGTTGCTAACACTCATGTCAAATATTTTAAATTGTGTGCTTCTGGCTTGGCTTTGGAAACACCCGGATCTAGTGCTGGGGAGAACCAGCAAGGCTGTGTTGTGTGGCAGCTGTTGCCCCTTGTTTTGGTTCATTGTCCTGCTAAGCTTTTGCTTTAACAAAGCATTTAAAACTTGTGCTTTGACTGTTACAGCAGTGTTGCTTCAGTAGAAAGAAAATCTGGGTCATATCTAATGTGATCTGTATGGATAAACCTTTCCATGTTACTGGAAGGCATTGGAAGTTTTGCTTTAGCCAGTTGTCCCAAGCTGCAGGTAGCACTGCAGGGTATGGGCTCGTTGTCTTGTGGCCATTTCATCAAATATGTATTCAAAGCCCTCATTTAGTTCGGAAATAGTTAAAGAGCTCGTGAAAAATCAGAGCAAATGCTGAACATTCTGAGGAATGGACAGGCACTGGTGTAAAGGACATCAGGCATTCCATGATAGGAATCTTAGGGCTGGTCTTGGATTTCATGATGCACACTCGAAAATAATTTTTGTTAAATTTTGTCTATATTTGAGAAATGTAGGTAAATTATTAATCCTCATTTCAAACAGCAGCAGATACTGCAGTTAATGCAGTGATATTTTGATTGTCAGAACCTCCTGGGTAGGTGATGAATTTTTTCCCCTTTTCCATTGCTTTCCATACGATATTCCAGGGTGCTTGTTACCACTGCTTGGAGTGTTGTAAAGCCAAAAGCACAACCAAAACTAACAGCAGCAACTATCTGAGTTCCTTTCACTTTGAAATACTTAAAATAAAATATTTTAAAATGCTTTAAAAATTTGTTCTGAAGACTTAACTAAATGAGGCAGAAAGTACCAAACTAACTTTTGTTGTAGCTTTTTCAAGGTAAACACTGCCTACACAACAAACTCGTGTTTCAGATGTTTTTTCCTAAACTGTTTGAATGTTTTGATGCTTTTGTAAGAAGCTACACAAAATTGAACGTGATAATTAAAACTCAGTGTAAGTCACTGTATTAATTTGATGTGCTTTAAAAACTGAGATTTTGAGTTAAATCAGTTGCCTGAAATGTTTAAGCTCTGAGGAGCTTGTAATTTTGGGGGGTCTATATGTAATTAGAAGTGAGTACAAACATATTTGAACTTCTGTAGTTATTACCTTAAAGGCTGTCCCTCAGATCAGTTTTGGGGCATTGTTCCCACTCCCTTCACTGTGAATTGCTCGTTGTTGTACTTGTGTTTTTAGAGCTGTAGTTTTCAGCCATTCTGATCAGTTTATCCTTGCATGTTCACTGTCCTGGTTGCAGCATGAAGCGTGCCAGTTCTCTGAATGTTCTTAACATGGGTGGCAAGGCTACTGAAGATCATTTTCAAGTAAGAAGCCCTACCATACTCTTACGAAAATAAATACTGTTAGTAGGGTTTGGGATAAAAAGAGTGTGATAAATAATAAACCAACAACCTCACAGTGATTGTAAGATTCTACTTCAGTAAGGTGTTTGAAGGCTGTGCTTAAGGCATCATTCTCTGACATTTTTATGAATTATGATTAATTTTAAGGAAGGGTTCAAGTCCAGCCAGGAAAGAACATTGGCTTTTATGATACCAAGCAGTCTCTGGCTTTAGACTTTTATTACAGTGGATATAAAGCTTATTGGAATATTACATTCTTGTAAAAACAACTTAAAAATGCAAGAACTGTTAAAGCCCAATTTTTTTTTACTTCAGTCCCTTTATTGCCAAGAGCCCTGTCATTGTAATTGCTGTACTTTCTGAGGTGGCACAGGAGCAATCTCAAAAGTTTGTGTGATCTGTGTTGTGCTTCTGCTAATATAAAAACCTTATTTTGCTTAACTGTTCATGGTGTGCCCAAGTGCTACTCCTCATTGCCTGTTTTTACCTAACAAATCACTGTTTGAATTGTCAAATGAGTGAGCAATGTTCTTCTAAACACTGCTGTGTGTTTTACTAACACAGTAACTGCCACTAATTTTAGGATGATAAAATTACTTCTCTACTAATAAAATGTAGGTGAGGATCTTCATCACCGTATGTTCTAAAGTAGCACAAAAGCCCAACTGTGGCTCTTGTTGTTCTCCCCAGTGTGTAAAGGTGTTGTAACTGTATGATCCCTAACAAATGTGCTGCAGAGTTCTCTGTGGTTGGAGGTGTAAACAAAACTTTGCTCAGGGTGAGGTTCAGCAAAACAAATCCAGGGTAAAGCACAATTCTCTGCAGCAACAGTGCCAAGGGTGTCGAAGAGCCGTGTCCTGGGTGCCCCTGCCTGGATGGATCCTCAGTGTGTGTTCAATTGCTGTGACTTCCAGAGGAGGGGCTTTTTGTTGGTGTGTACAATGCAGTAGTAAAATCAGTTCTTTCTTCATGTGAACCTTTGTAGTTCCTCCTCTATAGGCACCCATGGCAATGCCCATAAATGGGCTCTTGCATTTCTGGGAAAGCCTGGGTTGGACTGTAAGGGTGTGTGAACTTTACAATATTGCTAGTTAAAAATTGGGGAAAAAGATGTTTATTGGACTCTGGAAAGCATCCCCCTATCCAGCATGAACGGTTCTCAGTAGTTTGTTACGTTTGTTCCCGTTTGTTAAAACTAGTGCTTTTGTTTGTTTGCTGGAACTATCTGGACACCTGCTTAATTTCTTTGTTTGTTTTTTTCCCCTTCACACAGGAACGAAATAATTGTCTGACAGACTCGCGAGCTCTGAGTGTCAGTCATTCTGATCTGGCGCACTGAGATTTGGGACAGAAGCTAGCTAATATTCCTGTGTGAATAAAGAAGCACTGAGACCTTCAAAACTTTGGTTCCTCATCCTTGTGTATAGGAACACCTAGTTTGTTGATGTTGTTGGTTTTTTTCCAATGGACTGCTGTTTTTACTTTTTAAATAGGGACAATTTTAAACACAGTATTAGTGTGTGTTTTCTTCTAAGGGAAAACTATACATAGGTATTGCTCGTTGCACTGCTTCCGTTCATGCTACTTACATAAATTTCTTTAATAGATCTGACTATTACAGCAGCCAAAAAAAAAAAGAAAAAACAAACACATTCAAAGCATACCAAAATGCAACAGCGTTGGAAAATGCAAGCAAAATTAAATGTGTGACAGTAAATGCATACAGTGCTGGAATGAGAAGTGGATAAATTTATGTGCATTACTGTAGAAATTCCAGTTGAGCATTCTGTAGTGGTGGGGTTTGCCCTTGCACCACTGAGTCTTGTAATGGTAGAAGCCTTGGCTAGCAAAACAGCACTTAGACATGACTGACTTAACCACTAGACTGAGCTATTAAATCTGACAGAAGTGATGGCTGGAGGTAAGTTACCTTTAGATGGAATGAATAGCAACGACCATAACTTTTGATAATGTAAGTCTTAGGGCACAATAATCAACGGACATAGGATGGTTTGTGTACATCAGGAAAAATGGAAAAAACCCTTTAATTTGTGTGATTGAAGAATACTTACGTTTTGGACTGCAACTGTCCCAGAGCAGCTGCTGCTGCTCTCAGGGAAACATCGAGCCTCAGGTTGACTTTCTCGTTTGTCCACTGGAATTCACAATCCCATTCTCTGTTTGCTGAAAGTGCCCAACGTTTCCTTATGCTGATCCCAAATCCTGCCTTTCTCCACACCAGCTGGTGACAGCAGAAGCAGGCACTGCACACCAGGATGTCACACTGTGGGCTGGCTGCTCTGCAAGGACCACTCAGTGCTAAGGGCCCTCGTGGAAGCACTTGATGGCTGTAAGTGGCAAGTGACCTGTGTGACCACATATCCACGTTAAATCCACTTAGGTTAATATATATATGCTGTCTGTATACAGGACTGCTGCTGGAACGAAGTATGTATGTTTTTAGGATTTTATAGATGTTAGGATATCCTTTTGCTTTTCTGTAAAGCTTGTAATTTTGTTCATCTTTTGTAAAAATTCCTATTCGTGTGAAGTTGGATGAGAAAGTAAAAAAGAACAAGCAGTGTGTGTATAAATGTTTTTGTGGTCATAGTTGTGAGTTGGAAAATGTCGAACAAAATTAACTTTGGGAAAAGCTGGAAAATTCATTCAAGGTCAGCACCAGCTGAAGGAGGTAAAATATAGGATCATACACAAGTTTTAGTATTTGAACAGGCTGTGAAAAGTCATTAGAATTAGTACTTAGTAGGAGTTTTTGACTGGGTTTGCACCTGGTTTTAAGTTGGTTACAGTAACTGATGCAGAAGTTGTCTGTGTAATGCACTTAACAATGTTTACCAGGAGGTATCCTCTGAGCATCTCTGCAAAGGAAGCTGCGTGAGGTGCCCCTGCTTTAGAGACAGTGTAGGAATGGTGAGAGACAATGCTGCTAATAATTGTGTAAAAGTTCTAGCACATAGTGCAATTCATTAATGAACTCGAGCAGGAACAGGTTGTTGCTCGGTTATCCTAACAGTAGATACTCATATAGTGTTGACTCTTGAGTTTTAATCTTTTTATTAAGAGCTTTTTATATTAAAAAAAATGTAATATATATACTTTACCCCCCCCCAGAGTGTGTTCTGTGCCCTCACGGTGAACTGGGCTCTCTGCACAAAGGCAGACTGAGCTGGCTTTGCTAAAAAAAACGTGTCAGGCTGCCAGGCCAGGGGTGTCATGTCCACCCCCCACCCCAACTTGGAGTCTGGCTTTCAAAAAAACCCCACAGAACTATTCAGACACAAAACTGTTTCAGTGATAAGGAATTACTTAAACTAAAGGACGTGATCCCCACATTCATCCTTCAACTTTGAAGCAAAATTATTTTTTTTGCAACCTCTCAAACCCCTAAACCTGTGTAAATAAGCAATAAATTATGTAACCATGCCAAATGACAATGTACAGTAAGTTTCAAGACTGTGGTATGTTACTGGTGAGAGAACTTTCCTGGTCAAGATCTTGCTGGTGGTGGCATTACTAATACTGTGCTTTTAAATGTTTTAATTCTTTATATATTACTTTAAAGTGTGATGGAAGGTTAAGTTGTTTAGCTAATGCGTATTAAACAACTCTTATATTTAAAAGGTTCATTTTTTTTTCTAAGAAGAAACAAATTTCAAGATTTCTTTAATCCATAAATCCCTGAGAATAGTAGCCAAGTCCTTACTCTTAGGAGCCAGAGAACAGTTAGCAGTTTGAGAACTTTTAAAAAACAAAACCCAAATTAAAGTCAACATTCCCTGTGCTTGAATCATGGACGAGTTACTGTCAGGATATGGTTTGTGTACATTTACATTTTAGATGGATTTCTCAGTTCACTTTTACACAAGATTTTCTTTCCGGATTTCCTTTTGTAAAGTTCCAGTTATAGCTAAGAGTCTGCATAAAGAATATATGCAGAATACCCAATTGTATAATTCTGGGATGTCTTCAGCACCACACTAAATCAACAGCTCTGATGAAACAGAAAACTGGAAAAGACCTTCAAAATTGACAGAGAGCTTGTTAGGAAAACTGCAGCCTTGGTAGTGCAGTTGTGTTTTTAATCTGGCATTTTTGTCCTTGACTAAAATTTTAAGGGTGAACTTGAATAAAAACGTAACAAGGACTCCACGTGAGGCCTCAGACTCTCCTGCAAACAGTGGTGAGTCTGGGTGTACAGCAGAATGTGGGATGAATTGTACATGGAATTGTTACTGATAGAAAGGTGCCTGTTGCCCTTCTGTCTTTGGCTGTGTGCTATATTGGCAATATTTGGTCTTGAGTTTAGATCTTACTAAATAGTCTTGTAAAATGTAATTGTTCCATGATTTGCTCCCCTTCTGGAGGAGTAATTGACCTGTTGCTGTGGTGTGTCTGCACTTACACAATGCAAAAAGTCAGTTATCTACAGTTTGTACTTTTTCTTACAGTAAACCTTCATCCTTCAATTAAGTAAACCTTCAATTGTAGTAAATTAAAATGGTTTTGAGCTTGAGAAGTATTTGTACTTCAGTTGTACCATTTGAATCCAGAGATTTTGAAAATGGTGTGTTTCTGTTGTAAATATCTAGTAGAAGGCGTGTGCAGTGCTGCATTGACAGTGTGTTTACAGTAGATGAGTTTAAGTTACTTTGGTTGTTGTGTCTGAAGGCTGCTAAGAGAGTGGCATTTTTGGTCATGTTAGTCTGTACTGAGAGAATAAATGTTAACAGATGTGATGCTGAGAAGTTTAGTTTCATTGTCATCGATTTACAGAAGTACATGGGGTGTGTGTGTAAATACTTAGAATCTATAAATATCTCAAATATCTACATTGGATTATTTCTTTCCCCTAAAACCATTCACAATTGTGCCAGTACACTGAATAATTAAGGTCAGTTGTTAAAAAAACTGAAACAACAATGCAAGAAGCCAGACAGAGTGTGGGGGGTCTGGTAGAGGTCCAAAGGCCCAAGCTGGGAGGGTGCTTGTGCTCACAGTGAAGTTGAAACACTTCCTTGGTTACATCTGCTTGTAAATGAGAAATACTTAGGGAACCATAATTTCTCAAGTGTATTTAACATTTCAAAGTGTAGAAGAATATTTAAGTAGTCTTGCAGGATAAAGACTTAATACATTCTAGACTGTAAATCTTCTTTGTAAAAACTACTTCAATTTTTTTTCTTGTCTAGAACACAAATCTCAAGTTGTGAAACCCAAAGATGAATAAAGCTCAATAAAGGGAAGTTTCTTAAATTGCATTTATTAAAACTTAAGCGCATTTCAGCACTTTTGACACAAGGCACAGGGGCTGTGTCGGGTTCCTGTGAGGGTTTGCAGCCCCAAAGCTGCACTTGGGTCAGATGGACATTCTGGGCTGTGCCTGGGCGTGGGACTGAGGGACAGGGCAGGAACTGGAGTGACTGAGTGTTGGCTGTGAGCCTCAGAGGGGCTCAGCTGGATTTGAGATTGCAGGGTTTGTGTGTGCTCATGAGCCAGGAGACAAACTGTAATGTTCTCTGACTCAGCTGAGAGAGAAATAACCAACAAACCAACAGGGTAATGACAGAACACTTGAGCAGGTAAAATGTTACTGCTCTGTGTTGGTAAAAGTGTTTTTTACCAGGTAAACTGGAACTTCGATTAGACCCATCTGTGACTTTTAACACTTTGGGGCCGTTCCTGCAAGCAGTCAAGATGCAAAAAAGAGTGATTAAAATATCACAGACTGAACCTTCAGAGGTTTCACACTGTTCTGGACATGGCTCACAGCGAGGCAAACTCCTGGGATTGGAGCCCAGGATTTGATGAGGCTCTTCTGTAAACAAATATCCAGGTAGGGTTTGATGACTCCCATTAATCAGCTACATCTCTCTGTGGCTACAAGAGGATGAACATTATCTTGGCTGCACTTCCAGCCCAGATACACGTGGCAGGAATAGAAGAGAACTGAAGTGCTACCTGTGCTGCTTTAGTTGATCTTTATTGAAGTTGTTAGGGAGGAGGCATGAAGGGTAAGGGTTTGAAGAAGGAAGTGGCCCTGCCTCAGAGCTGTGGCATTCTCACCTTTTCTTAGAGTACACAAAGGCTTCTAAGCATCATGGTTGGATTTTATTAAAAAACGCTGTGCAGTCATTTCCAAATACAGAGAATTAAGACATTTTAGAAAAATGATTTAGACACAAATTGTGCTATTTGCACAAGGGCCACTGAGACATCTGAAGGGGTTGCAGAAGGCACTGAAAGCAACTCATCCTTTCTGCTTGCTTAGAGTCTCCTTCCTTCAGCTTCACGCTATGCCTGTTCTCCTCTGGAACTTCTCAAGGCAGTCACACATGGTCTCTTTTCCTTGAGTCACACTCAGTTGTCCCTTGAGAAACCTTCTGCCATAGTTCCAGCTGAGGCAGTTTACAGCCAGACAAAAGTTTCCCTTTCAGCTACCCCAGTTGCATGCTTCCACATGAAAAGATGGATGAATGTCCTGAAGGAGCGTGCTGGGGAAAGGCTGAGGAGGCAGCTGTTTCACAAACACAGGGTTCCTTGGCCAAAAGACAGACCTGAGCAATGTCACTCCACAGAAACACATCAAGAACGTGGAGTTCTTGTCTGGGCCAGCAGCAGGAGGAGGCAGCAGCAGGAGGGGAAACATGAGAGCTTGATGAGCATGTGATAAAAGTGAGCATCACTCACTGATGGCACCCACAGAACAGAGGCCTTTTTGGATAGTGTAACTTCATCTGGCTTGCTTTCACATGGAACAGAGCAATGGAAAAATTCAGCCATAGGCAGTGGTCAGAGGACAGCAGAAAAATGTGACAAATAGCACAAAGACAGGAAGAAAACCCATGTGAAACTAATTGAACAAAAAAAAAATCACCTGAGAAGAGCAATAGCATCTGAATGGATGAAAAGAGCTGAAGGTGCCCTTCAGGATCACAGCTGAGCTGAGAGCCCAGCAGCAGAGACACAGGACATGAGAGGCAGCAATCCAGAAGCCCATGAAGAATGCTGATCCAGCAAAACACAGAGCAGAGCAGGGCAGAGCATCAGGAAGAATGCAGAGACCTTGCCCTGAGGCTACACAGCTTCAGCAATGGGCAAAGAGAGCAAGGGGATGGGAGATGTGGTTTGCTGTCCTTCAAATGAAAGAGGCTAAATAAAGAGGCTTTTGCTACCAAGGGAAGGGACTGGAAGGCAGGAAAAGAGTGGAAATGAGCCATTGGAAAAAAAATTTAAGAGTACTGTGAAACCAGATATTCTCATCTAGGTGTACAAAGGCAGTGCAGTTTTAATTCTTACAGTAAGATGTTAAAATCAAGTACCTTTATGGGATTCTTTTCTTTAAAATCTCAATAACAAATGGTTTTAAAATAGGACAGCTGCTTTGTGACAAAGAATGGCTATCCTTAATTGGCAGCATGAGACCCAGAACCACCAGCAGGTAACATAAACTGGTTGAATTTCAAGTCCTGTTGGGACTGGAAACAGAGAGGATATAAAACTACAGTAAATGCTGTTTCTAGATGAGCATGCTATTAAAATTAGACATCAAGTCTCCCCCATCATGGAGATTGCAACATCTCACTCCACTGTGCAGCCTCCACCTGGTCCATAGCCTTCCCTCTCCTTCAAAACCTTCAGGATACTCATCTCACAAGTTGAATATCCAAGTGTAAAAAGATCATCTTTCACAATGCAGACAAGGCTAAATGTACCCATTCCATTGTTCATATTGTTCACCATTAATTTCTCTTGTCTAGGAAGAATTGCATTTCACCAGTAATTCCTCCTGAAGCAAAGTTCTGGTGCATTTGTGGAGCAAGACACTTTACTATGTAAAAGAGTTACTTTATTCCTTTTACACCTTCCAGCTGTACTGTATAGTAGCAAAAGGATGGAGGGAGATGAGGAGCAAAAATGACACTTAAAGTCCTCATGCTTCCAGCGCAGTGTGGTGCTGCTCCAGGTGAGTGTCCGGGCAGTGAGACCCGGCTGACCATCAGTCTCATCAGCAGCTGGTTGGACCAGGTTATTCCAAGTGCTGGAGTGACTCTGCTACCCTCTACCCTATAAAGGAAGCATTACACATTTCTGCATGCATGGATTTCATATGAAATACCTTCTGTTGTAACAAAACTTCTCTAGAAGACATAATTTACATGTTTCTCTAACATATATTGAACACTATAAGTCTTTGAAGACAGAGGTGACAGGATTTACTCACAAAACTTTCCCTGCGGCAAGGAAACAGCTGGAGAAGTGCTTCTGTACAGAACAGGTGTCATTCTTTCAGCTACAGCCAGGGGGAATACCTACCTCCCTCTGGACAGGCCTCTCTTGGAACAGGAAAACCACAAGAAAAAAATGGTTGAACTTTTAATATCTGAAGTGTGTAACTGTTTGCCTTGGATTCCATTTGCAGGTATATTTAGAAATGTTGGGTAAACAGAACACTCTGTAAGTACGACTTTCAACTCAATGTTTAAAACTATTTTTTCCCCCGGAAAAATTGCAATTTCTAGTAAAAGAACTACAAGATAACCAGGCAAAAAAGAACCTTATCCTTGTTCTGTGTCAGTTTCAGAATCTGAAGGATGCAGTGAACTTCTCACAAACACCCCTTTATGTAGCACCCAGCTTATGCAGTAAATCAAGGACATACTTAGAATTCAAACAACAAATATGTACATTTGAATCCTGTTAATAGCTTGGTGTCAGAAGTTACTATTTTGGGTTTTTTCTTAGCTCACTAACAAAGCCAGCTGCTAGCGTTTGATTGCTGTATTTTTTAAACAGACTGAATGTGCACTCAGTTATATCAGAGACAAGACAAGATGCAAAAATACTCTCATGTAAGCAGGTACTCAAGCTATTAACTGCAGGGAATTTTTCCTGCTAATTTGTGATTAGGGATTACGATGTAAGTGAATATGACGTTTCTTTCCCTTCACAGCATGAGTTAGTGCTGATCTCCAGGAAATCCAGCATTGCTGGGTAAATGCCCCACTGCTCCTCACATGACCCTGGAGCTTACCCTGGAGTGACAGATAACAGAGTGGTTCAGTGCTGCTGTTTGACACTGTCACTCTGTGTGGATGACTCACCTGCAACTGCACTGAGCAGCTTCTGACTCGCTCACTGCATCCGTCACCTGAAGCACAAAAACAAGGTTTGCAGCTGACCTGGGCTTCTGGGTTTGTATTTAGTGAGCAAGAGGGCAGGGAAGGGAACCAAGGCAAGAAAATCCAAGTTATCAGAGCATATATTAAGCCAAGTTAGAAAACACTTATTCTTTCAAGGCAAACTAAAATGGATTTGGGAAGACAGGCTGAGTTTACAGTGTCAGAACTACTTAGCAAGCTACAGTTTACACTAAACTAGTTCTAGATGTTTTATTTGTTAAAAAAACCTCCAAACTATAAACAAACCCCCTACACTCACAAAACTGTTCCAGTGCTGTAGCTGGAGATAAAAAGTACAAAAGCCCAGATGTCCCAAAAGTGCCCTGTTCTAAACGATTTCACTGCCTTTGAAGTTTCTCAGTGGCCTGCCTGCACATTGATTTACCCCTTCCCAAGGCCCCATTTGGAGTGTGAATGCTTCACCTCTGGCATTCAGATGCTCCTTCAATTTGTGAGTGGACTAAGAGCAGTGTCTTTTGTTTTCTCAAAAGAATTCTCTTTGTGACCAGTATCATTGTAGCCTTGTTTTGGTCCAGCTCAAGTCAGTGCATGCACTTCAGTGCCTCAGTAATCTCAGCAGTTACACAAAAATGCTGAGTTCCACAGAGATGCAGCAAAATCCCTGGTGCTTCACTGTCTCCTGGAATACAACTGTGGCCGCACAACTCCCAGAGCAATCCTGCTGATAACGGCATTTGATGCCAGTGACAAGAAAGAACTCTCTTATTTTGCTTTGATGCTCTGAGAGAGTTGCTATACATACCTATTTCTGTTAGCTTTAGTGGACAACTTTTGAGAACATTAACAGCCTATAAAAGCTTAAATAATAAACTTTGAGTAGTTAAGATTTACTAAAGTACATCAGTTTAAGGAAGCTTCAGTTTCCATCAGCCATCAATAGTCAGCTGACAGTGGTAAATACAACACTGTGAAATCTGCATTTACACAGATTGCTCCATCACCCTCCAGCCATTTATTAAACAGTCCCTGTAGAACAAGCAGTTTGCTGTCATACCTGGTTAATGCACATGATGGGAGTCCTGTACCTGGTGCTCAGGCTGTGGAGCTGTGCCCCAAAGGTCTGCAGATAACGAGCCTTGAGAGCGGCCTGGGCAGCGCCGAACTCGCAGCGGAACAGGGCGGCCATGGAGTCGATGACCACGAGCCGCACCATGCCCCGAGCCAGCAGCAGGGACAGCCTCCTGGTGATGCACTGCTGGAAGGTGTCCTGCCACACACACACAGAGTGACACACAGGGCAAAGAACCCTGCTGGGACACCCAGAGACTGCACTACAGCAACCACCACTGCAGCACCAGCTCAAGGAGTTTCAAACTGTGAAGGCAGCTGGTGGGTCTCTACATGTCACCAGTAATCACATCTGGTGGTTTTACTGAGGAGAAAACTGCAGACAAAACTGCAACTGCATTTAACCTGCAGCTCTGATACTGATACTTTAAAATCTCAAGGGTGTAGTACTACACTCCTAAACTCTTCCTGTTTTCATAGAGTAATATAATGTTAAGAGGTTGGAATGGACCTTAAAAATCATCCAGTCCCAACTCCCCTGCCATGGGCAGGGACACCTCCCACCAGACCTGGTTGGTCAGAGCCACATCCAGCCTGGCCTTAAACACTGCCAGGGATGGGGCAGCCACAGTTTCTGAGCAACCTGTGCCCTCAGTATCTCAGCACCTTCACAGTAAAGAATTTTTTCCTAATATCTAAATTTCCTCTTTTTCAATTTGTACTCTTGCCCTATCTACATTTCCTGACAGAGATTCCCTCTCCAGCTTCCCTGCAGCCCCTTCAGAAACTGGAGGGTTCCTATGAGGTCCCCACATAACCTTTTCTTCTCCAGGCCCAACTTTCTCAGCCTACCTCGGGAAGGAGTGGTTCTCACTGAAACACTCAGGACACAAGACTATCATTAAATGTTCCAAACCAGTTACAGACTGTGCTGCTCTTCCACTGATGACCCCTTAACAGTAAAATACTGCCTCAAATCCATATTGACCAAGAGTCTTAGAAACATTCTTTGTGCCACTACTTACCAGGTCTGCTGCCTGCTCAACAAAAATACTGTTTCCAAATCTGATCTTCTGTATGATTTCAGCTGGAACATCTGCACGCAGCTTATGCTGCTGATCTATGAGCTGCTGCAAACGTTTGCTTGGGAACACATCTTCTGTACAAATGTAGACAGCTCCTGCAGCCAAGGAAACACCTGTGGTTACAACAGGGCTCTTACACAGTTTTCTTAACAGCACACAAATTATATCAGATATTCTGCATTTAAAAGCTACACAAACAGACCTGGAAATCCATGTTTGTTTGGTTACTTTGCAACCATGCTGAATCAGTGAGGAATAAAACCCCCACTCCTGTGACTTCCCTGCAGGTGCCTGGTCCTTTCTTCAGCACCAGCTAGGACAACTGGATTTTGTATTCTCCACTGGGTGACACTCACTGTGCACAGCTGTGGAGCACCTGATCACCTGCCCTTGGGGATCAGAGGTTTACCCAACCCACAAACAGAGTGACACTGCATAGTTTGCCTGGTTCAGTCAGAAATCCAAAACACAGCACTATGAATTTCATGCTAAAAACCCTGTGTTAACTTGTGTTGAGACCAACAGTTCCTAAGTAAAACATTCTGGCCTTCTCAGCTACCATTCTTATTTAAGCTATTATTATTACTAAAATTATTATTATTATTAAGGCTTGTTTAAGCATTTTGCACAATGTTGCTTTAATGTTGAAAGACAGGGATTTCTCTGCCATGAATTCTGGGCTCACAGAGAAATCATCTGCTTTCTGAAAACCAGACCTGCCTTAAGCAGGATGTCACTTGTCCTCTCCTTGGTTTACTTAAAAAGGATGGAATGTCCATTTCTTCAGTCACTGGGGTTCTTCCAGATGCAGATTTGCATTTCTAGATAGACTGATGCTCCATTGATTAAATAATTGTATTTTGATCCAGAATTATTGCAACAACAGTCACCTGAAAACAGTCACAGGTCCACCAAAACCCAAACAGAAATCAGCATGTCATCAAATTTGTTATTCAGGCCAATAAATATGATATGCTGGTTGTTGACAAAGAAATACCACCAAAAATCAACCAAACAGGAATAAAACCAACTAAAACCCCTCAACCTCGAAAAGAACAACTTTTGATTTCTATGATCATAATCTGTCATGCACCGAACCAGTTTATTACCAAGAATCAGTAACAAACATTATTTTCTAATTCAGAATTCTGACATGGATATTAATTTGTCCCATTATATTCATGTATTACTTATGAATATGGGCATATAAAATAAATTCAGCCAACACACAATTGAACACAACTGACATTCCTAGAACAGCAGAAAGATAACCTGGAGGCAAAGGAGGCCTTTGTTTACTTCCAGGATTTCTTTGCTGCCAGCCTCCTTGCACTGAGAATTACAAACAAGACTAGCACTAAATTTAATGAAGTAACTGTTTAAAGAAACGTATTTCAACGTCACCACTTATGAGAAGGGATGTTTCTAAGCAGTAAAAAAATACAATGCACCATAATTTTAAATCAGTAGCAGAATCTTCCACTGGTAGTGGAAGAACTGTTTCTGTGAGAGTTTCTAAGTGTTGCTGTTCTCAGGTTTCCTACAGCATGAAACTCCTCACATTTAACCTAAGCTTTAATTGCTGTATTTCTCATAAGAGGCTCAACATGAGAGTGCCAGGAGGCTGTTGGGCACCTTCTTCTGTACCTCTGTTCCTTGATTTCAACACAAACAGGGAGAAGAGCTGGGGCATGGATAAAAATGTATTCCAACTACATGCAGCAGTTAGCAGCAGCACACAAAGGAACAGAACAAAATATAATTGCTTCTGCTCTGATTAATGACATCATGTAATGTAAGCCACAGGCTACTCACAACCCTTTAAGCAAGATCTTAATTTGTACAGTCCATGATTTTTCCACATGGGTGGATACAGTTCAAGAAATTAGTAAGTTTCCCCGCAAGGAGCCACTGAGCTGCCAGATAAAGCCAGCACTGTGTGGAAGGGACAGCAAGGTCACAGGCAAAACACACCTAAGGCAGACTACTAGACTTCTCAGAAGTGACACAGGTTTCCTCCCTTTCTACAGCAGCACAGAATATTAAAAAAAAAATAAAAATTAGGAGTAAGATTAATGTGATAGAAGGGTAAAAAAACCATACTCAAATCAAAGAATAAACCTGTATACTTTAGTAAACCCAGGACAATCACAGGTACAAAACAGTGTTACCTTTCTTCAACTACATTTCCATCGATTTTACTCTGTAAATCAATACAGTTATTGTTATCTAAACAATCTTTGAAATTTGAAATCCTCAGCTAGGGAATATACACCATATACCCAGATGTTTGCAGAAAGTTATCTGCTGAGCTGTTCTGCTGAGGTGGTTACCTGAGGGGTCAATGAGCTCTCCAGACAGCAACACTTCTCTTACACTGTTTGAGTGTGTTTAGTTTAACCCAGAGTGGCAGGCAGGCAAGCAACAGCCAACAGTAATTTTGAATTAAGTTATGTTGTGCTGCAGGACGTGCACAGCAAGCTTTTCTCTCTGTAAAGACACATTACTCACTAACTGGCTTCCTACTGAAGTTAGACATGCACTGAACATGTGCACCTGCCTTAATCAGGTTCCTAAGGACAGGATATTCCCCCAAATGGGAAATGAATCCATGTTTACAGTTCAGCACTTACCAGACTCTAACCCACCATACTTGTAAGGATACTGCACACACAGGCACAGCTGTAAACTAATCTGAGTCTTCCCAGCAGAACTTTCCCCAGCAAGCTCCGTGATTCCCACTAAAGGAATTCCACCTTTCAACAAGTTGTCCAGCACTGAACATCCCAGGCTCAGCTTCTGGTGCTGGGAGGTGAAATGATCTTTATCTTGGTAGAGCTGAAGTGCTGCAGGGTTTGGGAGTGGTTTTTAATGATTAAAAAGAAAAAAAGAAAAAAAAAGAAAAAGGTAGTTTTATTTATTATTTTTCCAACACACAATGATGCAAAATAGATGCTGTGTACAAGGTTTATACCTACAAGGGATGCTTTCTCTGTTGATGAAGAATTTCCCTAATTCAGCCTGGTCTTCCCCACCTCTCTCCCCATCAGACCTACTGCTGAATGTCTGTACAAAGATTGATAATTTACACTGAGTTCTTTCCTCCTCTGAAACTCTTTTTTTCTTGTCTCTGCCTCCAAGGTGTCCCTGAGGAAAGTTACACTGAGAGGATTTTGACAGCAAAGGTTTAAGCACAGCAATTATGGAAATAGAAAGCTGTATCAGAGTATAAAATGGCACAGCAGGCATCTGGTCAAAGCCTGAAGACACATGCAATCACAAGAAAATAGATTTTAAGTACAGAGCTGTCATTAAGAATTTGTACAGGAGGAGCTATTAGGTCCTGCTTGTTTTGGAATGAGGTGTTTATGACAAATCAGTTTATGAAGCTTGTAATATATGATATAAATTTTTCAACTAGTCTTAGTCCAAAAGGAGAATAGTGAGAGAAAGAGAGTGTGAAAGAAAAAGGAAATATTTTGTTCCCGTATTTAAGTGTTTCAGACTGGAAAAACATTTTGTCCTGTTTCAAGCAGGTTCCATCCAGAAAAATGACACCCATTCACTTACACTTACCCCAGGGATCTGTCCTTAGGATAGTTAAATAATTCACTCCAGCATAATTAAAACACTTCCATTCTCATTCTAAACCCACATTACTATGTCACTGAGGAGCCAGAACTGTATTTTCTCCCAGTGACAGTTATTTTGAGTTTTAGCTAGAAGACTTTATGCCCTGACTGCATTACCTGTGAGCATGCTGTTCCTCCTCAGCGTGTGAGAGACTGTTTTCAGCAGGCACTGGATGTCTGCACTGGACAGCTTCATCAATCTCTGCAAGTCTGCTCCAGAGAGGTTTAAAACCTCCTTTATTGATTTTATGTCAGCTGAAATAAGAGGAGTTTTTTTAAAATACTTTCAGCTATCTTACACAGCAAAGCTTTCCCAATTTCTAATTCTCATTTACTTGAGGTTTATCTATGCTGCATTTTTACATGGTGGGCAGGCAACACTCACTTTGAATGCATCAACACAAGCTGTAAAATTGTTTGGAAAATTATTATCGAAGCATGGGCAAAACCCAACACTTCTACTTACTCAAAAGAACTCCTTTATGAAATACTTAATTACAGTTCTAAAATGTTAGTGTCCCTCTGCCTGCTTATACCCACAAACACACAATTATGTCAAGGATCTGTGGTGACAGATCTGTTAATAAGACACTGGCAAATTAATTACCTTTTTTCAGGGCAGCAATTGTTTTAGGGTTCAAGTCAAACTGGTCCCAATCCATCTCCTGACACAGCACAGCAATGAGCAGCACATCCCGTAATTATCTGTGATTAAAGTGGCTTTTATCACAGACACAGGCAAGAAAAAACAGGCATAAATCAGGGTCAAAAAAGCTTCCAGGATTTTTTTTTAACAATATATTTATCAGTTACCTTAGAGAAGTAACAATTATTCTGGTTTATTATTATTATTAGTGGTGGTGGTAGCAGTAGTATTTTATACATTGATATTATTTTATTACGGGAAGAGTGTGGCCAGCAGGCTGAGGGAGGGGATCCTCCCCCTCTACTCAGCCCTAGCGAGGCCACATCTGGGGTGCTGTGTTCCAGTTCTGGGCTCCCCAGTACAAGAAGGACCAGGAGCTACTGGAAAGGGCCCAGCAGAGGCCACAAAGGTGATGAGGGGTCTGGAGCACCTCTCTGATGAGGAGAGTCTGGCGAAGAGAAGGCAGAGAGGGGATCTCATCAATGCATATCAAGATCTCAAAGGTGGGTCCCAAGAGGATGGTGCCAAACTCTCTTCAGTTTCACCTCAAGAAGAACTCTTTATACAGAGGGTGGCAGAGCACTGGAACAGCTGCCCAAGGGGGTCCAAACACACCTGGACTCATTCCTGTGTCACCTGCTCCAGGTGACCCTGCCTGGGCAGGGGGTTGGGCTGGAAGTGATCTCCAGAGCTCCCTTCCAGCCCTGACTATTCAATAATCCAGCCCTTTGGCAGAATCGTCTCTGATGGCTGTTGACATATATCCTATTAAAGAGTTCAACCAATAATCCTGCAGTAAAGAACTACTGGTAGTTTTAATTGCCTGTAATTCTGCACAGTGCTTTTGCTCTGGACTGCAGCTCACAATCCAGTCATGGATTTCCACCCTCTCGGTCTTCACACGAGGCTTTCATTTTCAAATAGAAAAAAGTCTCACACGCGAGCAATTTGGCACGACCCAGGATTATTCACGCATTGCACAGTCACATTTATTAGCTGAAAGCAAATTTAATATTGAATCGTTAAAATCTCTTTGTTTCTTGTAGCGACATTAAACAGCTCTTTTAATACTTTGGTCCAAAACACAACAGTTTAGCACCATGGCTGCCTAGAAGAGTACTGTGAGATTCTTAGCATTACTCTGATAAACTTTATGAAGGATTGCAGCCGACACCCAGGAGTTATATGAGAATACATAACTCTATGAACAATTCTTTTTTCAGCATGGGCGGGAGAGGTTGTGATGGGTGCTAATAATAGAATAAATCCCATTTAAAGCAACATTCTGAGGTGGTTTAGAAGCCTTAATAAAGCCTTACTTTTATTTCAGAAACTTACTGAAATCAATCATGTTTACGACGACCCTGGACCGAAGGGCTCCAAACCATTGCGCACTCTCCGCTCACAGGAAGCCGCTCCACGGATGAGGCACAGGGGAGAGCGAAACCCCAGGAGCGGGTCACGGTGCAGCCAAGGGTGTCCTACGGACCGGCACCGGTCGGAGGGAGCGAGGGGCGGAGAGCCGGACACGCGGACAGCCGGACACACGGACGGACAGAGCGTGCCGCCGCCACAGGGCCTTCACTCCGTCATGAATCCCCCGCCGCCTGCGCAGCCAATCAGAGAGCAGCCT
>VXBB01014230.1:35556-49051 GCA_013399915.1 Illadopsis cleaveri | reverse complement strand
TTTGCCTTCTGGCTACCTGTGGGAAAGTAAAGAAAGTAAATTCCCTTCTGGATGTTTGTTTGTTAGCTTGGTTTACATTTTTTTTGATTGGTGGTTTTTTTGTGTTTTGGTTTGGTTTTGAATATTGTGTGGGGCTTAGGTTTTGCCAGCTCACCTTCAGCACAGTCTTATCCTTAACTGAAAGTCCTACAGTTCATTTTGAGAGAGCAGAGCGTTTCAACTTCCCCTGTGCAAACAGGTGGCCTAATGTAAAATCACCTGCTTTTATGCCAAGGCTGCACAGAAGAAAAATAGAGATCAGCTGGCCTCTAAAACTGTCCTGATTTATACATCCACACATTTCCAAAAAGCATGGCACAAAGTTAAAGGTGCCTATGTTCCTGCCACAAGAACACCCCAGCTGTTACAGAATATCCTGTGATTGTCCCAAAAAGCAGAGAACGCCTGTTTGTTTGAAAGAAAGCTTTGCAAAATGCCTGTGCAATTCTTTCTCTCACAGAGCTATGGTCCAAGTGAACTGAGAAAGCGGCAGATATTTAATGGGTCATCTCCACTTTCTGTACTCTTTAATATCCTTCAAGCGCAGTAATCTCATTCCCAACTGTTCCTTAGTCATACAGAACAAAACAATGCGAGAATCCATTTTGAAAATATTAACGTGTTTTACTAAATCCATCTATTTTGCTACAGATGAACTGTTTGGCTATTTTGTCCATGGTATTTGTGTATGAGATTTGCCCTGTCAAATCTCCCGTGGGATTAATTCCCAGAGTCCAAAGTCCCAGGAGTGTATTGCGTCCTGAGCTCTTGGAAGAGCTGTCTTGCTTTTCAGTGTGCTAAATCCCCCAGGGTGATTCCACAGGCAGCAACCTCCGGGCAGAACTAACCTCGGGAGGAAAAGAACACCCAGCACAGGGTGAGTGTGTCAGCAACGGCAGCTGACGCAAACAGCGACACCTTCACACTGGGAAGTCACGAAATCCATCAGTGCTGACTGAAGTATTTTGGGCTTGTCAAGCGTCATTGTTTTGGACTTCTCCTGACCTCACTTGGCAGAACGGTGCCACCGCCTGAAAGTTTTGTCTTCAGTATTTGCCGTGATAAGTAGCTCTGTAGGCATTTTTTTCCTCTCATCAAATCATTAAATGGTAATTCAGTTGTTAGCTCGCCTTGCCCAGTTCGAATACATTTTGCAGCCAGTAACCATTCCCAGTTCATTAAGTGCCTGACCTCAGCATTAACACCCCCTCTGCTAGGGTTGCCTTGGAAACAAAGCTTCCTGTGCGTAATCCAAGCTTATCTAGCTCTTTATCCTACATGTGACCCTTAATTACTTGCTAAATTAGAAAGGTTTTCTGAAAATCACAAGAGGAGGTTAATATGTTCTTCCAGAGCTGGTCAAGCTAAGATGACACTAAATTCACAGGGAATTCAAATTCCATGATCCCTGAAGGCGTCTCTTTCAGAAGGAAGATGAACTTTCCCAATGGGAGGCAGTGTGCCATGATAATGCTCCTGTCACTCACTTTCCTTGCCCTGCTTGTCCAAACCCCGCTTAATCCAGTGTGAACAACGGAGTAAGTAAATATCAGGTTGATTAATTATGGTGCGAGATTCAGTAACCGCTTGTCTTCTGTAATTAACATTGTAATTGAAATTCAATAATACACTTCATACACAGATTGCTGGCCTAGGAAGAGAAGCAAGGGAGAATTCTCAAGGCTGTGACAGGGAGATGAAGAAGAGGAAAACAGGGCTTGATATATTAATTGTCTTTTTTAAATTGTGGTACATTTTAAGAAATTCTTCTGTCAAAAAATAGGTTTTTTAAAGGCTGGATTGATGATCTTAGAGGTCTTTTCCAACCTTAATAATTTTATTATTCTAAAAAGAAAAATGGTTACTTCCAGATGTCTTGGAATAGAGATGAAATGGGGTTGGACTGTTGAAATATGGCTTAAAATTTCTGAAAATCCACCTTCCCTTCACTGACTTGATAAACAGACATAATGAGAAAACATAATACTCTTTAAGATGCCCAGTGCTTTTCCTATCCATTGTTTCCAGTGGCAACTCAAGGACAGTGAGTCTTTGGCTTCAAGTGGCTTCATAAAGCTGTGCTAAGGCTCAAATGCCAAGCATGGTCTCAGGAAAAACCAAAGCTAAAATCCTCTCTGACTTCCACACAGCATTTAATTAACTGCACATATATTCAAGCACAGCCAGTGCAAAAATCCCAGTCTGTTTCAGCATTCTTATCTATTGTGACACAGAAAATAATTCTGCCTGTGTGCAAGGGCTTGCTTTCAGGGATATTTATAAAAATCATGGACTGATCACTGAGATGGGAAGAGACCAGACAGGTCCTCTGGATACAGATACAGCCACTTGCATTTCTGCTCAGAATCCTCAAGTTCAACACAAGATACCTCAAAAGTTTATTAGCATAAGCAGTGGTTCTCCCCATACTTTTTAGGAGAGTTCACTCACCAGAACCTCATTTTTTTCCTTTTTTCTCCTCCTGCCTTTCCAGTGTGGGCTTGTTAATGTGTCCAAATGCTCAGAGCTCTGGAGGCTGAAGGAGAGATTTAGAGTTACTGTGTGTTCAGAGGGGTCTTGACTTCCCTGACGAGACCTATGGAAAATATCATGGCATTTTAATAAGAATAACGACAGAAAAATTAAACTACTTCCAGGCAGAATTTGAGGCAATGAAGGTGTTTAATTTTTTGTGATTGTACAGAATTATCATTATACAGATTATCATCCTGCCAGTGCTCTCAGTCCCTGTCAATCCAAGTTTCAGGCCAGTGGGCCATTTTCTGTTTTCTTTGCTGAGCCTTCATTTCCCTGTTACTGGGTTTGAATTCAAATGTAATTTTCAGGACAGAATTCGAGAAAGCTCTCACACATAGGAAACGTTCTTTGTTTCCTCTAGTGTGCTCATGTAGCAAAACAATTCAAAGAGACTTAACTTGAAGAGTCTAAACTGCTAATATCTATAATTCTGGGAGTCTCTGGATGTTTTCCTGCATGTCATAGCAGACTGGAGGGCAGGTTTCCATGCCTGGGAAGAAGACTTTTAAAGGCATTTCCATTTTCAAAAGAGGTTTTACAAATCCTCCATGCACAATTGCTAAGACAGTGTCTATGCCAATGCCTCTAAGTGGCAAAATGTCAGCCTCCTTTCACCTATGTGGGTGAGTGGGTAAGAGGGAATTGTTTCAAGGCTTGAGCTTTTGGATTTCTAGTCTCCTTCTGCGTGGTTCTCGTATTTTATTGGTATAAATTCTGAGGTTACTGCCAAATGTAGGAAAGAGACAGGAGAGGGTCTCATGCTGCTATGTTTGGATCTCTGACGCACACACCATTTTATCCTCCTGAAGTAATTCCAGAATTTTACCTCAAAAATTACTTTCTAGATCTCTAAAGGGCAGAAAAACAACTGAGTTTTTTGTGTCTAGAAAGCTGTCAAGAAGACACTACCAATTCCCTTTACATCTCCCACATATATGCTCTAAAAATAGATTCATAAATCAGGGATGTTTTAGAGTATTGTTTGATGGAAAACATTATACAAAACAAAACATCAAGCACTTCTTTCTCTAGAAAGTGTTAACTGATCAAGAGTACTCAATGTATTTATATATAGAAATTCTAAAATTTGTCTCAGAAACATTTGGGTTGCCAAGTCTCGTCTGGTCATATATTTGTTTACTCTTTTGTGTAGCTGAAAAAGAAGTGAGAATGTAAGGTTTTACTTTCACCCATGCTGAAGAAAATGTGTGCCATTTTAGAAAAAGAACTTAATCACTCCTGAATGCCTCCAAGATCATCCTCTTCTTTAGTGGGCTCTGAGCCAACTTACTGAGTCTTAGATTGCTCATATTCGCAGATTAAAAGAAAGGATGTCAGAATCAAATGGGTATCAAAAATGCAGAACAAAACCCAAGCATGTAGAGAAACTGAAAAAAAACCCACCCTACTCCTGATAATTATTTTCTTCTCCAATAAGGCTGTAAGACAGGCTGCTAAATGAAAATGGAGAGAATGAAAAAGGAAGCTCTTAACTCTTGGTTCAGTGCTTGATTTTAACTTTGAGACAAGCCCTGCCCCTGCTCTGTGACGCTGCACACTGACAAACAGCCGTGTTTCTCATCGTGGCAGTGTCGGGGAATCTCCCCACCTGTCACCACTGTCACCTGTCAGTGACAGCCCACGGTCGGGGCGTGCCTGACACCTGAGGTTCGTTTTGCTCACCTCTGCGGAAGGTTGGCCTCGCACGTTGAGAGAAACAGTGTGGATTTTTCTGCGGGACTTCCGACTACTCTGTAAATGAACTGAAAAGAGCCCGTGGAAAGAGCCGTGCGGTCTTTGCTAAGAAAGTAATATTGAGGGGAAAGAACAGATTATTTCTCTTTCAGACATTCTGTGAACTGTGAGCGGCTTGCAGCTGTCCGAGAGGCCGCACGAATGCAGCGGAGCGGACCGGTACACCAGCCCACNCGGCCCGGCCTCTCTCCCCGCCCCGCGCGCGCCCGCCCCCGCGCTCGTCCAATCAGAGGCCGCCCCGCTGGCCCTGTGCATCGCCCCGCAGCTTGGCCAAGATGGCGGCGCCGCTCGCCCCGCTGGTGCTCCTGCTCGCCCTCGGCCGCCCGGCGCTCTCCGGTGCGCAGGCCACGGAGGGCGCGGCGGCTGTGCCGCATCGGCGCTTCGAGTACAAGTACAGCTTCAAGGGGCCGCACCTGGTGCAGGCGGACGGCACGGTGCCGTTCTGGGTGCACACGGGCAGTAAGTGTCGGGCGGGGATGGCGGGGCCGGGCCGGGCCGGTGACGTTCGTGAGAAGGAGGCAGCAGTCTCCGGTCGGGGGACGCCCGGTCTTGGGGAGAAGCCGCGGGCGAAGCTGGCAGTGGGTGCCCTCCGTGCCTTCCGACTCCACGTGGTACCGGAGGGGCAGAGGAGATGTTGCGATGGCGGGAGAGTGCCCAGACCCGCCCGGGCTCCCGCCCGCAGTGCGAAGGCACCTACGATCTCCTGATGTGACGGCTGCGGGCCCTGGGTAGGGGACTCGTGGCGCTGCCGGGAAGTGCTGATGTGTCACTGCTGCCGCGCTCGAGGTCGGCCCGGGCCGTGCTGCCAGAAAAACTGTTGAGTTTCATCGTCTCAAAGCTCGAAATGCAGAGTGTGCCTTGGCAAATAGGACTTGGTTGAACAACGTTTGTACAGTTTCTGTGCGCTCTGGGTTAAGGGTTCCCTTGTGCTCCGAAAGGCTTGTTGCCCTTCCTGAGTGTTCCCCCTTGTGAAAGGTGTTGACATTTACAGTTCCACCTTTGCATAGTTTCTCTGCAATAACTTCTGCTGTGGTTTTGGGTTTTGTCAGACTTTAATTTAGTTGCTACTGCTTAATTCTTAAATGTAATCTTTTTACTTGACATTATGCTACAAGTGACATGAGGGAAACTGTCTTTAGATGGAGGGCTTTGCCCTGCTTTCTCAAGCAAATAATCCCTAAAAGAAATGTTATTTAATGCTAGCATCTGTCTCTGAATGTACGCGTGTTGTTCTTTTACATTGCTAAACAGAAAGTTAGAACATCTTGCTTTCTTCCTAGATGCCATCCCAAGTGCAGATCAGATCCGTATAACGACCTCCTTGAAAAGCCAGAAAGGCTCAGTATGGACTAAAAACAAATCAATATTTGAATATTGGGAAGTGGAAGTGACCTTTCGAGTTACAGGAAGAGGCCGCATTGGAGCTGATGGATTGGTAGGAGCAGTTTCATCTAACTGAGAAAAACAAATGTGCTTTAAAAGTGAATCTTGACTTACGACTTTTTGCTTTCTTCATAGGCAATCTGGTTTACAGAAGAGCAAGGCTTGGAAGGCCCTGTTTTTGGGGCAGCTGATAAATGGAACGGTGTTGGAATTTTCTTTGATTCGTTTGACAATGATGGAAAGGTTGGTTGGAAAGAAACTCTTGTAACAAAGATGACAAATTAATTTCCTGCCTGGTGAGGAAAAAACTAGAATGTTGTTTTCCTGCTCTTCCTGTCTTTCACTTCAAAGGGATAAAGTAAAACAGTCAGGTTTCCCTTATACTGGAAACACCAATGTCTATGTGTGTCTTCAGATATGCTCTTTTTCTTGGAAGATATCTGACTTGAGTAGCTCAGCAGCAAAGATTTTGTAGCAGATGAGGATGACAATTACTGTTTTCAATTCTCAGTTTTCCAGTCCAGAATGATCCTGAAACTTAAACAATACATAGTAGGACTGCTTTGGTGCTTTTGCTTTCCCTGCAAAACTTTGGCTTGCTTTTAGGCATTTTAGACTGATTTTAGTAGAAGGCTGGCTGAGATGTTGCTGATATTTCCCTTCAAGTTAAACTAATCCATTTCTGTGCCATTTCTTCCCCTAGAAAAACAATCCTGGAGTGATTGTTGTAGGCAACAATGGAAAGTTGCTGTATGACCATCAGAAGTAAGTTTATTTTCAGTGTTATTGCTGAGTGCTTGCTTTTGAATGATGAAATGTTCCTTGAAACTCTTTGAGAAGCATCGTAAAGGCTTCTTTCATATGAAACTTTGTTGTTTCCTTTGCACTTGATGGTTTATATTTGTTAAAACACTGCTTTGGCAGCAGAGAAATCGGCAACTGATGGATATTTAAGTGGCATATGCCCTTTGGGATGGATGAACTCAGATAAATGTAGGCACAATACAGACTTTTGCTTATGGGGATCCTCCATGCACAGCTAATAACTGGCAGAAGTGACTAACTGGAAGCTAATTGCTGTTACTAAAATTAGTTGGATTAATTTTGATTTCTGATTGTTTATCCACAGCACAATGGACACCTTTTTGATTTTGGAGAGGAGTAGTGTCTAGCTCAGTTGGTACACTCTACAGCTTATTTCCATCTAGATTCCCAGGTGCAAGAATATATCTGAAAATTGTATCCTAGAATGTATCTTAGAAAACAGATTTTCCCATTGCTACATTCCCTCTGCATTGTGTCCTGTGTACAGTGTGCAGTACTGGAGATCCCTGCAGAAAGCTTAGTGCAGTTACAGAACAGCCTTGGAAAAGCTTGCAGATTGAAAAACTGGGATGTGGTTGCTTAGTGAGAGTCAGACACTTTTGACCCAGGTGATTAATCATAACACAGGGTTTTATTGATGTTCTCTTTTTGCACAGTGATGGATCCACGCAAGCACTGGCATCCTGTCAGAGAGACTTTCGGAACAAGCCCTATCCTGTTCGAGTCAAGATCACTTACTACCAAAAAACACTGACTGTAAGTCTGAAATAACAGAATTACTTGTCTTTCTCAGCTTCTTAAATGTGAGACTGGGTTTTCAGAGTTGCAACAAATATATCAGTTCCAGTGGTGGAAATGTGGAGCTTGGCAGCAGAGGTTGGAAGGAGGTGCTGTGTTTAAATGCTTACACAGGTTCTTTTGGCTGCACTAGAATGCAGGTATGGCTGATTTTTCTAATGTGACGTAGGAGGCAGTTGTGCAAACACACTCATAATGTGCTCAAACCCTTCTGTTGCTCTTGACTTGCCTGGAGAGGTGTCCTAAAGTCAGGATCTGTTTAAGGTACAGGCGACTGAACAGCTCCTCAGCTTGATATTTCTTGAGCTGATCTAAGAGTTGCAGAGGGTTTTGTAGCTGATTTTTGAACCAGAGGTTCTTGAAATGTGGCTAAAGTACTAAAACTATTTAACAGTAGATTTAAATTTTCTACTTGAGGCTTGTCACCTCCAAAAAGTAGTAGAGCTTTGAAGACTAAAGATTAAAAACCACTGGTAGACTTCTTAAATACTATTCAGCTGATTGTGAATTCCTTCTAGGTAAAGAGAGAAAAATACTAATGTGGTGCTGGGTTGTGGAAGCTACAGTGTGTGCTTGTTGGCTTCTGATTCCTTCTGGAAAGGTGCTGTTAGTATATTCACAGGTAGCAGCCATAAAGTGCAGAGCTATCATTTGGTAGTAGAAGTTTCTCTAAAAGTAAACATGACTGCACCTAGAAGAGGGCAGACCTTGTACTGTGTTGTAATGGGAAAAGCTGCCTGTCACTCTTGAATGAAAGTTAAATTTCAGCCTCCAAGGCTGCTCTGTTTTCACCTGGGCCCTGATGCCTCCTCTGGAAGCTCCTCTGTCCCAGATGTTGCTGTTAAACTTAGCAGGTCTCTCTTTCTCCGGGGATGCATTTGCAGACTCTCCCTAAGCTTTCAATCAGAACTGCAAGGGATGACTGGTGTAGATCAGTTGCCCAGAACTTTCTTAGGATGTGGACTCTTGCAAATAGAATGCTTATGTAAAATGTCTCTTTCAGAAAAGAAATAGTTTTTGGTTTCTGGTATGAGCTGCTGAGTTACCCAATAAGTTGTATTTTGTGAGCATGACTGCAAACTGATGAAACAATTAACACAAATGTGATGAAAATCCTAAGTATTTGTCCTTTTAGGTATTAATTAATAATGGCTTTACTCCGGATAAAGAGGACTATGAATTTTGTGCCAAAGTGGAAGATATGGTGTTGCCATCACAAGGGTACTTTGGAATATCTGCAGCCACAGGGGGACTTGCAGGTGGGAAATGTTTAAAATTTCAGCAAATGCTTTGGGGACTTGCAAGGCTTACAGGAGAGGTTGGTTGGGTGGTTGAGTTTTTTACTACCAATGTTGAGCCAAAATACCAATTTTGGACCGTGATGATGTAATTAACCCTCTTGCATCCCAAATTACTGACATGCTTTGGCCTTTTCCTGACTCCAGCTAAAGAATTTTTGGTTTTTTCTGACAAAGCCCCTTTATAGTCACATTCCCCACTGCACAAACTCTTGGGAGGATGCTGATTTTTTGAAGATCCTTTGCAAGTGGAAGATTGGCTTAGGAATTACAGACATCTGTGAGGTGGTTTTGTTTTGTTTGTTCAATACAGATGACCACGATGTGCTGTCATTTCTGACCTTCCAGTTGACTGAGCCTGGGAAGGAAGCAGTAAGCATTTTTATGCATGATTAGTAAAATATTTTATTGTGCATGCTATTTATTTTATGTGCAGCACCAGATTATGGTATTTCCTCTTAAGTCACACGTGGCATTCCTGTTTCACAGTTTTGGCATGTAGCTGTGCTGTTATCTGGTTTAGAAAAATTAAACTAGTATTGTAATGTTTCAGTAATATTGTCATTAATATTCTCAAGACCAGAATTCTGTAAGCAACACTGAAGCAACAAAACTTGTGATGTTAAATCAAACATGCAGTACTACAAAGTACATTTTCTTTTGGAAGTGAGCAAATGTCTGTTCTCACTTTCAACTTTCCCTACTTCTAGAATGGTTCTGTACTGCTAACCAGCTTTATCCTTGTAAAACTTGTTTTAATTTTCTGTTGGGAAAATTTTCTATTTGATCTCCATGGGAATTTGTGGTTTTTCACTTCAGCTAAATGTATGAATGTGCTGCAGTCATTTTGTTATGTGTTCACATCTGAAATCTGAACAGCCTTTCTGCAGAGTCAGTTATGTTAAGAGTGGGGGAGAACATGAGAAAAATCTCACAGGTGCCCTTCCCTCTGATAATGTTTTAAAGCCAACACCAGATGCAGAAATCCCTCAGAAAGATAAAGAGAAGTATCAAGAAGAGTTTGAACACTTTCAACAAGAATTGGATAAGAAGAAGGAAGAATTTCAAAAGGAACATCCTGATGTGCAAGGACAGCCAGGCAAGTTATTTGAGCTGTTTTTCAGTTGTCCAGGAAAATATTTGTTTTCCAGGATGTTCAGAATTAGGGATATTCTGGCTGGTCTTGCTAAGCTCCCACTGATGTTACTTGCATTATTATAAAATCTTCACTGTATTGTGTTTCCTGTTTCTAAAGTTATTCAGGTGGTGCCTGGATTGAGAACAAAAGGAATGACTGGAAACGTGGTGGGAATTATGAACAACAGAAGGGAGAGAAGGTCATGCATTCCTCTGTAAAGTGGTGATTTAGAAAGCATGACCTTTTTTCATTATTTAAAGGACATCTTTTTGGTCTGTTTCTGCACATTCATAGAAAACCTTTTTAAAGGTGGGCTAATGCATATCTTGGAACATGTGCTTACCATGGAAAAGATTTTTAATGCTTGCATAATGCTGGGGAGACAAGAACAAAATATTGTGGAAGCCATTTGTTACTTCCATGGGTTTTAATAGCTGTATGTGACTGCAAATACACTGGGAATGTACTTTGGGCATCTAGATACGAAAATTCAGGTTGTCATCTTTATTGCACAATGGTAAGTTATAACTGTTCTAAAGGTCCTAATACGTTATTTTGATCTGCATTTTTGAGATACAGCTTAGCCTTTTTTTGATAAGAAATAATCCCTTTGCCACAGAGTCTTTTGGACTTTGGCATGGTGAAGTTGTAGGAGAAGGTAGATGGATGTGGATATGTTAAGGGAGCAAGAAGAATGATCCAGTGCAACTTGTGAGGAACATACACATGTGTAAGAACCCCTTGTGCTTTTTTTGTCAGCAGCAGATGATGTTTTTGAAACTGTGAGTGATCGTGAACTGAGGCAAATCTTTGAGGGGCAGAATCGAATTCATCTGGAAATCAAACAGCTTAACAGGCAACTGGATATGATTCTGGATGAGCAGAGGAAATATGTCTCTGCAGTCACAGAAGAGATTGCCAAAAGAGGAGCTGGGTTTCCAGGTCAGCAGGGACAGGTAAATAAAACCCGTAGTGATTCAGAGCCCAGCCTGATTTCAACAGTGGGATCCATTTGTTTTTTCCCAGATGTATTGATCTTTTTTCTCCCCCTGCCCCTACCAGGTTTCCCAGCAAGAGATAGAGACAATTGTGAAAACCCAAGAAGAGGTCATTAGACAAGTAAAGGAAATAAGGTAAACACCTTCCAAATATTATGGCTGTGTTTTGAATTTTATGATTTCTGTCTAAATCGTGTGTATTATTTCAGTGGGATAATATTGACAAACTTGATGTTTGTGTCAGTTCCTTAGTGAAGACTCCTTGCACATATTGAATTTCTGTAATAAAGTCAGTTCATGCCCCAAGGATTGCTAAGCACCTTAATTTGTCTCTTTTTTTATCATGAAATTCCATGTCAACAGGTAAGGTCAGCCCCATTAAAAACAGTGAAGTAAACCCCTTATCTTGAAGGTGCTATACTGCTGAAATAGATTTGTGAAGATGCTTGTGTCTGATTGGGATGTCTCAATACTTTTTTTAAGATGTTTTGCTCTTGCTGTCTTAATCAGGAATGGCTTTAAGCTGGTTTAGCCCTTCATTTGTAGCAGCTAAAACATTCTTTACCTTGTATTTTAAAAAAAGAGGAAAACAATTCCTTCAGTTGTGCTTTTTTTCCCCCCGTATTAGTTTAAGGGCAGCTCTTATGATTTATCTAAGTAGGTCAGTTTTTTGTAGAATGAAGATTAGAGTGCTTCCATTTTTGCACTTGTTCTTCCACAGAAGCTTTTATGTTAATATTCTTGACAAATCTTTATACCTTGCAAGCAAATTAGATTTTCTTGTTAACATTGGCAGTCTGCCCTTTTAGTGACTACTTACCAGCTTGGAGTTTGCGTAACATCATCTTAATGCTTTTCTTAGATTAAGGAAATGCTTTATTTAGAGAGAGAAATAAACAGTCCCTCAGGGCATCGCTTGTCATCCCACAGGAAAAGGACTTAGGGGCCAAGTAATTTTCTTGGCAAGATTGTGGATTTCTTAATCACCTGATTACAGAAGAATCTTGCATGTTCCTACAATAGAACTGTCAGCAGGGTGTTATTAATGCAAAAGTCAATATAAATTCAATTTGATACAGCCTGTGTCTATTAAGGGAAATTATTTTGCTTTTAACAAAGACTGGATCAGTCTGGGGGAAGGTGGGTGAGCAGGTTTCTGTTCAGTATGTAGAGATGGTTCTGTTAGGAGGAAGAAGAACCAAGTGAGTGTTCCACTTGTTTTGTAACACTGTGAGGTGTGTGGAATGACAGAATTACTGTCAGTGGTTATTAGGCAGTGGGCATGACGAGTTATTTAAGATAAAACCTTCCAGTGAGAAATTTCCTTCTAAAATGCATTATTATAACACTAACTGCAAGTCCAGGTAAATGAAAAATTGCTGACCACTCTACAGAGAGTTACGAGTGCTCCATGAAAGCATTGAAATACACTCTCATCTGAACCAAATGGAAAGTTTTAAGTAAATTAAAAAAAAATCCAAAGGCATACATTTTGATTGTCTATTCTGTTAATAATGAAGAGATTATCATTCACATGATAAATATTTTAGCTGGAGAATAATCCTCTTTGCAACTCAAAAGAAACAGCATAGTAGGGGAAAATTATATAAACATATTGATTAGAGATTAAGGTTTTTTTCTCTCATTGACTAGTTTACCTCAAACCAAATTAGTTATGAAACCTCAACTTTTTTCTGGATTTAATTTCAGTTGTTGTAGAAGCAAAATGAATCCACAATAAGACAATATTAAGTATTATGACAATGCATATGGGAATTGAGTTCCTCATATAAACGGTAATCATGAAACAAGGATGTATCTAAATCTTTTCTTATCCCTAAAGCCTCTTTCTTATTTTTATTTCTTACATGACTGCTTTTATTTATTTATTTATTTATTTTTCAGACAGCTTTTGGATTTCTTCAAAGATTGCATTAAACTCTGCTGATCCAAAAGCCTTGGCAGGCACCTCAGACAGAACTGTTGTTCTATGGCCCTCATCAGGCAGGCAGGCAAAGCAGATGTCTGGCAACAGAATATTTGCTAGTTCTTATTCTCAGCGTGACTGAGAGATGGGGCACTCTACAAATGACAACTGTCTGCACAATTAACTACTGTTAAAAATCATAGTTTGACTAAAGGATTATTTCTTGAGAGGTATTCTTGAAATTTGCTGCCTTTTGGTGCAACTATGTATTTCTGCCTAATTCTAATGAACTAAAAGCTGTCCAGAATAACTGCTGTTTGTAGAAAAGCTGGCGTGTGTTGAAAGCTGGTTTGTTACTTGTCTTGTTTCAGAAGTTCTGTGACTGATGCTCTGAGATCCATCAGTGGGGCTCAACACCCTGGCTCTGCAGGAGTCTATGAAACAACTCAGCATTTCAATGACATCAAAGAGCACCTTCACGTAGTAAAGAGGGACATAGAACATTTAGTACAACGCAACGCGGTAATTTTTGTGCTGGGAGTGTAAAGCATGAGTGTAACACAGCTTTCTTTGGCTGTTAGTGAAAAGCTAGGATGAGCCAGCATGCAATTTGGGGAGCAATTAATCCTTCATTAAGCTGCTTCGCTAAAACTATGCTGCCTTGACCTAACTGCATGATCTGGGTCTTGATGAGAAGTTTTGCACAAAGAGCATGATTTTTAGTCTAATTTCCTGTGGAAACAAGGTCAAGCAATTAGGTTTTCTGGGTGCTTTTTTTTTTTTTTTTTTTTTGTTT
>VXBB01014230.1:13146-28440 GCA_013399915.1 Illadopsis cleaveri | reverse complement strand
TTTTTTGAGAAGATGGCCTTTCTAATGAAAAGTATGTTGAGCAACCAGGTAAAGAATTTGGGACTTGGAGGTGGAGGGGAAGAAAGCAAAGAAGAAAACACTCCTTCTGATCCAGCAGCAGCTGCAGGAATGACCAGAGAGGAGTATGAGGAATATCAAAAGCAAATGGTTGAGGAGAAGTGAGTACCTGTTCCCTTACTATGAGTACTGATTCTTGGTAACTTTGTGCAGATAAAAATAACCCAAGAAAAAGCCAAACATGCAGCTTTTCACTCTTTTGTTTTTAAAGCAGATTAATCTTTGCTAAAAAGACTTTCCAAAATAAAAGTTCCCCATCTGGAAATTATGAAATATTACGTTCCATCTTCCTGCCCCCCCTCCCCATCCTGCAACTCTCTCCTATGCTTTCCTGCTATCTCCACAGCTTGATATGCTGGACTCATTCCTAGGTGATGTTACTTTATCTAGAAAAATTTTCCAAGATGTTTGTAGTGCAGGATTTAATTCTCAAATGTATATGAAATTAATTCTCCTAGAACTCCATGTGGAGTACACTTCCAATAAGTAATATTTTGTTGTCCACATTTATTATGGCAGACCTGAAAAAGCACTGAGTGCTCATTTATCTTGGGCAAAGGTTTAAGATGGGGATTTGTTTCTAAAATCTACTAAAGAAAGCAGACCTTTAAAATATATTAAGTCTCAATTTTTGTCAGTAAAGACAATCTTTATCACTTGCTGTGTTTATGAAAATTAGTAAAATGGAGGAGTTGGCGTGTGTAGGAGTTCAAACTATGCATAATTATAAATAAAACGATTGACTTTTAAATCTCAAATGCATCTGTTCCTCTAATGGTCAATTACATAATGGTTGTGTAAATCCTACTTGTAAGGTAATTATAGGTGCCAGGTTAATGACTGATGGAATTTGAGGTATCCAGGTCTGTATTTAGCATCAGAAGCCCTGAAGAGGTGTCATTTGGTCTGGATAAAAAGCACAGAATGTTTTGCTCTGCCTTTTGTCAAGGGATATTTAAAAGGGAAATGACCATCTGCTGGCAGGAAGATGCTTTATGGAGACTGAGAAGAAATATAGGATTCCTGGGATAGGGAAATGCCTGGGAAAAAAATTACTTCTATAGTGTTTTTAAGTGGGGCATGTGTCCTTTCCCTGTTGAACTGTACTGAGGAAGCAGGGCAGGAGTACCCCTACAGGACAGTTAGAAACTCTAAGAGAAAAAATCATCTCAGGATGAGATGTGGTTCTGTGTCAGAAATCTCTGACATGGACAGAGCATGTTCCTGGTTCAGGGCTCCCTGGATTTTGCCCAGTTTTCAGCTGTGCAGGAGTAGAGACCAGAAAAGTAAATATGCCTTGCTGAACTTGTGCTCAGGCAGTTTTGAACCCATAACCAACCAGGTGTTGGGTTCTTCTCAGATTTTGGGTTTGTTTGTGGGGGTTTTGTTTTTAAAGAGAGAGAAATCCAAAAACTCATTTTGGAAGCAGAGGAAAAATAATATTTCCTTTTGGAATATTTTGTGCCGAAATACCTATACTCAATTTCGCAATAGAATTCCCATGAAAATGCTACCAGGAAAAAAAGAAATTAAAGGGAGAGTGGGGTGAAAGGTGAGTGTTATCAAATGTTACCAAAAATCTTTGAGAAGACACATTTTGCAAATAAATACATACGTAATCTATGAAAATAAAATGGTGCAGACCAGTTCTTAAATCTATTGAAAACATTTTATAAAATCACAGATGAATTCAGTGCTTTTCCATACAGGGAAGTTTTAGAATTCATTGCCCTTGTGAAAAAATGAATGCACAAAGAAAGACCAGGAAAATTCACAGGTGACAGAAGCACAGGAAGTGTGGCCCCTAGGCATCACTTTATTTCTATTGCTCCTTTTGTGCCTCTGGACAAGTTACTTATCTTGGGGAATAACTCCTGTGTGTAGCTTTTTGCAGCCAAGCAACTGGTTCAGTGCAAAAGACTGGTTTTATTAGCATCTTGAAGGAACATTTTTTTCTGATTTCCAGGATGGAAAGAGATGCAGCATTTGCACAGAAAAAAGCAGAGCGAGCTGTTCTGAGGGTTCACCTGAGAGAAAAGTACAGACTGCCCAAGGTAAGCCTGCAGCTCATGAGCTCATCTAGTCCAGAGACCAAATTTCAACCAATTTTACACTGTCCATTCCTTTTTCTTTAGTGATCCCAGCACTGTCAAATATTTCCAGGAAAACCAAAATATTGAAAGCAAAAGCTCCAAGAAACTTATTTAAAATAATTTTTAAATTATTATGTTATTTTTTAAGCTTCTGCCACGGGCAGGAGAGAGGTAATACAGGACACGATACTCTTTCCAGGGGTTTGGATCACACATTTGCTCTGGCCTGTCACTACTGGGAAGATGTTGGCATATTTCATTTATACCCCTCGAGGATATGTGTGGTGGTTCGTAGCAATTTGAGAGTTTATTTGTATTACTCACCCGCCAGCTCTGAGTCATTACCACTCATTTTCTAATCAGTATTTTCCAGTGTTCTTTGATTAATTAAAATGGAGGAAGGTAAAGAATCCATCTCCTGTAAATGTAACTGCTAAAAAATGTAGTGCTTACTCCAAACAAGCAATTTAGGAAGTCATCATCAACAGAAAGAGACCAGCACTTGTAGCCTCACATAGCCAAACTTTTAAATAAGTGTTTAAGGTGGAGTTGGGTCATCTCCCAGTGGCTGTCTCTTCCAGAGGGAGGCCAGGTGACAGCTGAACTCAGGTAAGATGTATTCCACCCCTAAGAGCCTGGTTCTTTCGTGCTCTAGCTGGACAACATGCCCTGAGGGTGAATTTAATTACAGAAAGATTAATTATGCAAAAAAATTAAGTCCAAGATTTTAAGTGATTGATTGGATTGGAGGCCTAAGTCTCTAAACACCAGCATTTTAATTAGCAGCTGAGGAGTAAAATATCATTAGGCTTTGCTTTCATTTTGGAGACGTATGCTGAGACAGCTCCTGAGCAGCATTTACCCAGCATCTCGCCAGAGCTTTCAGCTCCAAGAGGGGCTGCTTTGGAAAGCTCCAGGACACTTGAGTGCCCAGGTCTCAACTAAACATCAGTGGAACTGGGGGTCTGGTTTTCAAATTCTCCCAATTGTAATGCTTTTTTCAGCTCGAGATGGTGTCCAGGTCACCGGTCCCCCTTGCCTGAGCCCCTCACAGGCACACGAGTATGCGGTGGTGATCTGACCCATCTGCAGCAGGATCTTGGCTTTGGCATGTACTAAGTGCTCTCTGGGACCATATTTCAGTAATAACAATAGAAGACTTTTCTCCAAGGTAGGAGGGTAGCTCTAAGCCAGAAAACAATATTGCAAGGTATGTTTTTCTGCATTTGTTTCTCCCTATATGACATTTTTTGGTTTTCATCAGCCCTTATGAAAACATGTTATAGCAGGAAGAAAATGAAATTATTTCATGCACACTTTATGTCCCTGAAAAAAATTTCAACGCTGTGATACAACATTCTGGCAGCAAATTGCTCTCAGACTTGTGATAATGCATTAAATATTTTGAAAATTGAAAGTCATTTCAGGTAGCCTACTATGGGCTAGAAACACTGAATATTACCAGTATCAATCACTAGCAAGCATTTTAAGTAAAAGCATGAAATTCAGGACTAAGCAGGGCCTCCTTTGCCATGTAAGATCTAAAGCTCCATGCTATCTGGGCCAGATTTATAAGAGAAAGTAGACCCTTAATGAACCTAATCCTATTAACAGAGTTGTCAACTTAGATTTGTCATCAGAAAGATGTTTTTAGCCATGAGACATTTGATCTGCAGACAACTTTTTCATCTTTGGCGTATCCAGTGCATCACATTGATACAAAACATTAAAAAATATTATATAAATACAGACATTAATATTTTAATAATAATATTGATTTTTTAAAAACCAACAAAACTCACCAAACTCTCTTGTCCACTTGCTGCCTTTTTCCTGAAGTGGGATTCAGTAATCAATGAATTTCTGCAAGGTCTAAACACGGGGGCATGAGCTGATGGTAGGCTGTGGAAAACCAGAGTTCCAATGTCAGAAGGGAGCAGCCCCCACTCACCAGCCCTGTGCTCTAGGCTGTGATCTCTGGATTCTCTGAGGGTATTTCTGGGGAGGAAGGCTGCTGGTTCCAACATTTGGCTCCTCGTACCTACTTGTGAGGTACCTGCAGCACAAGGGTGGTGGTGCTGCTGCGTTGCTAATTTAACTCCCGCCTGCAGGTCAAGGTAAGGTGAGCTCTGATTTTGTATGTTACTGGTACATTATAAGTGATAAATCACAGGATAAGGTCTGGAGTCAGCTACCTAAGGATCTCTGCACATCAGCATAGGTAAATGTTATGACAGGCTAAGTTAGGCATAAGGAAAGCAGTACATCACACAGCCATGCTGGAAAAGAGCTTGGCTCCCCTGTAGATTAGTCTGTGAGCTTTGATCTTTTTTGTTTACAAGCAGACTTCATATAAGCAGGGTTAAACCAGCATTTGCTCTTCTTTGCCCCTTAAGTTGCACAGAAGACTTTAACATCATTGTTCAGAGAACCGAAAGTGCTATTTAACAAGCAATATCAAACTTTGTTCTCCCCGCCTGGAGGGCGTCGTCTCCCTTTGAGGGAGCTTGACAAAACTTCTAGTGAAAGAAGCTGTCTCTCCCTGAGGGAAATTGCTTTTCCTGCCCGGCGGGCATGGAGCTGTCTAATGTTAAACTGTATCCTTTACCTGCGGGAGCCAGAGAAGGAATTTCCCCTGTGACATCAGATGCTGACCATCTTCTTCTTGCACTATCTTAATCCTTCTCCCTCTCTCTCTCATTCACCTTTTTTCTCATTTCTGTACACACTTAATGCTGCAAAATAAAGTTGGTATCCTTGAACTGGACCTTTGCACCTTAATTTGGGCAGAAGACTTTACCATCACATTGTAACAAAGCAGATACTTAGACGGTTTTCATCTCACACCTACCTGTGTATCATTGTATATGTTAAGAAATCTATTGTATCTATAGCAAAACACATCTGGGACTGACTGCATCGGATGCATAATCAGGGTCAAAAATATTACCATGCACTCGGACTCTATCGCCTACGCTGTAGAATTGTCAGAATAATGTCTGACCCAGTTTTGGCCTGGGCACTCTCCCAAGCAGTTCCCACGGCCAGTTTGGGAGTTGGGACAGGCATTCCCAATCGGCAGTTAGATGGGACCACCCTGTTTGATAGGGCGACAGAGTTCAATAGCATCCCAGTGGGTTTTTCCAGGCCAGCTGGCCTTGGGGCAAGAGACCAGTGCCAGGCATATTTAATCTAGTAGAATAGATGTTGCTTCTGTGTTCACTTTTCAATTTCAAATCAAAGTAAACAACAATCAAATACTCAAATTTTAGAAGGAAGAGAAGAGGCCATACATGCATCATGTGCTTCTTCGCTTCTTGTTGAGGAACCCCACCCTGTTGAAGCTTATCTTAGGTCTATTAAAGCTAAATGTCAAGTGGGTAGAGGCAGGTGGCTTGGGCAGAGTTGTATTGCTTTAGACTATATCTCAATTCTTTTTTTGGTCAGAGAACACTCTGAAGTCCCAAACTGTTGCACATCGCATCTCAGACTTCCATAGGACAGTGGGCTTTGGTGCAAGAACATGCTAGACAATTGTCCATGTTGCCAAAGATGTGAATCACTAGAGTAGCATGCAGTGATGATGCCTTAATTTAGAAATAATTCTAAAGGAAAGAACATGTGTGATTGTCTGATATGGGGCACTTTTTCAGTAATCACATTTTTTTATCATCCTCTACTGCTACTGGCGAGGATTTCCAAAGGGCTAACTCCTCTGATAGCCATCAGTTACTGAATAAAAGCTTAACACAATTTTTGCTGCTACACAATCAATTAAAAACAAACCTCTTCTGTTTGGGAGATTGTTTCTAGCTCTCACAGATCTGACTGCAGCAACCCCTACCCAAAAAGGTGAAGAGATGTCCTCACCCATTTTATCCACATAGTAACAATCCTGCTAGAGCTCTCCACAGTTTCACAGGAGATACGGGGGAAAATCAGATTAAAGGGAGATACAGCCATTGCAAACATAAAGTGTGGAAATATGGAACCATAAATAGTGGTTATGCAGCCGACCACCCCCCAGTCTGCCTGTCCTTGGTAAGGCCTGCAACAACACAGACATTGCTCATACATGTCCTTGCATTCATTTGTCCTTTCATTCATGCAAAGCCCAGACCCCTCACTCTAAAAAACACCTCCTGCTGATAGCATTGCTGCTTATTCATATCAGNCTGAATAAGGTACCACAGCTTTTCTAAAGCTCTTGTTTCATTGACCAGGAACTGACAGACACAGCAGCTGACAGGCTCGGTAGTGTCCTGCAGCATGGTTCTGGGGCATACAAATAACTTGGAAAGGAATTCCTGTGGTATCGCCATGGCAAAGATTTCTAAAATGGCAAGTGACACTCANCATCAGCATAGGTAAATGTTATGACAGGCTAAGTTAGGCATAAGGAAAGCAGTACATCACACAGCCATGCTGGAAAAGAGCTTGGCTCCCCTGTAGATTAGTCTGTGAGCTTTGATCTTTTTTGTTTACAAGCAGACTTCATATAAGCAGGGTTAAACCAGCATTTGCTCTTCTTTGCCCCTTAAGTTGCACAGAAGACTTTAACATCATTGTTCAGAGAACCGAAAGTGCTATTTAACAAGCAATATCAAACTTTGTTCTCCCCGCCTGGAGGGCGTCGTCTCCCTTTGAGGGAGCTTGACAAAACTTCTAGTGAAAGAAGCTGTCTCTCCCTGAGGGAAATTGCTTTTCCTGCCCGGCGGGCATGGAGCTGTCTAATGTTAAACTGTATCCTTTACCTGCGGGAGCCAGAGAAGGAATTTCCCCTGTGACATCAGATGCTGACCATCTTCTTCTTGCACTATCTTAATCCTTCTCCCTCTCTCTCTCATTCACCTTTTTTCTCATTTCTGTACACACTTAATGCTGCAAAATAAAGTTGGTATCCTTGAACTGGACCTTTGCACCTTAATTTGGGCAGAAGACTTTACCATCAAATTGTAACAAAGCAGATACTTAGACGGTTTTCATCTCACACCTACCTGTGTATCATTGTATATGTTAAGATATCTATTGTATCTATAGCAAAACACATCTGGGACTGACTGCATCGGATGCATAATCAGGGTCAAAAATATTACCATGCACTCGGACTCTATCGCCTACGCTGTAGAATTGTCAGAATAATGTCTGACCCAGTTTTGGCCTGGGCACTCTCCCAAGCAGTTCCCACGGCCAGTTTGGGAGTTGGGACAGGCATTCCCAATCGGCAGTTAGATGGGACCACCCTGTTTGATAGGGCGACAGAGTTCAATAGCATCCCAGTGGGTTTTTCCAGGCCAGCTGGCCTTGGGGCAAGAGACCAGTGCCAGGCATATTTAATCTAGTAGAATAGATGTTGCTTCTGTGTTCACTTTTCAATTTCAAATCAAAGTAAACAACAATCAAATACTCAAATTTTAGAAGGAAGAGAAGAGGCCATACATGCATCATGTGCTTCTTCGCTTCTTGTTGAGGAACCCCACCCTGTTGAAGCTTATCTTAGGTCTATTAAAGCTAAATGTCAAGTGGGTAGAGGCAGGTGGCTTGGGCAGAGTTGTATTGCTTTAGACTATATCTCAATTCTTTTTTTGGTCAGAGAACACTCTGAAGTCCCAAACTGTTGCACATCGCATCTCAGACTTCCATAGGACAGTGGGCTTTGGTGCAAGAACATGCTAGACAATTGTCCATGTTGCCAAAGATGTGAATCACTAGAGTAGCATGCAGTGATGATGCCTTAATTTAGAAATAATTCTAAAGGAAAGAACATGTGTGATTGTCTGATATGGGGCACTTTTTCAGTAATCACATTTTTTTATCATCCTCTACTGCTACTGGCGAGGATTTCCAAAGGGCTAACTCCTCTGATAGCCATCAGTTACTGAATAAAAGCTTAACACAATTTTTGCTGCTACACAATCAATTAAAAACAAACCTCTTCTGTTTGGGAGATTGTTTCTAGCTCTCACAGATCTGACTGCAGCAACCCCTACCCAAAAAGGTGAAGAGATGTCCTCACCCATTTTATCCACATAGTAACAATCCTGCTAGAGCTCTCCACAGTTTCACAGGAGATACGGGGGAAAATCAGATTAAAGGGAGATACAGCCATTGCAAACATAAAGTGTGGAAATATGGAACCATAAATAGTGGTTATGCAGCCGACCACCCCCCAGTCTGCCTGTCCTTGGTAAGGCCTGCAACAACACAGACATTGCTCATACATGTCCTTGCATTCATTTGTCCTTTCATTCATGCAAAGCCCAGACCCCTCACTCTAAAAAACACCTCCTGCTGATAGCATTGCTGCTTATTCATATCAGGCCTTTGCTGCTGTCATGCTTAATTTTGGAGATGTAATGAAGCATTAATGCTTATCTTTGATGTGTGAACTGTGTCAAAATATCCTGTTCTTCTGAACTCTGGATCCATCAGAATCCACCAGAAAACGTGAACAAAATCACCATTGTTTGAAAAATTGACATAATCCCACTGATGGAGTGTTTCAGTGGGCAGGCAGGAAGCAAGTGCGTAGTGCTTGCTGCATCTCAGCCCTTTTAATTGCTTAACCAGTTTCTTCTCCTGTCTCCTTCTGCTTTCTCAGACTCACAACCAACCTCCCTCCTCTCTTTTGTTGTCCAAGTCCTTCTATAACCCCACTTACCAGCACTGCAACACTGATTATGTGCCAGGCAGCCCCTGCTCTTCATCACAACTCAGACAGGCCAACCAAAGACCTAGACAGAGTTTAGAGATGGTTTGGGAAGATGGGGACCCTTTAACCAATAATTATTTCTGAAGTTTAATGCATCTTTCTTCNTGAAGCCTTTTAAAGAAATATAATTGACATTGTCAAAAAAAATCTTAGAACTTTTATGGAGGCTAATTGAGGCCCTGAATTCCCAAGTTGCACCCAAAAAATTTGACTGAAAAATCTGTGCATCTGTTTTGGTTCTCCCTAAAAACCAAAAAAATAACAAAACAAGAGGCTCATTGGTAGATCCTGGGGAAGCAGAAATACTCTCATCTGCTGGTTTTATTTCCTGCTTTAGAGTGAATTGGATGAGAATCAAATACAGATGGCTGGAGATGATGTGGGGTTGCCAGAAGACCTTCAGAAGATGGTGGCAGAAGATCAGGAGGAGGAAGAGGACAAGGACTCTATCCTGGGCCAGCTGCAGAACATCCAGAACATGGACATGGATGCCATCAAAGAAAAAGCACAAGCCACCTTCACTGAGATGAAACAGGCAGCTGAGCAGAAATGTATCATGATGTAGAAGAGCAACCACTGCCCAAGGGCTGTAACTTCAGTCTTGTTGCTGGGGCTGCAGAGGGAGAGCAGGCAGAGGGATGCACGTAGCTCTATAGCATTCAGTGTAAATATAGAAAAGTGATGAGAGACTTAAAACCCTGAGGGGAGAGTAAAAATTTACCTGCTGGGACTGCCTAGAAGGAAGTTAGAACTGATCCTCAGTTTTGAACATAACCTTTTCCCCCATGGAATAACTGGCTTTAAAGAAGTTAATAATGGGGAAAAAATGTGCCTTTTTCCATTTTTTCCATGTGATTGAAATGTTATTAAATGTGTATGTTTGAACAAAATTGTACTTCTGATATATCACATAGAGGGAACCTCTCATTTAATCCTGCTTTCAGAAATAAACACGTGTATTTCTTACAAAAACAAGTCTGTTTCAAAAATATTGAGGCAAACACAGTGTTCAGATATTATTATTTGTGGCAAAACCTTGATTTTTTAAAAATCATCTCTGTGCTAAGTGTAGCAAAAGACAAAAAGTGAAACATGTAACTCAACAGCTTGGGTCAAAAATGTTGTCATATACACTAAGTGGGGACTTGTAGGAAAGTAAGGCTTGATTCAGCTCAGTGAGCCCTGCTCTGGAGCAGTGCAGGCTTCTCCAGTCTGCTTTCATTTCCCAGCTTCTCAAAGACACTTCAAACATCAAGGGACAGCAGCGACCCTCTGCTTGTCTGCTCTGTGTGCCAAATTCTGGGGCTTGGGGTACCAGCACAAGGCTAAAACCAGCTCCCCATGCTGATCCTCGAAATTGTCTCCATTGAAGGCTAAAGATGGAGGGTTATGCCATGCCAGGGTAGAGCACCTAAACCTGAGGAAAGGCGCTAAATAATGTTAACTAATGTTAAGTCTGCCTGTGTCTATGGGACATAGCAGGTTGCTACTCTCAAGGAATTCTATAAAATTAATGGCTTTGTAAGTTTTCCAGGAACTAGCCTGAGAATTAAATTTGGAAATGAGTGTGTGTAGCATCTTCCTACAGGTTTATAAGTTTCTTTCTCTCTCTGTCTTTCTGTCTCCAGCCAATCAAGTAAAAATATTCATTTTAAATTAACAAATGCACTAAGTATAATTTATTCCTCTCCTCTCCTCTCCTCTCCTCTCCTTCTTCCTTCATCTTGGCCTCAGGTATTGGTTTGTGAACTGCACAAGATACAACAACAGCACACTCCAGGTGTGAAAAACNCTCCTCTCCTCTCCTCTCCTCTCCTCTCCTCTCCTTCTTCCTTCATCTTGGCCTCAGGTATTGGTTTGTGAACTGCACAAGATACAACAACAGCACACTCCAGGTGTGAAAAACACTCTGTGCTGAGCCCCCTTTGCCTGCTTCAGGTCATGTCCTCCAGCCCCATAAAGCAGTTGGGGCTCTGCCAAGCCCCAGGGAGTTACAGGACTTTGTGGAGAGAAGTTAGGTCTCCCATGGATCCTGGAAGGTCCCATCACCTGGAGGAATTGTCTCCAGGAAGAGGCACAGGAAAAGTCTGGATTACACAGGTCCCATAGTAAAGTGATGGCTGCAGCAGGCAGCCCACCAAGCCTGAGCAGCACAGAGCATCTTCCCACACTTGCCTGGGATGGTCCCTGTCCCTGCAGAGGGGTCAGCAGTCACCCACAACTACATGGGGACAGGGACAAGGGGCAGAAACACACAGAATCTCAGGCAGGATGTGAGCGTGTGCTATGCCTGCAGTGTTTTACTGGTCACTTGGAAAGGAGGTCAAATTCTCCTTTTGGCAAAGTCACCTCTGTGGTGAGGCAGAGAGAAGGGCAAGGGAGACAGGTTCCCCTCCCTCCTGCTCCAACAGCTCCTGGGCACCAAGGCGGCAAGGGAAAGTCCCCCGACCACCTCCTGGTGCACTGGCACAAACACTGACATACAGAAACATGCCAGAGAAAAGCTGCTGCCTTTACTGCCTTACCACTGATAGTCACAGTGGTGCCTGCCTCCATGTCTGCAAAAAACCAGGGAGGGCAGCATGGTGTGTTCATCACATATTGATCACACTTGATTAAGGCAAATTACATTTATTTGGCAAATACATTTATTTCTAAGTCTTTCACCTATTTTTCACTAGAATTCTTTGTCACATTTCAAGTTGATTGCCAGTTTTTCCCTAATGTTTCTGCTGAGCACACAGGCACTTTCTAAAAACACTCCTCCCAACATTTTAAATGTTGTTGTAGGTAGTTTCTAGTTTCCCTGAACACAGTCAGTTTGCTAACAGTAAAAGCAAGCTGAGACTCCTTCCTACAAATACAGCTTGGGAAAATCCTTCCATCAATCACTCTTCAAATATAAACTGAACAGATTTGCTTGAAAGCCTGTTATCCAATATTTTCCTCAGTGTAGCATTAAGAAAATATGCATTTTCTTCTTGCTCATTTCTTTCTTACCTAAGAAACACTGAGTTGACAAGTTCTGACCTTCCTTGCTTTTTCCAGAGGATGTCCTGGTGCATTAAATGGCTCTCATCCGACAGGTAATTTCTTTAGTGAAGAAAACCTATATTCAGCAGGTCCCTCAAGCATCAGAGCTATTTTGCCTAAAACCACCAAGACTTCTGATCCGATTTTTTCCTCTTGGGATTCTGCTCTCACATGGCACCACAGAATCTATTTATCTATGTGGAAAGACAAGTGGGGTCTTTTAGGAGGTCTTTACATAAAATAGATAAAATAGTCACCAGCTCAGCTCAATCAGCTTGAGGTTTGTGAGGTTCAATGCATTTCCCTCTGCATTGGTATATACGTAGGTGGTATCTCCACACTGTTGTGTTGCTTTACAGACTGAATTGTCCTATCTATAAAACACCAAAATAAACAAGGCTGAGGGTTTTCACCTTTGAATTAAAATATGCCTGGGACATCCCAAAAATCTTACTGAAAGCATCTGATGCTTTAAAGGATCTGATTAAATTTGTCAGCAGATATAGGATCAGCATTTTCACAGTTTAAAGGGTCACAGAAGAAAGTACAGTCAGAATCACCAAACAAACTATTAATGAGATTCCAACAAAACGTCTCAGAGCTGGCAGAGACAAGCAGGACTGGGAGGTGGCTTGGGACTGGCACAGGATGGGACCCAGCCCCACTGAAGTGCTGCTGGCAGGGATGTTGCCAGTGACCTGCCTTAGGCACCACCGAAGGTCTGCCTTAGACCAGAGCAACCACATTCAGTCTGGAGTGGCAGAGCCAGGGCAGGGTGACAAATCTGTGCTGCCCTCAGCAGGAGCCTGATCTTCAGCTTGCTGGAGTTGCCTGCCTGCTCCTGGCAGCACCTGCAGGACTCATTCCTACAGCACTAGCTGTTCCCATCTTCAGCCACCAGCCACAGGCCTGGGGTGGCACATGAGCGGGAGGTGGTGGGGCCACCCCAGGTACATGCAGCTCTCCCTGGGAATAGGTCACAGCAGAGCCACTGCATGTGTGTGCACGTGCACTTGTGCTGGTATGTGAGCCTAAGAATGTGTCCATATCTGTGCACAAATGCACATGTACACTTGTGCATGCAGCTATGCACGTGTGAGAATGGACAGGGACACGTCTGTGTGTTCGTGTGTCTTTGTCAGGAGTAGATTAAAGGGTTAGGTCACATGGCAGCTACTGCTGGATGGCCCCTACCTGGGATTTGGGTTCTTAGAGTTAATAGGATCGCTGGAGCTCAAGACCGTCATCCCATCAAGATAAATGTCTCTAGTGTCCACTTTTAAGCAATCCGAATTCAATTAGGCTAATTGGAAAACAAGTAAAGAAGGATTGCATTAATATAGCCTTATAGCATGAACCTCCCCTACCACCCTCCAAGCACGGCAAGCCTAAATGCCAGCGCCCTCGCATCCACTCCGTGGTGCTCCCACCAGAGAGGGCTGCCTGGCTCCCAGAGCCTTCTCCACACCCACAGCCCCGACAGACAGCAGGACAGCAAGATCTCTGTGCAACTCCTGCCAGACCAGACCCTGGGAGGTGGAGAAAACACAGCTGATTATCCTGGGCAGGTCAAGAAAAGTCTCAGCAGAAAAACAAGAAAAGTGTGAGTGGTGCAGCGACAGGAGGAGGCAGCATGTTTCTCATGCATTATACTTTCAAGAAGGTTCTGAAACTGCACCCTTAGGAACTTTCGGGGAGGAAAAAAACAAATCCTTTTTTTGTTGTTTTTAACAATTTGCTGGATGATACAGAGCATGCAAACTGCAGGAGGGTACAGGTTCCCCCTAGGTGAATATTTCCTCCTTTTCTTTGCTTCCCTCCTGTTGATTTGCAGTCTGACCTTGGAACCCCCATTTATCTTTCAGGGAGGCCCTCCCTGCTGAACATCTTTGGTCTGGAGAGTGATGTCTCTCCTGCAGCATGACTTCAGCTTCAAATCTCTGCTCTGCAAGGCAGTAATTATTTCATCTGGACATAAAGAAAAGGCAGTAGAAAGGGAAGCAGGAATCTGTGGCATTTTATGGTGCTGGCTTCATTGTGTGAAACTACGTCCCATGCGTATGTCTCAACAGCGACTACAGGATGAAAACTATTTCCCTTTAGTCTTCACTGTATGTGTACAGGAAGGAGGTACAGCAGACAGCTGCACTTTACAGATTGCCCATCTTGAGAACTTTTGTTATTTTCCAAGCATAACTTCAGAAATTTTAATGATACATTGCAAAAAAATAAAAAAAGATGATGGAATGGGGGGTATCCTTTGGAAAGGCAAGCAATAAACCTTGCCTATTTCATGCCCTAAAGAATACTCTCAAATTTGATTCTGGTTGCCCCCATAAGTTTCCCAAGATCAATGGCCTTTGCAAGCTGTGATTTACCACAGGATCAGTTTCTGAGGCTTCATACTAATATGATACATATCCCAGAGGGCTGCAAGGGATTCAACTGACAGCCAGGACATCAGATCCAAAGGGAAATGTTCAGTTATCATTCTTTGCCTATCTAAATCCTCTGTGTAATCAGAGGAACCATTGCACTTCTTCCCTCCCTGGAGCACTGTAATGCCTCATGCATGTCACAGTCTGTCCCTGAAGCATGGCAAGAGAGAAAAGAGAGATCTAGGGTTGGACTTTTTCAGGTATTTTTTCAAATTGGGATCAAGGGAGTCGCTTCCTCTTCCAACAATTCCACTCGCCTGCAAGGAGGATGCTACAGTGACAAATGTAGCTCCGTACGGAAAACACAAGTGGAGTATTCTACTGCTGAGTAAAGAGGAGCCTTCTCTGTCAGGGAGGAAGGTCTCTCCTTTCCCTCTTCCTCTCCCTGTCCTGTGGGGGACTCAAGCACCCTGCTTCAGGGCTGGAAGGCTTTTTTTCTGCCTTCATATTGTGATGAACAAGGGGGGAAAAAAAAATAATCGAGTTTTGACCCTGTAACTGACAACTTTGACAGGTACCCCAAAAGCAGCATCTGCGCCAGGATCTGATGCCCTTTGTGGCATTGACTAAAGGGTTTTTGCTCCTTCGTCTCACATTGCTATCTTTCTCAGCTACAACAAGCAAAACTGATTCCCATTTTTGCTCAGGACTTCTGGGGGGATAGGTGTGTTTTGTGCTGGTTTTGAGTGCTGTAAACGCCCAGCTTCAAATCAGAAGAAATTAGGGACATTGCACAGTTCGTTCATCTTCACTAATAGAGTTTCTGGGAAACACACATGTAGATTAAAGGAACACAATGGCCCCTGGCTGATTGCTTTGAGTACCCTCCAATGTCCCCACAATGGTATTGACTGGCTTTTTATAGAGTCCACAAAAGCCACACTAACCTTTTCTTGTCTCTTCTGTTGGCCTCTTCCCTCTGCGCAAAAGGACGTCTGAG
>VXBB01014228.1:602354-612648 GCA_013399915.1 Illadopsis cleaveri | reverse complement strand
TTCATTGCTCGGGCAGGCTTTCCCAGCCCTCCCCCGGGAGAGCCTTTCCCGGCAGGCCCGCTCCAAGCTGTGCCATTCCCAGCAGAGCCCAGCACGGCTCTGGGCTGTGTCTGGCAGGAAAGTGGCAGCACTTTCACCGCTGGGCTGCAAGACCTTGGCTCCAGTGGGGGCCCTTCCTGCTTCTCCAAACCCTTCATCATTAATTAACTAATTACTTTTTATTTGCAAACTTTATCATTATTCCTGAAGCAAACCCCTGGGGTTTACTCTCCTTTTACAGCCCTTTCGGGGTATCCTGGGGCAGACGAGGCAGATTGGGCAGTTCTTTCCCTGGAACTGAGGTCACGGAGCTCTGCTGAGGCCCCCCTGAGCCTGGGGTGTCTGGGCTTGGAGGGGGCTTGTTCTGCTAAGTGCTGACAGGACGTCGCTGTCAACACAATGTTCTGCCTTGGAGAACCTTCATCTAGGAAGATACTTAATGAATTAGTTAATTAATGAGTGGAGTTTGATTGATGGATCATAGGGAGCTCTCAGCAGGGTGAGCCTGACCCTGGGATATTGCTGCTGTTGCTTAAATGCATCCCCTCGCTGGTCCGAGGCACTCGATGTTCTGGCAATTTGCATGCATTAAATGTAGCTCCTTAATAGGATGTAATGTTAGTGAAAAGCCAAAAGCATAGCAGCTGTAACTTAAAAGACAGCCCCATTACTGCAAGCCTTATAATTAGGGTAAGAGGGAGACTCGCGCTGCCATATGTTAAACTCTTTTGAGGTTAATAGCTCTGTAAGATTTTGCAATTTAAAAAAATTAGTCTTGAGGAACGATGACAAGGCTCGTCAACGAGGCTGCTCCAGCGGGGGCCGGGCTGCTCTGCCCTGCACAGCCAGACCTGGGGGACAGGGATGCTCCCAGCCATCCCCTGCCCTGCCTCACCCCTGTCCTGCCCTGCTCTTGCCCAGCCTTGTGTAACACCTGCCCTTCTGCTCCCACTGCACCCAGGGGTGCTCCTGGCTGGGCAGGACATGCAGCAGGAGCTGGGCAGGAGCAGCTCCTCCTGTGCCCTGCTCTTTGGGGGCCTGTTCAAATTACAGAGAACAGCAGCTGCTGCCTGCAGGTCCCAGCCCGGCGTTTGGCTGCTGCAGGAACAAATAACCCTTGTGCAGCCGTTGTTTGTTGAAGCCCTTTTGCCGTGTAATCGCTGCACAGAGGCCTCTGCTCCGTGTCTCAGGCTCTCAGCATGAGGATCCAGAGCGTTCAGGAATGTTCAGGAGTGCTCAGGAGTGCTCAGGAGTGCTCAGGAGTGCTCTGAGCTCCCCGTGCTGGCTGTGGACCCCCGGAGGGGCTGGGTGGTCTGAGCTCAGCCCTGGCAGGGAGGCGGCTCCCCGGGGGCTCCTCTCGGCAGGGGCTCACAGACACCTCCTGTGTTTTTCCTCCCAGCTTTTCTTCCCTTCCTCTGTTGTGCAGGCAAATCATTCCACTTCCCAGCCTCAATTTCCTCATCCATAAAACTGAGACTAAAAAATGTACTTGTTAAGGGTGTCACAGGCCCTTCTGAGCCTGCCAGGGCTTTGATGTCCTCGTGTTAAAGCACCGTGGAAGTGCCGGCATTTATTGTCATCAATACGTGAGGAGGGTGGCTATTGGGACCCTCTGGGGACACTGGAGGTCTGTGCACTAACTCTGCTGCCCAGGAGGGCATTTTCTGGGCACTGGCTTGGCTTTTCTCTCTGCCAAACGATGGGCAAACTGTGCCTGTGAGCAGGCAGCAGGGAACAGACAGGGTTGGCTGGCTTGGGGAAGGTTCTGTGCCCAAATGTGCTGTCCCTGAGCTCTCTGAGGTGATGGCTGCTGGTGCTGATCATCACCCAGAATTGCTAAATAGGAACTTTCTCAGCCACAATAGTGGGAGACTTTAAGGTCATCCCAGGCTCGCTTTAATTGTTTCCTTCCTGCACCCCCCTCACCTTATTAAAGTGTTTAATTGCCTTCTTACTTAAGTGCATCGAGATTTCCTGATAGGCTGGTCCATTTGGCTCACTTGTTCTCTTTAGGGAAGCTGGGGGAATGGAAAAGAGAAAATTATCTTGAAGTTCCAGGTGACTGGGGAGAGATACGAGATGGTTAAATCCTCTCCATTGATGTTTGGGTATCATAAAGCTCAGAGGCTGTTTTGATATTGAGCTGGGGTTCAGCTTTGTAAATTCAGGATTTGTTCTTCTGCTGCTTGGGGAACGAGCCTCAGCTGCACTGCCCAGTCACTGTTGCTGCTGGGATGGTTGTCAAGTGGTTTCCAAAGAGTCTGAGAGTGTGGCTGAGGAGTGGAGCTCAGGAGATGCCATTTCAGGGGTGCAGACCCTGAAGGGGGGACAGGGATTGTTCCCAGCCCTGCGTGGCTCTCGTGTGCCAGACCTGGGTGTGCTGTGTGTACCTGTCAGCCCACAAGCAGCAGCTCAGGGTGCTCAGGAGCCTCCCCCTGGGACTCAGGCTGCCTTTTTCCTCTTCCCATTGGTGCTCCAATGTCAAAGGCAAAATCCCCATCTTCAGATCAATATCAAAGCCATTAAAGCACATCTTCAATTCCTGCAGGTGCTGCTGCCACGCTCAGCACTGCGCCGGGTTTAGGGCGAGTTCAGCAAAGGGAAATGCTTCCCTGTCCTGGCCTCTCCTGCAGCCTGGCCAGGAAGGAGGTGGGTGATCCTCTAGCAGAGAAAAGAGGATTCCAGAGGGTTCCAGATTTCCCAGGTGCAGGGGGAGCTGCCAGCCTCCTGCCATGCAGGGCTGCTCGGGGCAGGAGCAGTGCAGAACATTCAGAGCTGGCTCAGGCTCCTGCAGCTCCAGGGGACTTAGGAATTTACAAGCACCATCTGAAGCGTGACCCTCCTGCTGGGGAGCATGAAAAGCCCTTTGGAGGCCTTCATCCCTCCCTGAGCCCTGTTGAGCCCGTCACACTCACAGGGAGTGAGCTGGTGGGGCAGGGCCCGGGGCTGGGCAGCCTCTGATCCCTTTAGCCCCACTCTGCCTCCTCTCCTCGCTCAGGGTTTGTTGCTGGTTGATGCAGAGTGTGTGTCAGAAGGTGCCTGGGGGGTTCCTGGCTTTAGTGCTGTGGTGCTGGGCAGTTTTTCAGCACAGGACTGAGAGCTGTGACTGCTCACGTGTAGCTGTAAACCCTCTCCATCTTTCCCCTGTGTATGCAGGGGGCAGGTGAGGATGCTCTGATGCAACACTCCCCCTGTCTCCTCTGGCTGGGAACAAAGCTGACCCAGCAGCTCATTTGAGTTTCCATCTGCTGCTTCCACGCTGGAGGAGAATGGTGTCTTAGTTGTCTGAGGAGAGACTGCTTTTTAATCATGTCTGCACTGCCTGGGGTTTGGGCCTCGGTGCCAGCCAGTAGGAAAAATCAATAATGTTTAAACTGTTCGATGAAGAGCCCTGGCTGCCAGTTCCTCCTCCTCTGAGGGCTCCTGGGGGAGAGCTGTCTGTGCCACGTGTGCCCTGGGTGCTGCTGCGGGGTTCTGGGCAGCTCCTCCCCTTCCTGGGGGGCACTTCATGCCCCAGTTCCCCCTGAAAAGGAGGTTTTGGGGGGTTTGGGTGTGAGCCGAGCTTCCCTTTGGGCTGGTGGAAGGCAGTGGGGCTGAGGTGCAGGGTACCCACAGCAGCTGTGTCCCCCCTTGGGGGTCTGACAGCCGGGCACGGGGGCTGTGATGTCCCCTGACCCTGCTGTGACAGAGGGGACAGCTCACTCGGGCAGGCTGGGCTGTGATGAGTGAGGATGGGGAGCGGAACAGGAGGGAAGCAAACGGAAATCCATCTTGTGGCGGTGTTAAATCACGGTGGTGCTCGGACAGCAAAGAAAGATCCTTCGGGCAGCGTGACAGAAAACCTTATGGGTGCTGTCAAACGTGCCCTCGGCTCTGCGAGCACGTCTATGCGAGGTGAGACAAATCTCCCCTCTGCAGCCGCCCGCCCTCCCCGGCAGGTGCGGGAGCAAATGGGATTTGCGGGATTCCTGCTGGGAGCGGGAATGCTCCGGGGCACAAGGGCCCTGAGCAGCTGCTGGGGCACCGGGGTCCTGTTGCAGAGATGGGGGTGGCAGTCCCAGCTGTCCCAGGGCCCCGGGACCCTCCACAGGCTCCTCAGTCCCCTCCCTGCTCCCCTCTGCAGGACCAGGCTGAGCCCCCCGGGAGGGACAGGCGTGGTGACAGGGGGGGTGACAGGGGGGTGACCCTCCCTCCCAGGGCATGGTGGGGCTGCCAGGCTGCAGGGGGAGGGTGACAGGTGGCACGGGGCCTTCCCAGCTCCTGATAACCCTCACTTGCTGATTTTCCTTCTTTGCTGAATGCTGATGAGGTGCAAATCCTGGGCTGACCTCAAATTCCATCTGCATTTCCTCAGATTTGCCATTTCAAGCAGCGGTTTAGCTCTCAATCCCCCCGGCAGGCTGGGAGGGGGGGTTGGATAATGCTTTGCACTATTTTACACCTCTTTGCACCTGAAGGTTTTGCAGCCCTTTGCAGAGGTTCGGGAAGGTGTCAGGTGGGTCCAGNAATGCTTTGCACTATTTTACACCTCTTTGCACCTGAAGGTTTTGGAGCCCTTTGCAGACAGAGGTTCGGGAAGGTGTCAGGTGGGTGGGGGGGGTGTTGAACAGGTACAAACCCACAGCTATGCTGAGGTGAATCCAGAGCCATGCAGGTGCTGGAGGTCAGGGTGAGGGCTCTGCAGCCAGGACCTTTGCACAGTTACAAGCTCCTGCTCCACTGGCACTGCGTTTTTGGGAAGCATGCTGCCCACTGGCTCCTCTGTAAGCTGTAATCAGGAGCTGCTGCTCGAGGCCCTGGAGTCCTCCTGCAGCAAAGCATCGGGGCACAGACTCCTCAGTACAGAACAACCTGTCATGTTGTGTTTCCCGAGGCTTCATTTCACTTTTTAAATGATTTAATTGATGAGCCCTTTCTTTTTATACATCCACATTCAGCTGGTTTCCACAGTAACAACCAAACCTGGAACCCGGAGCTTGGAGTCCTTTCTGAGTAAATAATGCCAAACCAAATCCTCGAATATTTAATTAAATTCACTGTCATGCCCCTTTTATCTGTGTTCTGTGGATCTTCCATAAACAGATTTCATGGGAACATGGAGCTTAAAGGAGATAGCAGAGGACAGCCTTCAGGGGAGCTGCCCTGGGCCGGGCTCAGCCCCCTCAGTGGCCTTGGGGCTGTGACAGCAGCGTGGGGACAGCACAGCTCCTCCGTGTCCTGGGGAGTGTGTGTGTGTGATTCCTGCTGGGATGCTCTTGGCTCGTGGTCACTTTGTGGCCATCAGTAACCCCCAGGTTCCTCCAGGTTTTTCTGGCAGCACCCAAAAAGTTCCCGAGCTCCCCTGGATCACATTTCCAGTTTCAGGATCTTTTTCCATCCTGCACTTACCTGATGTGCTGCCACGTCTGCAAATCTCATCTTTCTTTCTGTTCCCTCCTTCTGGTCCTGAGTGCAAACACTGAGGAGCACACCCACAGCCACCAAGTGGGTTATCTATTCAGAGGAATGTGGGGGTTGATTCAGTCCTGTCAGCCAGGTCAGGAGTGTGGGACTGACCAGGAGCAGGGTTTAGATTGTTTTTATTTCCCCCCAAACACTGCTGCAAGAGCCTGAGCTCTGATGGCCACTGGGCAATCAATTATCCCTCTGCCAGGGAGTGTGACACGGACACCCAGGGGTGTTGGTTTGCTTACAATGGCTCTTTGGTGCTTTTCCACAGTATCACAACACTTATTAATCAGATGGTGAGTGGGCTTAATTAGCCCAAGTATAGGTTTTATTTTTGATTTCTATGACTACTTAATCTAATGGCAACACATTATCTGCTCTGAGGTCTGCAGTTTTCCATTTGTAATTATTGCTGCTTTTAATTGATGGTGCATCAGGGGTTGTGGCTGCAATATGGGAGTTGGAACGAGTCAATTTTCTTGAATATACATCCCAAAATGTTCTGTTGGTGTGCTTCAGCCCAGGTTTGAGTTGCTGGCTACCTGGCTTTAGTCAGAGGAAGGAGGAAATTCCTTGGAATGATGAAATCTTCGGTGTCTGCCACACCAGAGCTGTGTATTGTGAAGTTTGTGCCATTTCATGGTGGAGTTGAGGGAATTAAAATGCCTGGATACTGTAGCTGGAAGCTGTTCAGGTAATGGAAGCAAAACAGCTTATAAATTTCCAAAACGAGGCCTGGCATTTATGAGTAAAACCTCGCATTTCAGGACATGCAGATGGTGAGGCAGGAACAGCTTGGAGGGACGGGCTAATACAGAATTATTAATTGCAGTGGCTCTGGCACCTTTTCCCCAAGGAGGTGCCTGTTTGATGGATGGTGGTTTGATGTGGACAGGGAGGGGTTGGGTGGCCCAGGGACCCTCACTCTGTGCTGGGGAGCCACACTGGCTGTTCCATGTGATTTCATGGATGGAGCTCGCTGGGTTCTGTGCTTGGCCTCCCTCACCCCCTTGGAGGGAGGGACCAGCCTGTGTTGTCCTCTGGGGCAGTTCCCACCGAGCAGCTGATGTGCCATGGAGAGGGATGGGCATACAGATATTTTTTAGGTGTATTTTACAAGTCCCAACATCTTCCTGAGGCTTTTGGGTGTTGCCTTTTCCAGCTTCTGCCAGCAGAGGGAATGCACAGAAATGTGCCCGGTTTGTTTTCTCCTGCTGAGGCCCCTGCTCAGCCGGGAGCAGCAGACACACGGAGCCCCGGTGTTCTCCCGTGTCCTGGGCCGTGCCCTCCTGTGCCCAGACCCTCCCTGGGTGCATGGAGAGGCTGCCTTACACAACACGGTCAGAGATTCCCTTGTTCCCGACCTGCTCTGATGACAGGGAGAAGCCTCAGCCTCTCCCCCAGCCTCTCCCTCGCAGGGTGACCGATCAGATAATGTTCTCTAAGCAAATGCACAAATAACACGAATTGGGGTTGGCACCGAGCAGTGAGGTGTAAAAAAAGCAATTTGAGGTGTTCTAAGAAAATGCCAGAGCCTCTGTGTTGTGATTGCCTGTCGGAAAGCCGTGCCCAGGGTGAGGAGCTGCAGGGACACCAGGGAGAGCAGGAGGGTGAGGTGCTGGGGGAGCAGGGCAGCAGCCTGGGGACAGCACTCAGACCCCCTGTGATCCCCAGCCCATCGTTTCATCTGCTTTGGCTGCAATTTGCTGCACACTGGGAAGGGCTGAGGGCAGGGAGAGCCTTTGGGGCAGCCCCAGTGGGGTGGGAAAGCTGCTGCAGACAGGGCTCAGGGGATGCCTGGGCCAGGCTGAGAGCTGGGCCTCTGCCTCCCCACAGGGTGAGCACAAAGCTCAGGATCATTCTGGTTTTCAGTCACAAATGTGACTGGAAATGGATTCCTCTGCTCGTGGCAGTGGATGTGGGCACAGCTTTGAGGCTGGGACCTGCCCCTCACCTGTGCCCACCCTGGCCAGGCCCCTGGGACATGTCCCTCAGCTGTGCCCACCCTGGCCAGGCCCCTGGGACATGTCCCTCAGCTGTGCCCACCCTGGCCAGGCCCCTGGGACATGTCCCTCAGCTGTGCCCACCCTGGCCAGGCCCCTGGGACATGTCCCTCAGCTGTGCCCACCCTGGCCAGGCCCCTGGGACATGTCCCTCAGCTGTGCCCACCCTGGCCAGGCCCCTGGGACATGTCCCTCAGCTGTGCCCACCCTGGCCAGGCCCCTGGGACATGTCCCTCAGCTGTGCCCACCCTGGCCAGGCCCCTGGGACATGTCCCTCAGCTGTGCCCACCCTGGCCAGGCCCCTGGGACATGTCCCTCAGCTGTGCCCACCCTGGCCAGGCCCCTGGGACATGTCCCTCAGCTGTGCCCACCCTGGCCAGGCCCCTGGGACATGTCCCTCAGCTGTGCCCACCCTGGCCAGGCCCCTGGGACATGTCCCTCAGCTGTGCCCACCCTGGCCAGGCCCCTGGGACATGTCCCTCAGCTGTGCCCACCCTGGCCAGGCCCCTGGGACATGTCCCTCAGCTGTGCCCACCCTGGCCAGGCCCCTGGGACATGTCCCTCAGCTGTGCCCACCCTGGCCAGGCCCCCTTTGCCCTCTGCCCCCGTGGGTGCTGCTGCTGTGGCTCTGTGTGCGCCTGTCTGGAGGGAGGCAGATGATATCCGAGATGGCAGCCTTGCATTTCTGCTCCATTTCCCTCCAGCCTCTCCTCCTGTAACATTCATTAGCTGCAGAGAGGCTGGGCTGAAGCACTGAGCAGAGGCTGTGTGCAACCTCTGAGTAACCCCTGAGCTGCAGCCCCTGCTCTGCACCCCACCAGCTCCTCGGGAGGAACCAGCCCTCACCTCCCACCCCCAGAACACCAGCTTGCCTCGTCAGTGTGGCAGAACCAACATCTGCCTCTTTACAGGGTCTGTTTACAGTGGGGAAACTTCTGAGGGAAGCTCTGTGCTGTTGGAAATGAGAGCAGGGTTATAGAGGACCTGGGAATTCCGTCTGCTTTGGAAACCACACATCTTTCAAGGGTAACAGATCAGCTGCTGGCAGCCGTGGAGGTGTCAGGGCCACTGCAGTGGCCATCAGTGTAAGTGGATGTGTTATCCGGGGAGCACTGGAGGTTCTGGAGGGGTCTGCCTGCCCCTCAGCCTCGTCACTGATCCAGGGGGGTGACACAGCTCTGGGGATGACAAGAGGATGGTGACAGCCCCGTTCTTGCTGACCGATGGGACTGGTTGGTGCAGTTGCTGCCCAGGCCTCCTCTGCTGGGGGGCTTTGGCCTTTGGATGTGCTGCAGGTTGTCCTCAGTGTGAAACCAAAGGTGCTGCTGGGGGTTCNGGGCCACTGCAGTGGCCATCAGTGAGGGTGGGTGTGTTGTATGGGGAGCACTGCAGGTTCTGGAGGGGTCTGCCTGCTCCTCAGCCTCGTCACTGATCCAGGGGGGTGACACAGCTCTGGGGATGACAAGAGGAGAGCCTGATGATAGCAGCCCTGTTCTTGCTGGTTTGTCTGGTCAGTGCAGCTGCTGTCCAGGCCTCCTCTGCTGGGGGGCTTTGGCCTTTGGATGTGCTGCAGGTTGTCCTCAGTGTGAAACCAAAGGTGCTGCTGGGGGTTCAGGTGAGCAGCTGGAATGCTGCTGCTCTTCCATCCCTGTCTGGACCCTCCTGGTGCTGCCTGGCGTGTCCCTTCTGCTGTGTGAGCAGTGCCAGGACAGCAGCTGAACGGCTCCTGCAGATAAGGATGTGAGGGAGTTATCTGGAAGCCTGCAGAAACTGTTGTGAGGAGGAAGGTCAGTGAAGAGAGGGAGGTGGAGGAGATGGAGATTAGGAGATGGCTTGAGGGATTTAGTGGAGAGGCAGAGCTCCTGTGGAGCATGAATGGGCAGCAGCACCTCTGATGGATTACAGGGAGCCTTGTTCAGAGGTGCTCTGTGCTGCTGCAGAGACCAGCAGGGAAGAGGCAGGGAAATCTTGCCTGGAGAGGAGGCTGAGGAGCTGACACGCCTTCCTCTCTCCCTCCTCCTCCTGCCAGCGCCCTCTGAGCAGGCAGGACCAGAGCAGGGTGTCAGTGGGCGGCTCAGGGGCAGAAAAGTGGCCAAGGCAGGGAATAAAAGGCCTTTTCTGCATCTGAGACCTCGTGTTGGGGCTGTTCCCACGGCAAGGTCCGTGCAGGGCCATCCCTGCCTGTCCTGGGAGTTCTTGCCCTGTGTCCATCCCCAAACAGCTCCCGGGAGCTCATCCCAGCTCCGCCGGGAGCAGGCAGCTCCTGACCTCCTCTTGCTTGTCTACACTGGGATTTGCCCCTTTCTATCCTATTTCAAACCCTGTTCTCTGAGCCAAAGCAGGGTTTACAGCCTTGTCCCTTTGGGTAAAGCCTGTCTTACATCGCGCCGGGGCTTTTCCCTTCGTTGTCACAGAAAATCCGCGGCCGCTGATCCTGCCGGCGCTGTCAGGGCTGTGAACCCCGGCCGTCGCAGGCAGATCGTATCTCCGCAGCTGGGCCTGAGCAGCCACATCCCTCCATCACAGCCGGGCCAGCCACAGCAGCCTTGATCCCCTATTGTCACGGACAAAGCACAGGGATTTGTGTCCCAGGCTTAAGCTTTCGCAAATCTCCGAGTATATTCCCCAGACGATTTCCTGGCTGTTTCCTGAGTGGCTTTTTCTCCCTGTCGCTTTTGTTTCCGACCGCTGTTGCAATTTGCAAGAGGTGTTTGGTAAATATCGCCGTTATTTACAGGAAATTGGCAACTCGGCTTCCCCGGTGGAGTGAGCGCTTCCCGCGGGATGCTGTGGGGTGCTGTGGG
>VXBB01014228.1:589146-602160 GCA_013399915.1 Illadopsis cleaveri | reverse complement strand
AGCCCCGCTCCGGCCGCTGCCGCCGTCATCCCCCGCTCCTCTGACGTGCAGGAGGTGCCTGCATCCTGGAGAGCGTGTTAACATTTAAATCAGCGCGATGGCCTGCGAACAGCAGCGAGTTAAAAGGACCTCTCCTGAAAAGAGCACAGCGGGGACCTGGCTGAAGAGTTCTCTCAGCCCTTCAAGCACGCACGGCTGCACGGATTTCATCAGCGCCAGCGTCACGCTGGTCCATCAGGGCTTGATTGAGCCGCTCCCGGGTGGGGAGGGGACGGGAGGGGAGGGCAGGAGCTGCCCCGTCCGCAGGGTGGGTGGTGAGTGCGGGTCCGAGACCTGCCGGCCCCTTCCCCTCCCACCTGCCCGGGGTCCATCGTGAGCGGCTCCAGCCGGGTTTGTGCCGCTTCTGTCACAAAACTCGAGGTCAAATAATTAAACGTGTCATTATCTGCCCCGTGCCTGAGGCTTCATCCCGGCCTCTCCATAGTCCAAGCTGCTCTTCAGGATGAAATTTGAGGTTTAAAACGCTCCTCAGGATCATTTCACCGTGTGTTTCAGGGAGCCTGGGTGCTCCTGGGCTGTGTGAGCATGGAGCCCCCCCGGAGTCCTGCCCGGCTCCTGTCCTTATTTTCTCTGGCAATAACTTCAGCAACTTCATTACTGTGCTGGAGAAGTTTTTCTTTTTATCTGCCTGGATGTTCTTCCTGTCTGATTTTATCGAAAGCCCCAGTTCTTGTGTGTTAGAGACAGCACAGCAGTCCCACTCTGCCCCTTATGGATCATCCATTGCCTCTTTATTGCCTCCTCTTAGCAGTTGCCATTCCAAAGCCAGAGTCTCATTCTTTGAGGTCTGTCAGGCTCCTGGACACCTCTGAGGCATGGACACTTTCTTTAGGTCACCCCCCGGGCTCTGCTGTGTGGTGGGGAGGGCGTTGGGTGAGGCCCTGAGGGCTGTGGGCTGCAGGATCCAGCCCAGCAGCAGCGGCAGCAGCTGGAGGAGCCTTGCTGCCCTTCAGGAGCTCTCAGCGAGCTGTCTGTAACGCTGGCAGCCCCGTTAGCTGAGCTGACAGGATTAATTTAAAATCCCATATGGTGCAAGGGTTGGCTTTTCCCTCCCAGCCTGCTCCCTGGGAGGATGGGGAGCTGCCTTTGGTGTCCTGCTGCCTCCTCATCCATCCCTGCTGACCCCGGGGCAGCCACGGGCACCAGTTGTCCTGCCCAGGTGCTGGTGCCACTCTCCCTCTCTCAGGGCAATAAAGCTCATCAAAGCCTGTAACTGGATGCTCGGAGCCAGATGGACTTTCAAGGTCCTCTGTGGAGCAGCAGGAGTGATTTAGGGAGTTTGGGGGGAGGGGGAAGCACCCACCTTTGACCCTAGGTCTGACACAGCAGCTGAAAAAACAAATAATCCAGTTGCTGGGTAACATGTGTGGGGAATGGTCCCTTGTGAGCGGGGCAGGGGGTCCTGGCCTGCCCTGTGCTCCCAGCAGGGCACTGGGAGCTGCAGGGGCTGGGGCAGGAAAACCAGAGTGGCAGCACATGAACAGCTTCGGCTGCCACAGGGCAGCCAAAACACCGGTGCTGCTCCATGAGTTTGGTTTGATTTAATATAACTTCAGGCAGGTGAATTATTCTTTCTGCACTTGTTACTTCTGCAGCTCCCAGCACTGAGGTTTTGTTGGTTAATGTTTATAAAGCCTTTTGAAATGTGGCTGCTGGCGTGTGGGTCCAACAAAGAGAAGCAATTGTGAACAATGAAAGAATATTTTCCAAAATACAGTGTAGTAAAAGCAGCTGAGATAAGGTCTGCTCTCATTAATTTAAAAAATGATATTTTCCCTTCTTCTTTCAATAAAAACTGTCTGCATGATAAACTGACATCTTTAACAATTGTTTAAGCTGCACAGGTTTAAATATATACTTCCTGCATAGGCTGCTGATGAGTCACTAGTCAAAATTATTTATCAGAAGCGATGGCTCTGTGCTAGACAGCGTTAGACAGAGCTCTTTGTTCTCTGGCCACAGCTACGTGGTTACCCAGAGCTGTTACCGGGGCCCTACAGCTCTGCCATGATTAAATGATTCTGAGTCAACTTTAACATCTTTGGGAAGCTGGAGCAGTTTTGGAAAAGGGCAGGTGGGCTGCTGAGGATGCAGTATTTTCCATAGTGTGAGGTAGAGGCGAGGCTGGAGCCGTTCCCAGGGAATGCTGTTAGAAATGCATTTGGGCATCTCGGCTGCTCTGAGCTCTGCTGTCAATTTCTGAACACTTACGCTCCCATTTCTTTTGATTGCAAACACACAAACACTCTCCAGGCAGAGTGAGAGAAAACTCTCCATGCAGAGAAAAGAGCAGGCAGGCTACACCGAGGGCTGAGGGTGAGAAAAGGGATTTAATGAATGTATATGGACACATACAACAAGTTTTTGTCAGTGTGCCATGGGATGGGATGTAACAAGTACAAGCATTTTAAGGAAGGTGGTTTGCCAGGTACCCCCCAAAGCCAGCTCTGAGGGGTTGGTGTGTTGGTTTAGAGGCTGTTGGATTTGTGATTTGGCTTCACCAGGGCTGATATTTGTAATTCCTCTGAGTCTGGAGGGTGTTGGCCTCACAACTGCAGCAGGCTCTGCCTACGGACTGTGCACGGGGAAGGGCACTGGGGCTGCCCTGGAGATGGGCTGGGAGGACAAAGAGGATGCCCAGTCACTGGAAATCGCTGCTGACGGTGTTGGGCTGAGCCCCAAGGGCAGCCCCGGAGCTCTGGGGGTGCCGAGGCCAGCACAGAGGGTTTGGGGGTGCTGAGCCTGCTCTGCCGGCCCCTGCCCAGCTCCATCCCTCCACAATCCCTGGTGCCAGTGAGCTCCGTAACAGCCCCGTGCCCTTGGCTGCTGGAGGACGGGGGCTCTTTCTCCTGGCGCTGGCAGGGCTGGTCTCCCACACAGAACACCTTTATTTCCTTTTAATCAAATTGTCACCAGGAGACACGTCTGTTCCCACTCGCCTCGCCGCTTTCATCGGGGTGAGGACGGGGCCGTCCTTTGGAGCGGGCGGGTGGGGATGCAGAGCCCCTCAGCCAGGCGGGGCAGGGATATCAAAGCACAGCCCGCAGAGGTGGGATCCGGCATTTGCATACGCGATTGCCAGCTGAAATGCAAACAGCAGAGATGTGGAAATCAGTGCGAAGGGTGAGCATGAAAAGCAGGGGCAGGCTGGGGAGGGGGGAGCCAGGGCAGGTGGGGAGAGAAGCAGCGAGATATGAAAGAGGAGGAAAACGAACACACAGAATATTTTAACTAACAGAAAAGTTTCTTGTACGGCAGGCAGATGATGAAAGGGAGACAGTGAGGAATTATTAGGACAGAAGATAAGGAAACAGCAGAGATAGGAAATAATTATTTTGTATCTGTCTTTATAAATGAAAATGAAGGGCATTAACTTAAATAGGATTTAGATTTTCAGGGACAGAAGGGGATGAATTAGGGAGTGTTCAGATAGCGGCAGAAATGATTATTAAAGGTTGGGGGCTCTTGAAACAGACGCTGTGGCTGGGGCCGTGCAGGGGGAGCCGGGGTGTCCTGGGCAGGAGGGGACACCCTGGGGTGCCCAAATCCCGTGGGTGACTGAGGGGTGCTCAGTCCTGCTGGGGCTGACCAGCCCCCACACTCACCCCAAGCTGAACTGCTCCAAGAACCTGCATGGGGCTGTTCTCCCTCTCAAAACCCTCCTGGCTTGTGGCACACAGTAAAGATGCTTCTGTTTAGGATAATGATAATTAGGAACATTTTCTAATATTGCTGTGGGGGGTAAAAATAGAAATCCGCCCCCAGTAAGAACTTCTTTAAGGCATGTTTTCATCCCCCTTACACACAAGTAGAATGAAAATCAGCAAGTCAGGCATTTTTATTACATTCTAAAGCCAAACAGCCCTCGGCCCTGTTACATTTTCATGTACTTAAAGAGCACTTGCAAAATTCTTTTCCTTTGCACTCAGTTTAATTTCAGATGATGTTTTCATCACTGCGTCCCCACTTTGCACTCACAGCCTCCTCCTACCTGTGGTTATCCAGGAGAATAGAACCTCATCTGCAGAACCAGAAATGTTTGTTTCTCTGGTGTGATGTACAAACGGGCAGGTTAGAGGGAGCTGCTGATGGCAGATGTGGAGCTTTGGGGGAGTGATTAATTTGAAATTATATGTCAAGATTTCCAAACAGCCCAGTGACATCAAGTTTAATGTCAGAAATTGAGCTGTTTGAGCACAGCCTGACCTTCGGGGCTGCATGTTAATGACATTCCAGAAATACTCTTGGAAGTGCTGCGGTTTGGGCGCTGAACCTCACCAGCCACTTGGGAAAATCCCTTCTTCACCTCTGGCAACCTGATACGAACTTTTAACTTATGCCCTGATAAACAACATCTAACAGGCTTTAAATAAACCAAATAACAGTAATTTCTCTTAACCTCAGACTCTTAATAACCCTTCTCTCTGGTGTCACTCTGCTACACTGAACTTGGCTGGTAATGGATTTGGCTTTGGTGCTGGTGAGCTGACTCCTCTCAGCTCATCCCTGAGGTTTTTGTATGGTCCTGCTGGTGGATCTGCCCACCTTGTCCCCCCTAGAGGAGCTGGAGGATGGATGTGGGGGTGGCAGTGGCAGCATCACATAACCCACCGTCACCTCACTCTGTCCAGCTGGAGAACTGAGGGGTGGGGCTGCTCCCACTGCAGCCCCTGTGCACCCAGCTGGGAGCGAGGGAGAGCTCCACAGATCCCTGCTGCTGAATCCTGCACGCAGGAGCTGGAGGAGCTCTGTGTCTGCTGCCTGGGAGAGGAGCAGGATCAGCCTTGTGAGTGGGCGAGTCACTTATTTATAACTCTCCCACTGAGAGCGAGTTTGTTTAATTTCTGGAGCAGCACAGCGCCGGCGAGTGTGGCTGTATAAATTTGCTAACAATAGTGTCTGAGCCTATATATAAACCTGGAGACACTGCAGTCCGCAGTGCATTCCAATTAACAGCAAGATGCATGATCTATGGCGTGCCAGAGGTGAGCTGGGACCTTACCTTGATGCTGCTCTTATCAGTCCCAAACTCCCTGGGAGCAGTGGCTGCCTGCCTCCCTCACAGAGCTGTACAGAGTGCTGGGTAGTGCCTGCTCTGCCCTCTGCTCTTGGCATTTCGTGCTCCTGATGTGTCCAGACCCATACACTGTGGGGTCCTGGGGCTTTGGCCACTGGCCTGGAGCCCCATGTTCTCACACACCTCGGGACTAACTGCAGTGACTGTGGGAGGTCAGTGCTGGCTTTGGCACACCCTCGGTGGGGCTGGCGGTCCCCAGGGGAGGTGGCAGTGGAGGGGAGGGATGCAGGGAGCAGCAGATGACATTGCAGTGGGAAGGGCAGTACATCAGCCAGCAAACTGCCCCGGGCTCTGGGACAGACGTCACTGGAAAGAGGGGTTTTAGGAGATGTCCCTTACCCTGCTAATTGTTAATTGATAAAATCTGACACGGAGTAAAGGCCAGAATCTGCATGAGTGAAGCTGAGCTTGTCCTGTAAATTACCCACGCACAGCTCGAGTTTCTGCCTTGGCTATTCTGTCAGCAAGAATAGGGCTATTCACCTGGCAAAGTGGAAAACCATGATTGAAATGAGATTTACAGCACAGTTGTGGGAAATAATCAGAATGAGAGGCTGCCTTTTCAAGCCACCCACTGCCAGCAGGGAGGCAGCCAAGGGGCTGCTGTGCCCTGTGCAGGGCATCTGGGGACACCAGAGCTGCTGCCCTGGGGCTGGGGGAGGGCTGGCAGGGCAGGGCAAGGCAGGAATTGGGCGGTGGGGGCTCCCCGGGGCAGTTCCTGCTGGGGTGACATCCACCAAGCTGCATGTGTAATGCACCTGTGATTGCAATATTGCTCATTACGGCCTCATAAAAATGAATTCATCAATAACTTGAGCAAAGAGAGGTTTCCTCTGGGGCAGGGCCATGTGTCTGCTTGCTCTTTGTGGGGGAGCTGTTTGAAAGTCAGTCTGAGCCCTGGTGAAGGTATTGGAGGTTCAGAGGAGCAGAGTGGCCTGTTGGGTGGTGTAAGGACGATTTATGCCCTGAGTGAGCTCACCGGGCACGGGCTCAGCCCCTGCTCAGAGCAGCTGTTTGACATGCAGCAGCCTGAGCACATCCTGCACCGTCTTAATGGAGCCAAGTAAATCCCATCAGCTCCAGAGGCTGCAGACTGGACCTGGGGAGGGGCTGCTTGAGAAACCCAGTTACAATATCACCGCTTCATGTCATGCAAGAGAAAAGGTGCAATTTAAAATCCCATCCTTCAGGTGCAGCGAGCAGCCTTTGGTTGTCAAAACTGCATTTCTTTGAGGCAGTGGCCCAGAATAAACTGGTAATGAAGAGTCATTTGACAGCAGGCAAGCTGGAAACATGTCTATGAAAATAATACAAGAGTTTCTAGTTTATCGTGCATTTAGGTGACTTATTTTTTCCCCGTGCAGCTCCTCAGCACCACAGGCAGCTCAGCAGAGCTGTGCCTCGGGGAAGGAGGTGCCTGAGCAAGCTGCAGGTGTGTGGGGAAGGAATTGAGCACTGCAGGGCTTGCCCAGCTCCTCCTGGACATAACCAACCCCTCAGGTAATTCTGCTTCAGGGGCAGAGCTTGGGAAGGAGGCCCTGGGAACCAGCTGTGCTGCACTCCAGCTGCTGCAGCAGTGACTCCTGTTCCCTGGGCCACGGCACCTCCTGTGCCCAGCCAGTGCCCACAGCCAGAAATCACATCTCCTGCGCAGGACAGAGAATAAATGCCCATTCCTTGATTTTCACATCATCCCCTTGCAGTCTGGAAGCTGTGGCTGACAAGACCCATTATTTTTCCAGTTATCCAAACTGTCTGCATCGTAACAGCTTCCTACTTCAGTCGAGACAGTCTGAAAAGTTTAATATCATTTCAAATCAGAGTGCCAATAAAACTTGACATTATTAATATGATGTCAAGGGGTTTTCCAACTGCTTAGGGAAAAACAACGTGTCCCATTAAACAAAGCTCCCTGCATTGTGAAATATTAAGTGACTTTTCAACGAGTGCCAGCTGGAGCTATTAGTTTTCCTTTGGTGCTGCTGATGTGGAGAGGAGGTCTGGCTGAGAACCTTTTATGAAGACATTAGCCCAACCCATGCAGTCAGAAAGGCTTTTGCTTTCCGAGGGACCCGCTCGATCTGGGCTGCGTCTGCCAGGATGAATTATTAAAGGCAGTAAATACGTTGGGAGGGATGTGCCTCCTCCCCCCTTAATGCACTGGTTACACTGGGGAGTCTGGAGCTTCTACTGGGACTTGGAGCCAAGATTTCCATAAATGAGCCCACCCCCTCATCCTCTCCCCACAGGAGCTGGGAGTGGGAAGCGCTGCTGGCGCTGCCAGGGAAGGTCTTGGCTTGGAAGAGACTTTGGAGATCATTTGGTTCCACCTCCTGACATGGGCAGGGACACCTTCCACTATCCCAGGCTGCTCCAAGCCCTGTCCAGCCTGGCCTTGGGCACTTTCAGGGATGGGGCAGCCACAGCTGCTCTGGGAACCTGTGCCAGGGCCTCAGCCCCTCAGCACAGACTATCCCTGGCTCTGCCTTGGAGCTTGATGGGGCTGGCTGTGCTGCCTCAGCACAGTCCTGGCTTGGCTCAGTGCTTGTTTTCCAGGCAGGCCTTCCCGGGGTGTCCTGCTGCTGCTTCCCAGGCCGGCTGGTTTTGCTGGTGGGTGCTGAGGCAGCTCACAGCCGGCGGGAGGCCTGATGTCCCTGCAATCCTTCCTTTGCCTCCCAGTCACCGTGAAAGAAAATTGCTTCATCTCTTTGTCCAGACTAAACATGTTCTGCACAAAAAAAGTTGAAACAGATTTTTTTTTAGCAAGGCTTTGGTGCCACGCCCGGGACTGAGCAGGGATTTGTGTGCTCCAGGCTTTGTAGAGCACATGAAAGCCTCAGCTACACACCGTGTTTATATCGGGCACGTGTTGGTGCATGTTCTCAAACACACCCCTGAATGCTGGGCTTGGCTCTGCCTGCACCTCTGCTGTCCCCACCGGTACAATAAGGAGGGCTTTGATGTCTCACAGGGGAAGTGCAAGTATTTAATTTAACTTTTATGAACTTCTTTGACAATGTAAGAGGACTGCATATCAAGCTGGATTTAAGGGAAGTCGAGGCAGTGATGTCCCACTTTTATCTCTGAGAGAGATCCCACATCTGAGCTCAAACCCTCCAACCCCCAGGGCTTCCAGCCAGCCCTGCTTGTGCCTTGAGGCCATAACTATTTTTGACACTTTTAGCTGATAAAATCCTAACCCCCTGTTCCCATTCCAATGCAGAGGGACCAACAGCTTTGCTACCTGAGCTCTTCATGCTGCCAGGGGCCTGGAAAGGAGCCTGCTGCCAGCTCCCCTCCCAAGGGAACCACATCCCAAGGGAAGCAGGGTCCTGCTCCTGGATCTGGAACCTCCCCAGAGCCTCCCAGCCACTGCCCTGGGGGCTGTTCCCTCTGCAGTGCCTCTGCCTGCTCCTGGTGCCTCTGCCTGCTCCTGGTGCCTCTGCCTGCTCCTGGTGCCTCTGCCTGCTCCTGGTGGCTCTTTGCCCCAGCCAGGGGCAGGAGAGGCAGCTCCAGAGGTGGATGCTGCTTCAGCTCTCCAGCAAGCTCAGCTCCTGGAAGGACAGCAGGCAGTTTTTATGCAGCTTTCAAGGGGGAGGAAGCTCCTTGCTGCCTTTTTCCTGCTGCACAACCTTCCTTCACCTTCCTTCTTTTAATGTCTTAATCAAGTGGCTGATAAAAGAAGTGATCCATGAAAAGGACGGGTATCTTGACAAGGCACAGAGGCTTGTGGCAGCACTTTCCCCACAGATCAGCATCCTCCACGAGACAGAGAGACAAAAAAGGCAAATTTTTGTACCCTTAAGCTTCCACCACTGCAGTTCAAAAGACCAATCTTTACAGAAAATAAATTTAAAGGAGAATTTTTGATGTATATGATGGTCTCTTGTGGTCGACAGGAGTGCTGCTGGCAGTATATGGAGTTATGCAAAGCCAGAGTTGGGATTACTTAAAAGTGTCTGTAGTTCTTTGATTAACCAGTGTGTATTTTATTTTTTATATGGCACAATCACAGCTGTACATTGATAATATCTTGCTATTATTGTTCGATACGCCGAACTGCCCCTTTTCCTGCAGCATGAGGCTGCTTTTTAGGGCTCTATTTAAAGAATTCACTCTCTGCATATTAAATTTGTGGGTTTACAGGAGGGTTTGTGCTCTTGGGTGCAGTTTTGGTGCGATGCTGTGCCCGGTGAAGGGTGGCTGGTGGGTTGGAGGCAGGGGAAGGGCTGGGGCTGTGTTGTGGGAGCCTCTCCAGGGGAAGCACTGGCAGGGAGGCTCTCAGCATCCTCCTCCCCCCCACTCAGGGCGTTTTTGGAGCTGCCACAGCAGGAATGATGCTGATTTTTGGTGCTCTGCCAGCTTTGCAAGCAAGGCTGGAGAGGCTCTGAGGTGCTGCAACAGCTCTTGGGCCGAGCCAGGAGTGGATGTGAGGGCTCTGCTCTCCTGCGTGGCTCTGTTTGCTTCATACCCCCCCATCAGCTGCTCCCTGGGCCTGGCTGAGGGCATGGAGACAGCAGAGATGAGAGCAGCTCCCTTTGGAATGCAGCAGAGAGCAGTGCCAGCCCCGGGCTGCACTCTGAGCCTGCTGGAAGGGGAAGTTCAGCAGCTGGAGCCAGACCAGAGGAAAACCTGCTGGGCTGGGACCTGCTGGGCAGCACATGTGTGCACCTAACACTGCTCCCTGCCCAAGGTCCTTCAACCCTCTGCAGCGCTGGAAATACAGGCTGAAATGTGAGGCAGGCTGGTCTCTCCAGCTTCTATCCAAGGATTTATTTCTATATTTATTTTGGATTTTCCTTCTGCCCACACCAGCAGTTCCTGAGCAGGCCCTGAGCCCTGGCGTGTGGGCATTCCTGTGTGATCCATGTGCTCTGTGCGGTGTGGAATGGGGAGGAACAAGCTGTGGGTAGGTTTTTCAGCTTCTTTTAAGGGGAGAAAAGAGAACTCTGCATCACCAGAGGAAAGGGCATCCTCTGTGTCCATGCTCTGACTTTACACAAGGACTGTGATGGTGTTAACAAAGGGTGTGACAGCCGTGGCTCCGTGGCCTTGGAGCTGTCCTGGGAAAGGTGAGAGCCTGCCCACGGATGCTCCAAGAAGGAAAAGGAGGATGTGGGATACAGGACCTGGTTGTGTGAAATTTGTTCGGTGCTGTTGGATCAGAAACGAAGGGGAAAGGGATGCTCAGCTCTTTCATTATTTGCCTCCTTTTATAATGCTTCCACTTTAAATGAAAATGAAGGCAGAGAGTAAATTTCACATCCAAAGATGGGTGTCTGCTCCTGAATAGGATCGATTTAGGGTCAGCGCTTCAGCGGCGCAGGATTTGGGTTTCAAAGGTTCCCAGCCACTCCTGCAGTCAGGTTTTTCTAAAGGGCCCAGCGTGATGACATTTACAGCCAGGATTTTCAAAAACAGCGTAGTACTTCAGATGCTGAACTCATGAAAAATCCAGTCATTTAATTTGTTAAATGAGAGCGAAGGTCTCTTCAGATAATCTCCCTGTCATTGTGAGAGTGAGGCAGTTGTGGGGGAAAGCAGCCCGTGCCCAAGTGCAGCTCCTTTGGGGAGCAGAACACGCTGGCCCAGAGTCGCTTTGAAGTGTGCTGGAAAGGCAGGGAGTGACCCGAGGAGTGTCAAAGGCCACCCCAGAGCAATTAGCTGGGATTTGCATGGCTCATCCCGGGGATCTGGAGATGTTTGGTCTTTGAGGAGCACACCTGGCTGGTGAAGGAGCCTTGCTGGAGCCCAGGCACTGGGACACCAGTGTCTGGCAGCGGGACGGGCACTGCAGAGGCTGCTGCAGTGAGCGATGGCTCCCCCAGGGCAGATAAAACTCGTGTGTGACAACTTGCTCCTAAGATTTCAGGCGCATCTTTTCCTTAAGAGACTCCAGCGGGCTGAGCACTGTCTGGGGATGCACAACTTGGAATTCATGGCTCCCTCCAGTCACAAAGTGCCTGCGATGAGGACAGGGCACTTCATCTGCCTGTCCCGCTCTGCGCTGTGGGGTTGGTGATGCCTGCAGCCATTTGCAGTCCTCAGGGTGCAGGAATTCCTGTCCTGACTCCTTGTTTTGGATCAGATCCCAGCTGGGGAGCAGAGTTTCATTGCTTCAGTCAGTGGGCATTGCTCCCTCTGTAGCTGTAATAGCCCTGGAATGGGGAAATAACAGCTCCTTGTTCCCCGGCCCCTTTGCCCACGATTTGCTCTGACAGCTGGAGCAGCACATGCAGACACGGGCCTGGCACAGCGAGGGGCTGTCACCTCCGTGTGTGCCTGGGGATTTGGGATGGTGCTTCCCCGGACACCCCCTGCAGGTGAGGAGTGTGTGTAAATCCCCTCTGAGGAGCTGAACCTCTCGCTGACCTTAAAGTGCCTGGGAGCTGATTCTCCTCTGTAATGAATACCTCCCTTTTCTCCTTTCTCATCCCAACCTTCTGCTCTGGCTGGAGAGGGCACTGGAGTTTGGAGTGATGCCAGAGCTGTCTCGGGGTTTCCTGGGAAGGAGCACGTCAGCTGTGCTGGTGATGTGGAACATCCTTTCCCTCGTTGTTCCTCCCTGTCTGCTCCGGAGGCTCTTGCCTTAGAGGTGACTCCAACCATGTGAGCGCCAGCTTCTTTCCCATTTTTTCTTGCTTTTTTTTTTTTTTTTTAAGTCCCATTTTTCTGTCTTGTCAGGTCTATTTAAGCATTTAATGAGGTGAGATAGTACCAATAAATTTAACACAGCACAATAACTCTGATGTGGGCCGCAGCCTAATAAAACTCCCATCCTTGGGCCGGGAGGGCGATCCAGATTGCATCTGGAGTGATTGCTTTGCTCAGGTGTTCCCGAGGTTGGACAAGGACTTTGGAGGCACTGCCACAGAACTGAGGCTGTTCACTGACACAGTTTGGAGCAGGTTTGCTGAGGGCAAAGCTGGTGGAAGTTAATTGGCAGCAGGGGCACAGAGGAGAGGAGTCTTTCTCACATTTCCAGCCCCACTCTGTCATGTACCCCCTGTACCATCCTGGGCAGAGAGCTCAGGCACTGCCCTGCTGATGGCTCTGACACATCCGCCTCTGATGAAATACCCAGGGATTTTTGCACCATGTTGCACAGTGTAGAGAGATTTGTCCTTTGGCTGCTTTGAATGTCTCCTGAATGAGTAACTTGGCAGATTTTTATTTTTTTTTATCCCCCTCACTACTTGCAAATCTGTTTGCAAGCAGCTTGCTTTCTCGGGGGAGGACTTGGAACGATCCGCTGGCTCCTGCATCTCGTTTACTGAAGCATCCCTGGCTTTGGCAATGCCTTCTCTCGTGCTCAGAGCGGGTTTTTTGGGCGGAGAGAACAGGGAAAGCCGGGTTTAAATTTCATGCAGGGGCATCTGCAAGTTCAAGACTTATTCTGGCACTTTGGCACGTTCATTTGTGGCTGAGGCAAAGTTATTTTGGAGTACGAACTAATTGTCTCTGGCTTTGCACATGTTTGAGGATTTTAATTGTGTCTGCTGCCCATTCAGCAGGGCCAAGAGAAGCGATAGCTGAATTATCCTCCTTCATGTGGCCCTGCACCTCGCAGCAGCAGAGAGCAGGAAATCATAGGGAGCCTGGTGGAAGTGTGTGTGATCCAGAGCCCAGGGCCTGGCTTTGCAGAGCTTGGCTCACCTTCCGGAGCGCGGCTGCCTTAAGCTCCCTTGTGCTGTGCTGCTTTCCCCTGCTCTGTGCTGAGGGACCTTCTGGGAGAGGTTTATTACAGTTTTCAGTTCAGCTCTGCTGCAGTACAGTAGAAATAACACAATCCTGCCTTGGCTCCATCTGCTCTCGGGGGCTGAGGCACAGGACCTTTAACTCTGCTGGCGCTCTCACCACCAGCGTTGGGGGATGGA
>VXBB01014228.1:568035-588883 GCA_013399915.1 Illadopsis cleaveri | reverse complement strand
ACGGATGAATGCATGCTCTGAGGCTCCCTCCCTGTGCTGTGCCCAACCCCCTGAGGCAGCGGTGTGGCTGGAGAGGAAATGCTGTGTTCAGAAAATCTAGAAAAATGTGTGCTGGGTCAGAGCATCCTGCCTGGATTGGAACATTCTCCTGCTGCACAAAACAACCCCGTGCTGCCTGGCAGCTGTAACCTCCGGTGCTGCTTCTACCCTGTCATCTCATCCATGGCCATGGGAAATTTGGGGTTGTCCCCCAGATTTCAGAGCAGAGAAAGGAGCAGGGTGGTGATGGCTGCCGTGGTCACCGGGCTGGGTGGGGTTGGAATTAGGAACAAGAGCAAGGATGCCAAAATTACCTGCAGGCTGTTGGGTGTTAGCTGTATCCAGAGCATCCAGGTGTGAATCCAACACTGAGGTTGTCATCACTATCTGCTCCAAGGAAGTCCAGGGGTAACTCACTGCTCAGAGCAGGGAGCCTGGTTTTGGCTCGGTAATGGATTTGGCAGTTCTTTGAACTGGGGGTTGAAAGACAAGAGTCCCTTCAGGTAAAGGACAACTCAGAACACAAAAATGCCTGAACTGCTGGGTTTGGGGGCTGTAGAGGTCATGAACTCTGCTAAATTCTTTCAGCCTCAGGTTCTGGAGCTCCATGAGACAAACCTGGGGGAGAAGGAAAACATTCCTGGTGCCCCTGCGCCTCCACAGAGCGGCAGCAGCAAATGTTTCCAATTACCCTGTGGAGTTTGCATGTGCTGGGTTATTCTGCACAGTGCCGGAGGGGCTGGATTCCCTCACTGCTGTGGAGAGTCTGTGAGCCAACAGCCACAACCATGGAAAAACACAAAATCCAGCTTGGGCTTTCATCACAAAAATAAACTCTACCATGCAGAGGGAAAGTGAGAGATGTGGAGGGCAGGGAAGGGGACATGCCCAGGACTGCAGCCCCTCCAGGGTGAGAGGGAGGGTCCTGGACACTGCACTGTGCAGCCAGGGATGGGCACAGGGGGACGTTCCAGGAGCATAAAACACCTTGTGGGATTTTCTGCCTTTGAAGGGAGATGGGTGTGAAAGGAAAAGGGTATTCCACGCTGCCTTCCTCGAGAGGATGAAGCAGGGAACGGTGTGTGGTCGGTTTCCCTCTTGAATCTGCCGCCACTGGGTGAGGGATGTGTTCTGAGAGACCTTGAGGAAAGGCGTGGGGAACAGCTTGAAATATCAGGGAAGCTTTAGCACAGAGATGAAAAGCAGCAGGACTAAGTGGCCGATGCCCGTGGAGCTGTGCAGATGGACAAGAACAATTCTGTGTGTGAAAAATGAGCTGGCTTTGCCTGGGACATGGCAGAGGTGGGAGAGTCCCCGAGTGCTCGAGCAGAACGGTCCAACCCTCGGGATGGAGCTCGTCTCGAGCCTCTGCAGCCCTCAGCTATAATTAGGCTGCACCCAGACAGCCTCAGCCCTTCCCTGTCAAGTGTCTGAGTGCGGAGCCATCCGTGGGGAGCCCAGATTGGTTCTGGAGAGGCAAAGCTCACTGCAGTGCCCGGTGGGTGCAGGGGAGGTGGGCCTGCAGCTCTGACTTGGTGAGCTGGGAGCCCAAGGGGAGTCAGACACTCCCAGAGGTGCCCTCACAGTGCTCCTGGAGCCCCAGTGCTGAGCACCCTGGCTGTGGGTGAGTGTTCCTTTAAAGCAGCCGCAGTGATCCTTGGCTGCCTGACAACCCAAATGTGGTGGCAATGCCAGATGTTTCTGGCTTTAACCCTTCATGGAGTGCGCCCATTCCTCTGTGTTTTGATTTTAGGGTTTTTTTGTTAGATCCGGCTTCAGCAGCTCTCCCTTTGGCCGTGGTTGCTGGGGAGTGCTCTCCTCCTCTCCAGCCCTTTGTTGCTGAAGCAAATCAAGAGTGTCTCAGCTCCCTTGCCTTCCCACACGCTGCCAAGTAAATCCCGCAACTTTCTCGGGTGACGACATAAATTTGCAATGGTGTTGTACAAAAGCTCCCTCCGAACCAGAGCTGCCTGGCATCCGTAGCAAGCTTATCAAAGGGTTCCTTTGCAGGGAGATCTGAGCCCTCCAGGTTTTGATTCAGAGCAGGTGAAGGCAGAATGTGCTGGAGCCTGATTGAAATGTGCGAGGTCAACAAAATAGAGCCGAGAGTGCACAATAATTGGGGAAGAAGCAGCAGCCTTGCTTTCTGCATGTGTTCCTGTGATCCTTCGGCTGTAATCTCCCATTTCCAAAGGGAAGCCTGTCTTGCATACTTTATCATGGTGCTCATTTGCACAGGAGGGCTCTTTCTGCAGAAGAGGGAGAAAACCCAAGCTAAAACCATGCCTGGCTTTATTCCCTGCTGTTCTTGTGCAGGGAGACATCCCAAAGGGCTTTGGGGAGAGGAGCAGTGCATATCCAGCTCTCGTTTTATGGCACCCTGCTTCTTTCAGAGTCTGATCCTTTTCTCTGGGATGCTGAGGAAGGGGTTTCTGCACTCTCTGGAAAGTTGTAAATCCCTGGAAGGATGGGGCATCAGGGCTGGAATAGCTGGGCTTTTTGGGGCAAAACTATTTATCAGTCCAGATCCTTGCCTGGTCTTCTCCCTGGAAGAATTTACAGCTTTGGGGATTTCTGGTCTGGGAAGAGGTAGGAAGGGGTTTATTTTAAGTGTGTGCTTTCCCCAAAGGCTGTAACACTTTGTGGGAAATTCTCTGTTCCCAAACATCTGTGCAAATTAAACCCTTCCTCTGCTTTGGAGAGAGCATTTGGGGGGTTTCCTCTCCTCTGCATTCTGTCTGAGAGGGGAATGGATTAAAAATTTAAAAAAAAAAAAGCAGGGGAGGGGGGAAGAAATCTGTCCCCTTCTCCCTCCTTCCCATCTGTTGTTTAATCACCAGCTGTTTGTCCTTAAGCTTGGATTACAACCTCTCCAGCAGCCTGCTCGGTGCGGGGCCCTTGCTCCTCACACACTGCATTCCACACACACTGCTCCAGGGAAGAGGAAAATCCAGGGAGTTGTTGAGCCTGTTGCTTGGTCTCCTGCAGAAACATTAATTTCTTCCCTCTGTGTGCTCCTGCCTGTGCTGTCCCTGCTGGAAGTGCCTGTGATGGGGCCCAAACTAGTGCCTCTAACCCTGGGGTTGAAGGGTTTCAGGTCATTGCTCTCCCTCCCACAGGACAAGCGATGAGAATCAGCCCTGAGCCACGTGTGGTGTCCCCTTGGTCCTCTTGGGCCCTTGCTGCCCTCCCGGGCTGTGGGAGATGAGAGGGCTCTGGGCTTGTCCAGGTGTTTTCCTCCTGCCGGAGCTGCAGCAGGCACGGGGCTAACGGTGCCCTATCCAGGGAGCCAAGAGTGACGCTGGGATTTCAGGATGGGTGCCAGCTCTGCCTCCATCTAGAAGGGCTGGAGAAGTCAGCAGAAACCGAGGGATTGCTTAACAAGCTCTTTAGTGCTGCTGAATGTGCTGAGCTCATCCAGGGAAGCCACGGACGCCAAGGCTGTCGTGCCAATGGACTCAGTGCCGTGGGTCAGGAGCCGTCAGCCAGCTCCCTCTGCTTCCATCTTCCTCTGGGGAAGGGCTCACTCAGGGCAAGAGGAATTTGCTCCCCACGTCCTTTCTCCCTGCTTGTACTTCCAGCTGTGCTCTGGGTGTGAGGAGCCACAGCTCCATCCCTCCAGCCTTTCCCGCTTTGCCGGGCCTGCGGCTCAGCCCCTGCAGCGGCAGATTCAGCTGCACCACAGCTGCCCGCAGACAGAGCTGCCAGAGCCTGATTATCAGCACGTCGGATGGCTGCAGCCACCAGGCTGATTAGCAAACATCCCCTGCCAGCCCCAGCTCCGTAACCCGCACGGAGCCCGCGCTCCGCAACAAAGAGCCGGAGGTTGAAAGCGGCGCCGGCTCCCCGGGCACGCGGCGGAGCTCCAGCAGCGCCTGCCAGATCATCACTAATGATACCCGGATCAAATGTAAACTATTCTTAGACACCTGTGTCAATCGGGGAGGACAAGAAGAAAGCAGGAACCCGGAGCTGCTGAACACAGCATCCAAAATATTTTTATAGATTAGTCGAAGCTCTTTATTTCCGAGCAGGTGAGGTTCAAAGGAAAGCAGGGCACGGCGAGCGGCCCGGTGCACAGCGCTGGGGAAGGATTGATTTAGCTCTGAGTTTGTACTCAAACAAAAAACACAAGGGGGGAGGTGGGGCTGAGGATTTTGGAGCAGAGCTCGTGTCAGGGGGTTTCTTGCCAGAAAAGCTGGAAATGGGATGGACACTGCTCCTGTGTCCTGGAGGGGAACCCCAGGCCGGTGTTGGACATGGTGTTGCGGTCTGGGAGGAGAGGAGGAATTGGTTGCCCTGGTTTGAATCACAGCAGAAAGGGGAGTTCAGAGCTGGGGGCCAAGGTGAACACTGGCAAGGGTGGCGTGTGGCCTCAAAAAGGGCTGGCTCTGACATGGCNTGGACATGGTGTTGCAGTCTGGGAGGAGAGGGGGAATTGGCTGCCCTGGTTTGAATCACAGCAGAAAGGGGAGTTCAGAGCTGGGGGCCAGGGTGAACACTGGCAAGGTTGGCGTGTGGCCTCAAAAAGGGCTGGCTCTGATATGGCCTCATGCAGCTCCAGTGCTGGAATCAATCTCTGGAAAAGGGGATATGCTGGGACCCGAGGGGTGCTGACAGTGTGTGCTGTGACCGTGGGGTCACCTGCTTGCACTGCAGGGGAAGTCTGGGAACAGTGGCTTTGAAATGGGGCTTTTCATCTTGAGAAAGATTTCCTGGGAACCCCAAAAATGCAGGAGAGAAGAGCTGCTTGGAGTCAGGAAGGCCATACATTCGCTGGTTAATGCCTCACCAGCAAAGAGAGCTTCATTACATGGGGCTAATCATTTACAAAGTGTATGTTTAGATGTGTGGCTTTAAGCTCATTACCTCATGCCCTGAGTATGTGGCTCAGTTTCCTGGCTCCGGGGTGGGGTTTCTGGCTGGGTCTTTGTGCCCCTTGACAGCAGAGATTGGTCAAACAGTGCCAAAGCCAAGCTCCTTCCTGCCTGGTAACCATCAGTGCCAGATTGTCTGGAAAGAAAAATCCTATTGGGAGTGTGGGGATCCCACAGTGCTCGAGCTGTTAGCAGCACCTCTCCTTTAGTTCTGCAGAGGTGGAAAGGGTGTAAATGAGTGGCAACTTCAGCCTTTGCCTTGGAGATTTTGGGGATGACCCAGGAGAAGCCGTAAATGCAACTTAGAATAACCTAAAATGGACGGTGCCTGCTGATTGTTCCTTGAAGGTGGAAAATGTGCTCCCAATTCATTAAGCCCCTGGGACTGGCTCTGGGATGGGTCTGTTTGCCTTGGTCACACACACCACGTGTGGTGGGGCTGTGCTCTGGTGCCACAGTCAGTGAAGGCAGATGTGGGATCAGGAGAGCTCTTCCCTTACACAGCATCACTGTGGTTTTTTCTTTCCTGTTACCTGCAAATGAGGAATGCTGCTGTCCCAAGCTCTGCATTATTCCAACCACTCCAACACCCAGCTCCCCTCTTCCTGAGCTAATAAGGAATTTTGAGGAGGTTCATGGCCTTGTTTGTTTATATCCAGCCTAGAAAATGCTTTTCCTCCTCCTGCCTCTCTTGCTAAAATGTTGTCTGAGATTTATATGTAAGCCTGTAAATACAGAGTAAATAGCTTTAATTTAATTTACCGGTCTGCTGTAAGAAACTGTATCTGCAAACAGGAATTCCACCAGTCCCTGCTGAGTGAAGAAATGTCTGGGTGTTCCAGTATTTTCTGGGTGTTTTTTTCCTTTTTGCTCCCCTTCCTAAGGAAGAAACTTTTTCCTCACCTCCTAGAGGCTCTAGGAGTTTTGCTTGTGGAATGCTCCAGAGGTGACAAATTCCCTCCTGTCCCTGAGGAGGGAAGGCAGTGAGCTGATGATGAGCGGGGCCAATGCTGGCCCAGTTTGAGGTGCCAGAGCCCCAGAGGGCATCTCCCACCTTCCACCCACCTGCACTCCAGAAGACGTCATTTCCATATTTTCTCACAACTCTTGGAGTCTTCCTGGTTTCTGGAATGTGCTTGGCAGGCAGGCTCTGGTGCCTGGCTCCTTCTATAAACAGTGTCTCTGCGGAGACGCGAGCGAGGTGCGGGGTTTTATGAATGGGGAACGTTGGTGGCATATGGGATGCAGCGCTGAGCCCAAAATGAACGTGAGAAAAGAGGGAGAGGGTGTGAGCTGGCTTTCAGCTCGGCTGGAAGGAGCGACATTCCCGCTCTCCGCCTGGATGGGAGCCCGGTGCCTGCTGAGCCCGGCAGAAAGGGGCGGCTCTTTGGCACCAGAGCTTTTGGGGCTGATGATGAAACTGCACCTTCCCCTCTGCCCATCTCCAGCTCTGTCCCATCCACCTCCCCTCCCTCCCAGCCCCGTGGCTCTGGGGGAAGCTGCTCATCCCCACGGAGCTCTGGATCATCAGAGCATGGCCGGGAGCCCGGAGCAGGATGGGTGGGAAGGAAGCAGAGCTGGCAGCCCTGGCACATTAGCCAAGACAAATCCCGGATAAATGAGGCACTGACGCAGGAGCTTGCTGTGCCCCGTTTCGCCCCTGGAGCTGGGCTGGCGCTCTCCCAGTCGATCCAGTGCAGCTCGTGCTGCTGGCCCATGGCAGGGCTGGAATGCTGCTCCAGGTTTGCTGCTCCCCACGGCTGCCTGCACCTGCTCTGAGCTCCCAGTTAAGAGATTTGCCGACTGCGATCTCTTATTTTACATCGATTTGTGAGGAGGTTCCTCCACGCACCTCTCCCACCCACCGCTGCCTCTGACAGCTTATTTAGAGGGGGCTGGTGCCCAGAGGTAGAATTTGCAAACAAATAACTCTCACCCGACATGACAGTGCGGAACAGGCTGCGACAATCCGCGGCGGCGCTCGCTGACGCGACGGTGACAAGAGGAGTTTTGTGCTCATTAGTTTTCCCAACATAAAGACTCCAGCTCTGCCCGGCCCTCGCCACATGTCACCGGGAACAGGCTCTGCCAGCTCCCTCCTGCCTGCTGTGCAGATGCTGTGACTGGCTGGGGGTGTGGGGCTCTCCTTCCCCCTCCCCAGGGAGCTCTGCTGGCTCTGGTGAACACCAGCCTTGTCTCTGCTCTACAGCAGGGTTTTACCCCTGTGTCTGCATTGAGGACATTCATTAGGATGAATCCACCTCTGGTGGAAGAAGGGAGAAGTGAAGGGATGAGGCTGCCTTGCTTCTGGTGCTTAGTGCACACCTGAGAGTTACAGCACATGTTGCTCGTCTGTGGTCACAGAAACTTCTGCATTAATTTTCCTTATTTTAATCTGAAGTATTTGCAGTTGCCACGAGTTGTCTTCTGCAGCGTGATCTCCATCACCTTGTTCTACTGGGAGTGTGGGGGGTGGCAGGGGAAGAGTAAATCCTCCTACCCCTGTAATGGCACTGCTGGCTGGGATCTGTGATGGGAGTGCAGAGGCTGAACCCCCTGGGTCTGTGAGGGGCTGAGTGGGGATGGAGGGACACCCCAACGTCATAATTTAATAATTTATCTCTTGGCTGGTCTGTCTGACAATGCATCTGCCCACTTAGGACCACTTACCTGATGGAATATCCATTAATTCTGTGACTTCAGTCCTCGGGGGACAGAGGAACCCCTTCTCCACCTTTCTCCTCTCCCAAACTGCAGCAGCCAAAAGCCTCAGGGGCAGCTGCTGAAGGTCCCCAGCCCAAAGCTGCCTGTCTCCCCCAGAGCAGGCGCTGATGACACCTCTCCTGCTGGGGTGCAAGCGGGCTCCCATTTTTCCTAATTAGTCATGACTTCTTGCCCATCACAGGAATAAATAGCAAGCTTTCCCTGAGGGTGTGAGATGAGAAGCACTATTTATCGTTGCTCTCAGAGGAAGCTGACAACATGTCAGGTGAAATATCAGGAATAATTAAGAAAAATAAGGGTTTTATGTACTTTATTGCACCACCAGCAGGGATGTATTGCCAGCCACAGGTGCATCCTTGTGTGTGCCCCCATCCTTTTCTGGGCTGCACTCCTGTGTTTGTGCAGTGCCTTGTGTCACTGCTGGCCATCCCCACAGGCACCCTGGGCTGCCCAGTGCTCCCAGGCTCCAGATTCAGTGGAGCACAGGCACCAGCTCAGTGGTGGCTTCACCCTGCAGTCAGGGTTCCAGCTCTGAGGTGCACAAGTTGGGTCACAAACGTGTCTTTTTAAACTCCTGTTTCCCAGTGAGCTCTTTGTCAGGAGAGAGAAAGGAAAAACCCCAATAACCTGCGTGCGACTTGGGGATTTGAGGTTTTTTCCTAAATTGTTGGCCTCAGAAAGTGGCTGAGCCCCCTGAGCTGCAGCCGGGCTCATCCCCTGCCTGGGCTGTGAGCTGGTGGCTGTGCTGAGGAGAACATTCCCCCACTTCCATGTGGAGCTGGGTGACAGATGATGCACAGGGGAAGGGGAGCAGCTCTGGCGACCTGGTTTTCCATCACAGCATTAGCCTTGCCCTGGGCTGCTCCTGGCTCTGCTCAGGCTGGTGCTGGGCTCCGTGACCTCCTGGGGAATTCAGTTACAGCTGCGTCCCGCCCGTGCTGGGAGATGTGTTTGGTTATGAGGCCGGACAGCTGGGGAGCTCAGGAACTGTATCTCCTCAAACAATGTGAAAATCTGATTACAGCAAGTGTCACTGGGCATCACTTAACTCTTCCTCTGCAGCCCCAGCCTCGCCTGACAGCCATAATAGATCTCTCGGATGCATCCTACGCCGGAATAAAATGCCCAGTCAAAAGCACTTAAAATCCCTCAAGTTTCGGGTTTGCTGATCACATCTTGCTCCCTGGCTCAGGGCTCTTTCGGGGCCACCCAGCCCACACCGAGCCTCATTAGGGCTGTGCAGCCGCGTTCCCAGGCGTGGGCAGTGAAATGTGTCTGGTTTTTGGCACTTGGGAGAAGAGCCATTGTGTGCCACAGTCCTCGTCCCCTCTGGCCATGTGCTCCCAGGGCTCGCTTTCTCCGAGGCTTGTGAAAGGGACCTTTTGTCAGGGGAGTAGAAATCCAGCAGCAAACAACTCTCAAATTGGGAAACACTGCTCTTGGGGCACTTATATTTAGCTCTCTTGCAGCACTGTCCCTTCAATTTATCCTTGTGCTTTTGTCCCTTTAACCACGGGCACCGGGGTCTGAAAGAGAAAGATGCCGGCGAGGAACAGCAGCTGCTTCTTGCAGAGGTGAAGGTATTTTTAACACAATGCCCGAGAAAAACGAGCTTGTTTCCTCTACCCTTCAGTCCAAATCAGCCTGTGAAGAGGCTCTAGAGGAAAGAGAAGCCCATGCATGTCTCTCCACAAAAGCTCGTGGAGACAAAGCCACATACAAAGGCTGGAGAGGTGAGTGAGATACACATGCAGGGCTTTGTCCCAGCTCGGTGGCCTGCTGTGACTCACTGAGAAGCCAAGGTGCTGCCAGGGAGGCGGGAGAGTCATGGACATTAATTTAAAACAGGCAGGGTGGCCAGGATCCCAGCGCAGGCAGAGGAGAGGATGAGGGCCGAGTCACAGCGAGCCAGGTCCCTGTCAAACCCAGCCTGGTTTTTGTTCTTTTAAATATTTATGGAGCCCTGCAGCACCTTGTGCTGTGGTCTGCATTCCCTGAGGGTTTGGAATCGGATAAAATGTCCAGAGCAGGGTTTGCATCTCTGTGTGATGCCACTCCAGAGCCTGCCCGTGATGGTTGGTCACTCCCTGCTCTGACTGTCACACTGAAGGTCCCCCCAGGCCCCCCTGGGGACCTGGGCAGGGTGGGGGTGGCTGCTGGGGCCTCTGCTCCACCTGGAGGATCCTTGTTGGGGGTCAGGGTGTGCAAGGAGAGGGATGTGCAGAAACCACATTCCCGATGGAACAGCCCCAGCTCCAGGGATGCTGCTTTGTCCCTCTGCCCCCAGGGACAGACACCCTGCAGGAGCAGCCACCTCATCTCCACGGGCTCCTCTTCACTGCAGCCATGGCCAGCTCTGGGGATACTCCCACAACTCACCAGCCTTGCCCAAGATAAGCCTTTCCCCCACCCTTTCCCTATCTTTGAAACATTTGTTTTCTTTATCAGTAGCTGGCTGGGATCAAGTCCAACAAGTCTTGAGTTCAGCTGTGCGACCCCTCCACTCGCCAAGCAAATCAGCCCAGATAAGATCTGGACCTCTGAAGCCAATTGTAATTTAATACAGCTTAAATTGTAAGCATCCAATAGTGGCAAAGGAAATATGATCAAAGCCATTGATTTTTTGTAGTGACACAGTGTCTTTTTGACTAATTCCCAATAATGAGAAAATTGAAACCTGTTTGCAGATATTAGAAGCCTAAGTGGTCAAGTAAATAATTAGCAAGCTACTCATTTAAGCTGTGAGTATGAAAGACCATTGAGGTCCTTATTTTCAAGTAAAATGCTAAAAGATGCTGAGCATCTTCTTGAAATAAAATAGGGAAAAAATCACTTCAGGCAGCAGAAGATGGATTTCTGCTGGGAGAGCAGGGTGCTTACTGTAGAGAACAAACAGCTTTTTCCAAACTGCATCAGTACAGCCCTGCTCCTTTTCCATGGTGCTCGCTGCATTTCTGGCCCAGGGATTAATGCTGGAGTGCTGACGGGCTGGCCTGGCACGGCTTCCAGGGGGGGCTGAGGTGATGCTGAGCACTCACACATCCCGGGGGTGTCTGACCCTCTGGTGCCAGAGGCATGGGGCAGCACAAGGCTGGGGAAGGCAGAGCCCTGAGATGTCCCTCCCCAAGGAGAAGATCCTGGGCAGAGTGTATTTGGCCATTTCCATGGAGGAACACTGTTGTAGTTGGATGTGTTTGATACGGGCTGTCTGTGGTGCCATAACAGAGGGGAATTTAGAGCACTGTGAGAGCACAGCTGACTCCCCTCTCCATCTGGAAAGGGCAAAGTACACCTGGGAAGAGATTTCAAGAAATAGAAGCAATTTGTTCCTGCTCCCCTGTGAGAGGAGACGCTCCTGCCTGTGCTGAGCATGGCATGTCTCCCTCTGTTCCTTCTCTTTGCTGGAGGAAAGTATCTAACCTGGAAACAGGGGGCACAGGGAATCCATTTGGCTTGTGTAATTCATGGAGCGATGGTCTGTGGTGCTGCAGATGCCAGAATTTAGTGGTGTGTGTGTGAGAATTATGGACTGCAGGGCACGAAAGTGAGGTTTCTGGTTTCCCCAGCAGACAGAATACCCGGCTGATTGCGGGCCCTGCAAAGCCTTGGAGCCTTTCAGAGCCGCGCTTCCCTGCCAGGCATGTTCGGTGGGACGCTTGCCAACCCCCTGTGGAGACAACATTCAGGTTTGTCTGGATTTCCACGCGCTTTCAGGTGTCAGGATTTCAGCTGGATGTCTCAGCTGCCGTTCCAAGCGCAGAAACGGGGTGGCCAAAAACTCAGGATGCGGCAGATAATGGTGCTGGTGGCGGCGGAGCGGCGCTGCCGCCGAGGGCAGGAAGGCACCGATTATTGTTCATGCCAGGCCCGGGCTCACAGTGGATGTCCTCAAAACAGCCGCGCTCTTCCCCGGCCCTTCAGCCAGGAATGAAAAGCCTTTCATGTTCTGCGGGGGCAGAGAGCACAATTTAAGCTGACCTGGCTCCGGCTGGGATTCGAAAGGTCACTTTGAGTACGGCGCTATCTGAGCCCATCGATTTGAAAAAAAAAAAAGAGCCCCAGCGCTGTATGGAGGGGACAAGCGGGGAAGAGGAAGCGAAAATAGCTCTGGCAACAGTCATTGTTTAAAACCAACAAAGAGGCACGGAAAGGCTCCCCGCCCGCCAATACCAGCGGTCAGGCCGAGGGCTGGACACGGGCAGGGGATGGGCTGAGAGGGAGGATTGGGACAGTGATTCTGCCCCAGGGAGCTGGAAAGGGGCTCAGCCCAGAGAAAAAGAGCTCGGGGGGACCCTGTGGCTCTGCACAAGTCCCTGACAGGAGGGGACAGCCGGGGGGGTCGGGCTCTGCTCCCAGGGAACAGGGACAGGAGGAGAGGGAACGGCCTCAGGCTGGGCCAGGGGAGGCTCAGCTTGGACAACAGCAGGAATTTCCCCATGGAAAGGGTGCTCAGGCACTGGAATTGCCCAGGGAGGTTCCCTGGAGGTGTCAAAGGAAGCACTGGAGGTGGCACTCAGTGCTCTGGGCTGGGGACAAGGTGGGCATCGGGCACAGCTGGGACTCGATGGTCCTGGAGGGCTTTTCCAGCCTCACTGATCCTGGGATTCCCCGGAGAGGGCAGGGAAGGATTGGCAGCTCCCTCCTGGCAGGGACAGCAGGTGTTCAGACAGCCCCAAACGGAGTCTGAGGGACCAGCCATGGCTGAATCATTGCCTTGAAAGCATCCGAGGCCAGGAAAGAAACGATTTGCCCTAAAGAGCTCAGCCCACTGTCAGCTGCTTTGTGAGCATTAGTGAATAATAAGGAGCGAGAGCAGCATTAGCCCTGGGTCCGTGCAGTCATCTGTCACGTAACAAGGGAAGTATTGGCACGCTGTCATGTTTCAAAGAGTGCTGATCAATGGGTTTAAAAAAACAAACTCTGCAGCCTGGCCCGTGCGTGCCCGTGTGTGCCTGGCTGGGTGGTGGGGGCTGGCAGTGCCAAGGCAGCTCCTGCCCACCCAGCCACCCTCCAGCTGGGCAGGGACAGCCCCTCTGCTCTGCCTGGATGAGCAGGGAAGGGGGCAGTGGTGGAAACCCAAGTGTTGTCTTAATTTCTGTGGGGCTGAACACATGGGTCTCCAGCTCAGTGCCCTGTGAAATAGGGACAGTGACATGGCAGAGGTGCTCTGGGGTGGTGAGGGGACATCAGAGGCGTGGGCTGTCCTGCTGCTCCAGCCTGGGAGAAGCCACACAACTGCCATGCTCTGCCTGTCCCTCCATCATTAATTGCAGTGTGCAGCCATGGATGTTTCTGTGGCCAAGAGGGAAAAGGGAACACTCAAGTTTCTGACTGGATTAGACAGCAGGGAAAAAGAGGATTTTGCTGTGGTCCGTGGTGAGCAAAGGTGGAGGCAGCACCTCCTGATCTGGCTGTCTGAGGGAAGAACAATGGAAGAGAAGAGGAGGCTCTTCCAGAGAGCTCACACTGGCAGGTGTTTGGGAAAGTGATATTTTCCTATTGACTCAGAGGGGGAGAGGACAAATGGATTGAGGGATGGGAACCCCTCTGCTCCAGACACAAGCCCAGAGGATGCACCCAAGGAGGCAGAGCTTTGCACCAGCAGGAAGGCGCTCAGCAGAATCCCTTTAATGGATTTATTCCTTCAATTTCCCTCAGCTCTTCCAGGCTTTGGATATAAGCAAGGAAAGCAAGTTTAGGCACAGATTATAAAAGTGATGGATCTACAGAAACAGGAGAGGTTTGAAGGGCTGAAATTTACTGCGAAGCCTGGCCCAGAAATGACCCCCTTCCTCCTCCTCGACATTTTTTGTCTCTTGTGCAGAAAAATGCAGCTGGTCAGTGTGACAAGTGGAAACTGGAGCTTTGTCATTGCTGTGCGAGGCTGGAACAATGATGTATGGCTGGCGATAGATCATGTTGGGTTTCCGGAGAGCAGCGAAGACGAAGGCATGAGACTAATTCATGATGCATGAACACATTGATCTTCCTGGCTCTGGAAATACAATGTAATGAACCCCCGCTAACAGATCATTTTTGTGCCACTGCACTTCACTAATATCTAATGATTTCACCTTGCTCTGAGATAAAATATAATTGTATGGGAGTTCCAGCTTTGTTCTTTAATACTCGCGTAGAGTTAACGAATTATGTTTTCCTCTGTAGCTGTCGGCAAGTTGAGACAAGCTTACAAAAGCCCCACAATTACCAGGCTAAGATGCATGTTTAAAACCCTGTGTATGTGTGTGTGTGGTGTGTTTATGTAGAGTGGCTCCATGCACGGAGCCTGGTGTACTGCTGGGAGCTGAGCAGGGGAGGAAGGGCACAGAGGAGGCTGAGCAGGGAGGAAGGGCACAGGGAATGCTGAGCAGAGGGTGGCTGTGCTCAGAGACTTCTGGGTCTCATCAGTCCAGCTCAGGGAATGGCAGGAGCTTTGCAATGGCAACCTGCAAGTGCTGCTGTTTGCAGCATCCTGGCTGGTGGCTGGCAAGCCCAGCAATCCCATTGGAAAGCAAAGCTCTCATTTTATCTCCCAAAGTCCATTTGGAGATCAGCCTGCCCCTGTCTGCCCTCCCAAATCCCCAGTCAGGCAAAGCCCTTTGCTTAAGAAGATAAGTTTGGGGTCCTTTAGTGAGCACCCCTGTGAGATCTTTGCACTTCACCTCAGGGGAGGAGCACACTGAGATTTTCCCTGCTCGCTGTGTGTCTGTAGCAGCCACTGTGTCTCTCCCCAGCCTGTACTGATGCCCACAGCCCGTCTCTGCTGATGAACAGGAAGGATGCTCCCTGGTGAGGAGGAGGGCAGCTGGAAAAGAGAGGACAAGTTAGCACTGAGTCCCAACAGAATCTTCTTGTCCTGGTATGAGGGGTTGGTGACCATGGAGTGTGTCCCAGAGCAGCACCACCACTGCTCCTGGGCTGTCAGCTCTGGCCAGCAGGGTGCCAGGGCCGGCCACTTCTTCCTCTGACCCTCCGGCAGTGTTTGTCTGCTGAGATGAGCAGCTTTTCTGGGGCAGGAGTGGTAAACTCCTGTTTGCTGCCCAGCACCTGCTGCAGCTGGGTCCCAGCCCTGGCTGAGCCTTTGGAGCTCCCTCCCCGTGCCAGGAATGAGCCGGAGCACAGATGGGAGCTGAAGGTGAAGATGTTTGTGAATTCTTCAAAGAGAGCTCGGCTGGTACAAAAGGAGTCAGTGAAAACCTAACTGCTCCTGACAGGGAGAGCTGCAGTAATGCTGAACCTCATTTGAAATTCCCTCTAGGCTAAGTAAGGCTCTTCCTTTCATGTGTGGTGTTTGGATCCCTTCTGGGAGACCTTTCCTCCGCACTGTGCTCGGGTACGTGTGGTGTTGACAGATGATTAAGATGTGAAGTCTGAAATCAGAGACACGGCCCCAGTTTTGCATTGTGTGCTCAGGTGTTTATTCACACTGGTGTAATCGTCTCAGCCTCACTTTCTGGCTCAGGACCAGCTGCCTCTTGCAGGAGTGAGGTGCCAGAAGGAAAACCAGTCCTTTACTGGTAGCAGTGTGTTTATAGTGGATGGTCTTACTGGATTTGCAGGTGTCCTTAGAGGTCACTTTATGAGACTCACTTCGTGCAGATGAGGAGCAGAATGTTTTAGCAGACTCAAACTCTGTCCTGTGATTTGGGGAACCAGTGATTGCTGCTTCTGCACCTTTTGGATGTTTCCAAACCCCAGGGTCAAACAGCACCCCTGGGATGGAGCTGGGTTTTTGGGAATTTAGGTGGGGCAGACAACACCCATGAGACATCATGTGGTGGGGAAGATGTTGGGGAAGATGGCCTTTGATGGGATCAAAAGGGGGGATTTCTTTTCTCCCAGCAGGTTATATAAAACAAACAAACAAAAAACCCCAAATAATTTGCTGTGGTGCCTGTCTGGAGCGTGGGGCTGGGCTGGCAGTGCCAGAGTGACCCTGGCTGCCCCCAGCAGATGCTGACACTGAAACCTGTGTGCTGGGATGGTGAGGGGAGCTGAGCCCAGCTCTGCTGTAGGACACAGGCTGAGCTCATGAGTGGACTGTGCTGAACCAGTGTCACTGTGCTGGAGCCCTCCTCACACAGGGCTGTGGCTCCCCTGGCACTTGTTTTGATGTCTTCCTTCCTCCCCTCCCTGTGATCTCAGTGTCTCGACTTTTCCAGGCACTTTTCTCCTATAAGAATATTAAACACACTTAAAAAACACTTAAATGCTAATGTGAAACCTGAAAAGAGGATGTCAAATGCACGAGGCACTCTGAAGACATGATGTCTCTGTAGAAGGGTTTGACCCCAGTAATCTAATTTGCTTTACATTTAAAATGATACTTCATTCTCCTATTATAAGGCTCTGTGTCATTGGCTCATAAAGATTACCATTTCTTGTCTTCCAATTGTAATAAATCCCATTCAAGCACCCTCTTGATTTGAAATTTGTCACGACAACATGCAGAGGGCACAGTTCCTGCGTTTTATGGCGCGGGTGCATTAGAGACTCATCTGCAGGAAGGATGATGCAAGAGCAGAAAATGATTTGTCCCTTTCCTTTCTCAATTAGATACGTGTTTAAAAAAAAAATTTAAAAATCTGAATTATAGCTTACTCCTCATTCCCCAGTAGTAAAAAGGTTGGGCTGGCAGGGGAGCCAGGCTGGCTGGATTGGCCCTGCCTTACCCTTACACTGGGGAATAATCTGGTTTCTTTAAAACCATCTGAAAATATTTCATCTTGTTTCAGCAGACTGGGGAGCTTTAACCTTTCTGGTGGTGCTTGTTGGAGATGAGAGGAAAGTGAGTGTTTGGAACCCACACCTTATCAGGCACTAAATGCCACAGTCGTAGCAGCTCCTTGTGCCAAAACATGAGGCTGGATCTGGGGCAAAAATGAGACTTTTGGGAAAACTCAGGTGTCTCAGGGGTGGAAACACCCCTGCCCCATGTCGGGGTGAGTCAGAGCAGTCCCTCACCCCAGCTTGGTGTAAGCAGAGCTGGAGCCAGCCCACTCCTCTTTAGGGCTGGGGCAGCAACACATCAGCCATCAGTGGCATGGAAATGTTCTTTTTTTTGGGGGAGGTCTTGAATAAATCCATGCAAGAGACTTTGCTCAGGGAGAACTTTTATACTTTTAGTATCTGTTGTTCCTTAGGGTATGGAGGTTTTTTTTTTTCTTTTTAACAAAGGTTTTAGTTGAGCAAAGAATCCCATCTGTATGGCTTTTTTATTAAAAGATAAAAAGCTGGAGTTCACAGGAGTTAGCATTAAGTCACAGTCCGCAGCAATCCGAGGTACTCGCTGGCTGGGGACTCTCTCTGTTTATTTCAAATACCCCTTTATCATCCTGTTGAAAGAGCCCTGTGCTCTGTAAAGCTCAGCCAATTGAAAAAAGAATCAGATAATGAAGACTGATGCTGCACTGATGACAGCCCCTCAGATCTTCAATAGGATTGCTCCAAAATCAAAAGACTTTTGCGTTTTATTGTCACACTCGTGGCTCAAAAATAATTAAATGGAATCTTTTAGCTCTAGAAACAAAAATGAAAATTTGAAAACAGCCCCCCACACCTGCAGGAAAGGGGCTAATGGGAATATCCAGTGGATATTGGGCTGGATTCTGTGTGAATTTGCAGGCTGTGCAGATTCTGTGTGAAAATCTGGTGATTGCAGTGTGTGCTCAGCACATGGGTGGGACAGAGGTGACACCACTGCCCTGGGTGACAGGACTGGGCTCCAACCCCCAGAGCTCCCAGCCCTGATGGAGCTGAACAACGCCACGTTCCCTCTGTCCTTGGCACAGCTCTGAGCTTCAGCTGCCCTTTTACCTCTGGAAGCTTTGAACAAATTTGTTGCTCATTGCAGTGGAAGGCAGATAAATAAAATATATTGAGAGCGATTTGTGCTGTAACTAAACCCTGAATTTATAGAGGGAGAGCGTGGCCAACGACAACTTTGTCACAGCACATGAAAGCCTGGAAATTAGGCTGTGCACTTTTACCTGATCTTTAAAGAGGCGTCTCCAGAGTCCCCAGGCTGGGGACAGGAGTGAGGAGATGCTCTGTGTCCCACCAGGGGATCCCACAGGAGGAGGGGACACGGCACACCCGGCGAGCACCCAGATGTATTCAGGCCAGGCATTAAATCCGAAATGCTATAACTTGATTATTTCTTCTGCAGACTCCTTTTGACAAAACTCCTCCATTTTCAAAGAGTTACACAGGATTTCGCCCTGTGCTGCTTTCATGTGAATTGTGTGGCTAAAGTTCCATGCAGCTCTTTGAAAATTTCAGAGCCGGCGCTTTCCCCAAGATCGACAACTGTTTTATTTCTCTTGACAGAAACTGGTGAGAGAACAGACACTGCCAGGTGTGGGGGAAGAGGTTTGGTCGTGGTCTCTGCAGCACCTTTAATGTGAGGCTCAATGGCAACTCCTGCTGTACCTGGATGAGTTCTGGATCACCCCTTTCTAGGCGGCAAAACTTGGGTGGCTTCGGGTTCTTTTTCCCTTCTTACCTGGGCGTAGGGAACAGGACCTTGGCTCCCTTTGTCCATCTGTGAAACCAAGGAAAGGGAACTAACTGATCACTGATTTTGTAATCCCATCCGAAAATGGTTTCTACCATAAATTCTTCTTCAGTGGATGTAATTGGTGTCAGTTATTTGTAATTAGCCACCCCTTGGGTGATGCTGTGTCCCCTAAGACCGTTCCCAATGGTGGCAGTGGCAGGACTGGCACCAGTTTGCACCAGGATTGCTCCAATCTCTGGCCCAGTGTGTTGACAGCAGCTGCAGCTCATCCATGGATCTAAGGCTTCATCCTGCTTCCAAATGCCACTCCAAGCATGTCCAAGCCACTGTCCCATGCTGTGCCACAGGGGGACAGAGCACAAATCGCCTTTATCCTTCTCCTGCCTTTCTCTCTGTGTCTGAATCTCTGGGCCTTGGCTCTGTCTCTGGAATTATACCACAGATTGGAATTCTCATTTTTAAGTTCATTTCAGCTCTGATTTAAAGGCTGAATTAACAAACAATGGCTTATTTGGTTTAAAATGCAAAAACACCATCTGGTCTTTGAGATGTGCTAAACCACAGCGGGGGGAGCCAGAATGACACATGGGAAGGGTCTCCAAGCGGCCCGGGTGAGGCTCCCAGGAGGAATTCCTGCCACTCCTGACCCATGTCAAGGCAAGGAAAGCTGATCTCTGCTGTGGGCATCACTACAGCTGCAGCTGGTGACTGGGGACAGCTCGATTTCAGGGGATGCAGCACTTCAGCCCTCACTGCCGGCAGCTCAGAGCAGTGTCCTGGGAGCTCTCCTCTGTCCCTGGCTCCTCTCCTCACCCTGATGCAAAGTTCTGGAGTGGCATCCACAGGCTTTACTGGCCCTTTGGTTTTCACAGCCTTCTGCCTCGCTCCAGAGCTGGCACAGGGCTTTCCAGCATCCCTGGAAAAGTGAGAGAGAGTCTCAGAAGTGAGTGCCCACTCGGCCAGCAGGGCTCAGGGAGTGACCTCACCCCATAACACCCTCTATCACCCCCCCTGCTCGTGGGTCAGGTCAGTCTCTGTGGTCCTTCGTGCCTCAGCCCCTGTGCCCGCACTCCCACTGCCACTCCCGGCTCCGTGCTGTCCCTGCCTGCTGGTGACTTGATTTAATACAGCTTTCAATCACTGCCAACGGGCCTCGCGCTGCTGCAGCATCGCTGCTAAACACTCTGTGACAAATAATCTGAGGCTAAGCTTCCAGGACAGAGGAAATCGCTTTCCTCTTGAAATTAAAGTTGATGCATAATGGAAGACACTAAGACGTCTCCAGCAGGAACATCACCAGTTTGAGTCCACCCCGAGTCCCTCTAGGAGAGGGGTGGACTCTCCTAGGGAGAGTGAGGGGAGTCATTTCCTAGAGTTCAGGATTTGCAATTTGCATTCTATAATCTCCCGGCCATTTACCAGCAGATAATTTGTCATGGTTTGCTTTAGCTGTTGTGATATTGATATTTATTATGCAAATTGTATTTCCTACTACTTATTGTCCTCACCCTCAGAATGCTGGAATTATTACAAACCTGTTTAGTTAATATGGGTGTCTCAGTTGACATGTGATCCTCAGCGGGTCGCAGTGTGTGATATCCTGCAGGGGGGCTGCGCTGTGAAATTAGGGACAGGTACACAGGATACCTGGATGTGGGATGGCACAGCGGCCAGTGGAGCTGCTCTGCTGTGTTTAGGGGGGCTGGAGTCCTCCTGGAGAGGACGGAATTTGGGATCCCAGCATAAGACGAGAGCTTTCTCACTAACTGGGGTGAAGCTGGCTTAGTTATGGAATTGCCATAGTTATGGTGGCCCAAAACTCTGCTTGTTGAGCAGGAAACAGATGTTTGGCATGGCTGTGGAGCAGAAAGGCTTTTCATCATGGGAGACAGAGAGTGGCATGGGGAGGTGGGGGTACAGGGAGGGGTGATGCCCCAAACCAAGTCCCAGGCAGCAGCATTTTGGGTTTTCTTGGGTGTGAAATCAGCTTGGTTTCACATTCCAAAGGTTGAAAGCTCTCTCCAGCCCTACAGTGTGACTCAGTGCTTGCCCCAGGCGGTTTTAACCTCAAGCTTGGCAGAAACTGGAATGATAAAGTCGAACTGACAATTCACCTGCCTCAGGTTAACTTGGAATAACCTAATTAATAAGGTTGGGAATATTTGACATCCTCTGCGTTTGCTCCATTAACGCTTGCATGGACCCACAGTCAGCGATTCTATGGTTCCATATCTGGTGCCGTGGGTGGGGGCAAAGCTTGGATCCTCCCCGGGCGGGACGAATCCCCCGGCGACCCCGGCCGCTCCGTTTGCCGCGTGTTACGGTACAGCCGTGCACTCCGGGGAACGGCAGGGGACAATTCCGGGGCTTTACTTGTTAATTTCCTCTCTTTAAATCCGTTGTGTGGGTGACAAATCCGCAGAAAAGGTGGACGGGTTGCCGGGCTGCGGTTACCGAGCCCCGATCGCTCGCGGGCTCCGGCCCCTCCGCTGCCCCGGAGCCGCCGAGGCTCAACACCGCCTCCAGCGGGCGGCGGGACCGGCACCGGGGACATCGCCGGGGGGACACGATCCCGCCAGGAGGATGCGCGGGGACAGAGAGGGGGCACAGACCCTGGGGGGAACCACACGCTGCTGAACGCGGGGAGGCTGAGGGGGACACTCCCGGGACGGAGAGCGCTGGCGGAGGG
>VXBB01014228.1:541272-567070 GCA_013399915.1 Illadopsis cleaveri | reverse complement strand
GCCCGGGGCCGGGGCTGGTGCCCTCCCGCCGGCTCTGACAAGGGCTGCGCTTCGCCGCTGCGCTCGGTTGCGCTGGGCAGCCCCGAAGGGCGGCTCTGCCCCGCTCCCGGCGCTCCGCAGCCCCGAGCCCATTTCCGGGGAGCCGGAGCGATGGAAAGGAGCCACCGCCGCCGCTCTTAGCGCTGCGAGCCGGGGAAACGCTCCGCTCCGGATCTCCCGCGCCCGGGGTTCCTGCGGTCGGTGTGTTGTGGCTTCTCCGATGTCTCGTCACAAGGTGCTGTTTGTGTGTTTGGTGTTTTTCGCTGCCTGGTGAGTCTCCCGCCGCTGTGACCCGGGGACCCTGGTACTGAGAGACGCCCAGATTGGAAATACGAGCCCTGCTCTAGGACGGCCGCGTTCATCCTTTGTTTTGCTGTCTTGCTCACCTCAAATTCTCTAAGAGCAGCTTTTAACTGGAGGCCAGAGTGATCGCCCGGCAGGCTCAGCCTGTTCACCGCTGCCCAGCCAACGGGTGGAACTGTGATTTGGGATCGCAGAGCTGCTGAAGGGAAACAAAAGCAGGCTGGATGCTGGCTCGCAGTGGCTGTGCCTGACCCGTGCACCGGTGTTAACTGAGGTTGTGGTGCTTTGGTGGAAGACAGATATGTTGTGGTTGTGGTGCTGTGTTGTGAATCGCGGGATAAAATCCCAGACTGTCTGCATTTAGGCAAAATTTCCTTACAGTTGAGGACCGTTTTTCCCCCCCATTTCCCCCCCTTTTCCAAGCTATCACTGTTAGCTTCAGTGTTGTGTGAAGAGAGAATTAGCGTGTGGCAGCAGCGCCGAGCGCAGAGTGCTGCCGTCGTGTCTCCCGCACGGTTGCCACCCGAGGCACAGCGGTGCCAGCGCTGTGTCACCGCCGTGGTGGCACCCCGTGATGCGGAGTGGGGCTGAGGGCTCTGCTGCCTCCTTTCACGGAGCCGATTGGAACAGCAATAGGCAGCAGTGAGACTTGGTTAGAGCCTGTGCGATCGGGTGGATCCGTGCGTTTCTGTGGTTCCGCTCCAGCTGCTCCCGATGCTTTGCAGGTGATGGAGCTCCCGCTGCCCCTGTGAGCAGGGCGAGGGCTGAGGAGCGCTCTCGGCTCGCTCTGAGGCTCTTGGGCAGCGCCGGGCTGGAACTCAGAGTCTGTGTGCGCTGGCACTCGGCACTTCAGGGAGAACAACTTTCCAGCAAAAGCCACAGGAGGTGTTTGGAGACGGCGCTGGCGTGGAGCTGCGACCTGGCCGTGGCACGGAGCTGCGAGGGGCTGGTCAGGAGTGGCTGTGGCTGCAGGCTCCGTGTCTGCCGACACCGAACCGGCCCGGGAGAAGCCCCCCGTGAAGGCAGGGAGCGCTCCCAGCGCGGCTGCGCTAAGCCAGGCTCCTTTGTAAACACAGAGTGAGTTTCCAAGGAGCCTTTGCATGCAGGCGAGGCCAGTCTGCTCGTCCCTGGCCTTCAGCAACACGCGCTGCGCTCTGCATGCGACGCAAACACCGGCGGGGAAGGGGCTGGGGAATAAAGTGATCCATCTGGGTTGCAGCTTGGGCTCATTTGTCTTGCGTGTAGGCAGTCGAGCCCAGGTTTATAAGCACGACAATCTGCTTTGAAACCACTGCCAAGGAGGCTCCTGAGGATGGGAAGGCGAGGAGATGGCTGCGCTCCGTGCGTGCTCTGCTCTGAGGAGGGGGCGGCTGTCAGCACCTTCTGCAGGACAGGATGGACATCCCCGGGGTGGATGCTGCTGGGATGGACACTGCCAGGATGGGCACTGCCGGGATCCCCCTGGCACGGGTGGCCGCTGTTGGTGACAGGAGGCCGGAGAGGAGCCGCTGCTCTGGGGACCCCCGGCGGTATCAGCGGCCGTTCTGCTGATGCTGCGCTGCCGTCGCCTTTGTTTGCCCTGCGCTGTCTTTCCTGGTGTGTAAATAAAGAGGGCTTTGTAATCAAACAGCGCTGGCACCTCGGCCAGGCGCTTGGCGAGCCTTCCCTCGGCCCTGCCAGGACCGGTGGGGCCGTGTCTGTGCCATCGGTGAGCTCTCTGCCCTATTGCTGGGTGGAAAATGGGTCAGCTCCTTAACCCTGCATCTGCCTGAGGCCACCCGGAGTAAAACCTGTGTTCCAGCCTGGATACACCCTCTGTTTGAATGGACCATCCAAGCACTCCTCAGAACACATTCGCTGGTGAAAAGCAAACCCACCTTCCTGCATGTAGGCAGAGTTTTCTGGATGTTTCTCTTGAATGGCTGTTTTTCTAGGGATTATTGTCAGACTTTGTATAGGGGTTTTGCCAACCTGTTCCTCTTCTGGGTTTTGGTAGCAGTTGGTGGTACTTCTGTCAGGAAAGCAGGGGCTCCCTCCTGTATCCAAACATTTCGGCTCCTGTCTGCAGCTCCAGATCTGAGCAGGCTCCAGGAGCGGAGCGTGAGGCTGCAGCCTTCCCTGGAGCTGAGCCAGGAAGTGAACACTTAACACAGTGGTTTGAGAGCACAAGCAAAGCTGGACACGCAGCCAGTGTCTACTGAGAAATTGGATGCTACGTGTTTAAAAAAAATAAGTTGTGCTTGTTTCTCCGGGGGACATTGTGAGGTGCAAAGCCACCGGCGCTAAATAAAGGGACGCTGTGGAAACCTGCCATGAAGGAGAGACCCTAGGTGGAATGTTGTAATTAGGAGTGGTATGTACTTGTTTAAGTTCCATAAATCAGTCTCCTTCCCGGGATGTAATTGCATGCTGCAGAGAGCAGCTGCCGCTGCGGTTCCTGGGGAGCTCCACCACAAATGCTTTGAAGGTCGCCCAGCGTGGGCTCAGGCGCTCCAGGGCAGCGTGCTGGGGAAAGGGTGAGTTTGGATGTGTGGCAGGCCAGTTGGAAGGGAAGTTGCACAAGGCTTTGCTCTCAGCTCTGGTGATTGGAAGGCAGCGAGCTGAGGGCCGGGGTGCACACAGTGCCCGGCCCTGCCCCGCCGAGATCAGCCGCGTTTGTGGCTCAGCCACGGGCTGGATTTAGTTATTCCAGTGTTTAATTTGCAAGGGCAGGGTGAGCCCCAGCTGCGATACTGTGGCTGCAGGCGACTCCTCTGATGGCCCTGCCCATGTGTGACCACCACCCGCCTGCTCTCAGCCTTTTTTGCTGTGAAAACAGTTTTTCTTCTTCCCAGTGTCCTCGTTACCTGTTGAACCTCTAGGTTTTCCTGCTGTGTTGCACGTCAGGCTCTCGCATCTTGGGATGGGTGTTGGGGAGCCTCACAAACCACTGTGTGCTGCTGGATGAGGCTCTGAAAACTTGAGTTTTGTTTCAGTCTTTTTCAGCCATTCCAAATTCCAGCAAGCAATACAAATCCCCAGTGGGATCTGGTTCTCCGGGTTTCTCGGAGCTGTGGCTGAGCCCACACCACATGCTCACCCGCAGTAAGGGGCTGGTGGCTGCTTGCATTTAAAACACTTGGCTGGGTTGTACCAGGGACATTTGCTGCCCTCCACTCCTGGTTATTTTAGACCAACAATGTCCCTCTGTAGGGTTGGGCTGGCTATTTTTACCCTGTGGTGTGGTTTTAGTTTACTCTGTGCTTCTGTGGTTTAAAAACTTGAGCATTACAAAGACTCTGCCCTTACCAAATTCTCAAGGTGAATCAGTGGAATATTTGATACCCCATTAAGTTCCAGTCTGAAGGATCAAAGAGATACTTAGGCACATCTCTTTGCTCAGAGATATAAAACTTTTGTGGGCTGCAGCTTAAGTGGAAAATGTCTTTAGTTTTGCTTTTTTAGGTATTTTTTGTCCCTGGAAGTGCTGGCAGCTCTGTGGTGGTGTCGGTTTGCTGACAGTCTCACATGCAGGTACTGCCTCCTGGCAGGTCTGTGGTGGGTTTGCTTTGGTCCTGCCCATGTTTGTGGGTCCTGCCCGAATGACACAGCCCAGGTCCCCCTCCCTTCTTAAGTGGCAGTTCAGTCCGGTGCCAGCATTGGAGAGGAAATAGTCTCTTTACAGTAAATGACTGCCAGTATTTTTTAAAGCCCAGGTGTGCATTTGGCAGTGGGAAANTGCCCATGTTTGTGGGTCCTGCCCAAATGACACAGCCCAGGTCCCCCCTCCCCTCTTAGTGGCAGTTCCAGTCAGGTGCCAGCACTGGAAAGGGAATAGTCTCTTTACAGTAAACGACTGCCAGTATTTTTAAAGCCCAGGTGTGCATTTGGCAGTGGGAAAAAGTTGTGTTAGAGACTCTCCTCCTCTGCCAATCCCAGCTGTGAAGTTTGCCCTGAGCAGTTACACTCCTGGCTTGAGCCTTCCCTAGGAAATGTCCCATTTTTTGGAGCCCTTGGCTGAGCAGTGGCAGCCGTGGGAGATGGAGATCTCTACCTGCAAGTCAGGGAGATGCCAACAAGCCATCAGAGCCAAGGCTGCCTACAGGGTCACCTCCTAAAGTTGTGCTCAGACTCGAAGAGTCGGGTGTATAAACCGCTGGGTTCAGGTTACGTCTGGAATAAACCGCTGTGAGCTCGTGGTGTCCTCTTTTAGCAGTTAGTGAGTGCCTGAATGTGATTTATGATCTCCTCCAAGGTCTGCTTCCAGAATGGAAATGACATTGCATTCCCCACGTTGTCAGCAGGGCCCTTGACTGGACCTCTGCAGTGGGGGCCTTCCCTTCACAGAGATGCACTTGGGTGCTAATGCCAAATGTGATGATTCTTGGACTTGAGAGATCTCAACATCCGACACAGAAACAGACCTTTTTGTTAGAGCAGTAATGTTGTTTATAGAGATGAATTTTTCATGGACAGCATGAGACCATACTGGGGCTTGGCAAGCTCCAGCGAGGCTGGTCTGGGATCACTCTGGCCTGCCTGTTCTGGTCTGGGAGTGCTGGTGCTGTGGGTGGGGGCCCAGTGGGGTCCTGGGGACCACTGGCCTGTGTGACACCTCATCTGCGGGGTGGCTGCTGCCATCCAGCTCTTGCAGTGTCTATCCCCTCTCCAAAGTGTGACAGGAAGAGAGAAATATGAAGCAGCAAAGTGACATTCCCTCCCTCCCCTTCTTCCCCCATGCAGCAATAGAAATACGAGTCTGAGTCTGCAGCGTCAAAAGGGAGATCAGAGTAATCGGATCAAGCATGAGGAACTGCTTGTTGCCGCTTCCCTGTTTTTAAATGAGGCTGCCTGGCAGCTTCCCTGGCAGAGCACTTTCAACATTACTCGTGTTCAGCTTTGGAGCTGGGGTTGCAGCAAAGTCGGGCTCTGTGAGAATTGGGCTGGAAAGGGAACTTTCTGCGTAGCCTCTGGGCTAACACACAGAAATAAAGGCTCCCTGTGCCCCCACGGCCCTGGTTTTGTAGCCGAGCAGAGGCACATCTGTCCCTAATTCTGCAGAGAGAGCGCTCTCACTTCATACATTTATCACAGTCATGCTGCTCTGGGGTGTGCTCGGTGTTGCCAATACATCCCTGACCTTGGAAAAGCACGGTGACTTTCTCCAAAGCCCATTCCCACCTCGCTGCCCTGGTGTGGCACGGGGTAACTCTGGGCAGCAGCTGCCCTTTGTCCATGGAGAGATGTTGCAATGGTCCAGCTGAGTCAAACCAGGGGGGAGAGCTGCTGGCTCAGCTGCAAAGGCTGCTCTTCATGCAATTCCTCTGTGCTGGCTGGGTGCAAATGACCATCCATCCATCCATCCATCCCTCCATCCATCCATCCATCCATCCATCCATCCATCCATCCATCCATCCACACACCCACCCCCCCCAGTCCTGAATGCTGGCAGTGCTCCAGAGCATCTGGACAGTCACCTGCACTGCTGCAGTGGCCGTGGTCACAGAAACCCTGTATTGCTCCATATTGTTCAGCTAATCCTGACTGGTTTCACAGTAATGAGAACCTGAAATACCCACATTTAGAGAGCTGTTGCTGTAGTTGGGTTTGTTTTGCATTCTCATTCTGTGCTATTTTGCTTGAGAACATGGTTGGAAGGATTTGTCTGTGCTCCCATTGCCTCTTTGACGTCTTCATTCACATTGGCTGATGCAGACATGGTGTTAGAAGCTTGGTGGAAGCAGGGAAGCTCCCAAGGGCTGCCCCTCCTGCTTTTCCCACTCTGTGTGGAATTAGTTGCTGTTTTCAGCTGTTTGAGGGCAGGCCCTGCCGTGCATTCGCAGGCTGTTTTAGGCAGAAAGCCTGCTGTGCTCGTTTGGGTGTCAGCAGCTCTCTAGAAGCCTTCGTGCCAAGATCTCTGCCTGCCTTCCTCGGGAAGGCTGTGCCTGGCGGTGCCGAGGTCCCGATGCCGCCTCCCGTTCTCCTTTCCTGGTGACAGCCTGACTGGGCTCCCCGGCGCTGGGGGAAGGTTTGACAACCATCAAACCCGGAGTGCTTGTCATCCTCGGCCCTCAGCTTTGTCATGCGGAGCTGCTGGGGGACGCTTGGTTTGTTCGGGCTCCTCGGGGCTCCCAGCTTTTCCAGGGTGGGTGCAGCAGGAAGAAACAAAGCCAAAGCCCTGCTTGCCTTGGGAAGAGTTGTCTTGGTGTGGGCTTGACAGCCGCTCCGGGTCTCCAGGCAGATTCATTCCTTTGCCACCCTCGTTAGCTGCTGTGCTGTGCGGTCTGGAGGAGCAGTGTGCAGTTTGGCAGGAGGATTGCTGTCCTGGACGGGGAGAGGCAGTGCAGATCCCTGTCTGGAGCAGAGCAGGCTGTCGGGCACTGTGACACCCCTGTCCCTTGTAGGTGCTCGCAGTGACTCGTGCTGGGATGAAGCAGGACCTGTGTAACCTGCTCCTGCTTCTTGTCCACAGTCACTGCTGGAGAGTGGATGCAGGGAAGATTTCTCTTGGTGCATAAAATGTGAGTGTGATTTCTGCTTTGGCACTTCCCTCTTCTGCCCTTGGCTTACTGTGATTTTACAGACTGCTTGGAATGAAGGCTTGCATCATTCAGCGTCTGTGTCTGCAGGGTCACGACACACAGTGGCTTTTCTCGCCCTGTCACGGTTAAAGACCAGCTTTCCTCAGCTCCTGCTCCGTGGGTGGCTCCGAAGGAGACGTTACTCATCCCGAGTAGGCAGAACCACCGAGAGCGAATCCCACGCTGAGGTTGCTGAGCTCTGTCCACACAAACTGCTTTTCCTTCAATTTAAAGGTCTTATACCCTTAATCGTGCCGTAGAATCTTTAGCAGAAGGCACAGGTTTAATCAACTCCCTGAATCCATAACTGCCAGGTATTGCTTCCTCAGCACGAGGAGCAGAGCTCCCTTCTCTCCCTGGGAAGGGTGGAGATTAAAGTGGGATAGACGGGAGATTAACAGTGTTCCCTTCAGACATCGCCAGGGAAAGGGGAGACACTCCGAGATGAGGAATAAAGGAAATACTTGGAGGCAAATCACTTACTGCTCCGTAGGAATCTGTGGAGCCTTGTAAACAGAGGGTTTACAGCAAACCCGGTGCTGTGGCTCTTAAATCACTCTGGGGGAATTTTGGATGCACAGTTAAAGGATGACTCACTCCTCCAGGCTCTCATTAGCAGGTCCCTGCGTCCAAAATTTTCGTGTTAACACGACATGATGTGTGTGGAATGCAGCTCAGGAAGGTCAGTCCAGCTGTTGGGTTTGGGATACTCTGTTTTGCATTGAGGTTGGCTGGATCTATTGTTCTCATCCCTGTTTTGGAAAGAGGAGGTTTACCAAGAGTCCCATTAAATGAGATTTCAGTGTTTCCTACAGCATGACTCTTTTTCAGTTCCTACAAGAATAAATATCTTGTGGACAACCTGTTGTATTCACAAGTTCCTTCTTCTCCTTCCCCTCATGCACTGCACCCCTCTAAATCTGACTTCTTTGGACAAGGCAGGATAAGGAAATGAAATTAGTTCTCTGTGGATGATGGGGGTTTGTGGGGGTGTAAAAATCCTGTCCAGAGGTAGGGAATGACTAAAATGTTCCTGCAGGAAGTAAATGAGGATTAATAAACTATTTTCAGCCTGGTCATTTGCTTCTTCCCAGGGAGAGCCCAGTGGAGTGGCTAATCCAGTGGGTGTCCTCAGGGATGAGGGGGTTTTGTGCTGGAATTAATGTGGATGTTGGTGGGTGTGCATGGACAAGGAGGATAGTGAAGGAAGGAGGTGGGATCATTCCTTTCTCCTTCTGGATTTCACTGCCCAAAGAGCAAGTCTTGCTGAAAACTGTCGCTGAATCCTCTGGGAAACCTTTGGAAATGCAGCTCCTCGTTGCTTTATGTAAAATGTCTTTGTAGCAGTTGAGGATGCCAGCGTCCATTAAAGACACAATCCAAAGCCATGTGAGAGTTTTAATAACTTGGTATTTTTGTTGTGCCAAAAAATCCAATTACATACGGAATCACTTTTCCTTTAGAAAGGTCTGGGAAAGTGTTTGCCTAAACTACTGTAGAAGCGGCATTTCAGTGAACCAGCTGAAAAGTCATTTTTGTCATTTTAATGGGTGTAATAAAATGGCCCATCCTGGGGGGCTGAGGGAGGGGGACAGAAAAGCCTCTCTGAAATTGGGATCTTTTAATTTTAAATTGGTTCTTAGGACTTATAAGGATTGCAAAGGCAGATGGAGAGGGAAGAGCTCTGGGTAGGTGTTGAAGCAGCTTGTCCTTGTTTTTCTGAGAAATATACCGATCCCATAGATGAAATGTTTACGAAATGGACACAAAATATACACGTATTTACAGAAAATGCACAAAGCCAAGCAGGAGAGGGTGGTGTAGGTGGCTGAGGGCTCCTGGCTGTACCAGACAGGGTGGCCCTGGGGCTCTGCCATCGTGTCCTCAGTGCTGTCAGTAATCCTGGAGTGCTGTTGCTGCTTGTTTCCCACCCAACGTGGTTTTGTTTGTCTGGTCTCCTCTTGGAGCAGCTTTTTTCAGACTTCATTTGTCCAGATGATCAGCATGCAGAGGAGAGCTGCCTGGTATTTACATGATTTAGTTGTAAATATGGTTAAGTGTTGATAGATATTGTTGTCATAAGTGCTTACAGCTCCTGGACTGATTACTGAATTTCTTATGTGGAAATCTGTACAAGCTCGGCGTGCGAGCAGCTTCCCAAGGGAAGTGCAAGGAAGGAGCTCGTGGTTTCCATGTGGAAATCAAAGCCCAGATGTGGCTGGAGTGGGTGAATTTATGGGGGAAGTATTGTCGGGTTTGGCTGGCAACAACTGGGGTGCCGAGGCTGTGATGAAGGGAAAATAAAGGCTCTTGTTCCGTTTTTGTGGGAACAGATGCTGTTCTGTGCAGCAGCTATTCGGGGCTGATATGCATAGGGAACATCTGTAGGGTTATACACCAGGGGCTCAGGCTGAGGAATGTTCATCGCTGCCACTGGGCTGAAGGAACAAATGTGTTATTTGCTGGTAGTTTTATTTTTAATTGACTAATAGGCTCTGCCTGAACTGCCCTTGTTTAACAGTCTTATTTCCAGAATGTTTTACATCCCTACTCAGAAACCTGGATTTGCGAGCAAGTATTTCTGGGGAACGTCTCTCTGAACGCAAAAGGCCTGGATTTGGCAGAATCCTCTCCAAAGGGTGAGGATTGTGGAGGGCTCTGCGATCTTGATCATGGCCTTGAAAACCTGTGGATCTTTGCCCGCAGAGAGGGAGATTTGTGTGGGTGATTCGGAGTTCTGAGGTGGGAACGGTTATTAGGATAAAACATGGGAGGAGGGGCCGGTTGTGTTGTGCGTGGAGGGGATTTGTGGATGTGATGTTCAGCTCAATGCTGAATTTAGGGCAGAGATAAAAGCCTCTCCCCACCCCAGTATACTTCCCTGTGAAATGCCAACACTGAAATCCTCGCGGCGCTGGCTGGGCTCGGGCTGTGGGAAGGGAACCTGGAGCTGCATCCCAGATCCTTGGGCAGCACTGTGCGTGCAAAGAGAGAGGCAGCAGGGCTGTGCCCACCCTCCCTGCATGTGTTTCTGGCTTTGGAGCTGCTTCCTCGGGACTACAGGCAAGCTGGAAGGAGCCTCTGTTCGCTTCCAGGCAGAGCCTGTCCCTTTGGAGGGAGCTGGAGCGGCGGGCGTGGATCCGCAGCGAGGTTTGGCACTCGGTTTGTCTGTCAGCCCCTCGATTCAGGACTGTTTTGCCTTAAGGGGGGGAAATCTCCAAAAACCCTTCACTCGTGGGGTCAGCAGGGAAGGGAGAAGAGGAGCCCCAAGTACTTAGTATGGGCAGTGTGAGCTTTGCGGAGTCACACATCCAGATGGATTACATGAGGAACTTGACATCTTGTTTAAAAACAAATCATTCATTATGTAGCAGTGAATAATCAAGCATTACAGTTTCATCTCTGGAGGTTCCTTTTTTGGTTGGAATTTTGATAGTTCAGTAATTAAAAGCTGTAAGCTATTACACTGTCTACATGTTGATCAATTGGTAATTAAAAAGTTGATGATAGATATGGTATTTCATGGGACTGGTTGGTTACGGTCAGGTTTCCTTCGTGTGTTTTGAAAATTGTCGTTTAACTTAACACTTAAACGTTTTTCAATATTCATGGGCTGTTTTACTTGATTTTTATAAATGCCTTTTAATGATCACGATTTGCATATGGTAATTTAGAATCAGGGAATCGTTTAGGTTAGAAAAGCCCTGTAAGATCATCGAGTCCAGTCATTAACCCTGCACTGCCAAGGCCACCACTAAATCATGTCCCCAAGTGCCACATCCACACGGCTTTTAAATCCTTCCAGGGGCAGTGACCCCCCTCTAGGCAGCCTGTGCCAGGGCTGGACAACCCTTTAAGGGAAGGAATTTTGCCAATATCCAACCTAAACCTCTCCTGGTGCAGGGGAAGCCTGTGGCTCTGCTGAGCCCCTCCCGGCTGGGGCGGTTGGGGGTGAGTTTGATAACACAATCAGGGATAAAGCAGTCCAAAATGAAGGAAAACTGGGTTGGTAATGGCCTCCGTGATGGAAGATTCATTGCTTCAGGAGTCTAATCTGAGACCAAAATGAAGCCCAAACCTGACAGTCTTCAGAGCATAATGCAGGATTTACTGCTCTGCCACGCTCAAGAGATTAAAAAAAACCAAACAAACAGCCACCTTCCAAACCACCCTTCCTGCACCTGAAAACTTGGGGAAAGCCAAGGGGTTTTGCTTCTTTTGAGTGAAAACAACCCAAAATAACACCCAACAAAATGGTTTTGCCCTGTGTTTGCCAAGGCATGCAGAGTTCTTTTCCTAACTCGTGTGGCCCCACGTGGAGCTGCTGAGGGGGACGATTTGGGGGTGGCTCTGGCAGTGAGGAGTGTGATGGTGTGGTGGGGAGGGATCCTCGCCCTGCTGAGGCCATGCCCTGCCCTGGTGGTGGATGATGCTGCCTGGGAGCTGCTGCCAGGGCGTTTCCTGGGTTGGGAATCCTGGAGCAGCCCTGGCTGGGCTGGTGCTGGTGTGGGGCTGGCACTGAGCCCTGCCTGAGCTGCAGCCCTGGCACGGCTCACCCAGCTTGGCGTGCACAGGGAGAGCTGCTGGAGGTCCCTGCCAGCCTGAGCCAGCAGAAAGCACCTTCCCATTGAGCCTGTGAGTCCTGAGGAAGCCTGGAATGGCAGGGGAGCTCATCCCTGGCTGCACACCTCAGGAGGGGCCTGGCTTGGGTTGTGCCTCCTTCATGGTGGTGCATCCTTGGCACAGGGCTGGTCCAAGGAGCCAGAAAGCAAAAGCCACGAACACCAGATCCTTCAAAGGGTGAACCCCTTCCCAGCCCTCACCCCTGATCCCTGGGATGTCCCTCTGAGCTCCAAGGCAGAGTGATCTGCATACTCGTGGTGGTATCAATGCCTGCAGTGGCTTCACCTGCTGGCTGGGGACAGGGACAGTGCTGGAGTGACCAGTTCTCTGGAGATGAGGACAGAACACCAGTGCATCACGTGTGTCCTGGAAAGCCCTTGGTTTGAAAACCACTTTGTCCTGAGACACTTGTTGCTTTGTGACAGCTGGTTCCAGTAATTTGTTTTTATAGGGCAGTTTGTAGTAAATGAATGACACGTCGAATATTTTAGCGAGATTTCAGATTATCTAAAGAATGTTTTCCGGTTTACTAATTGGTAGATAATGCTGAATACATTGATGCTGACATGAGCAAATGGATGTAAAATGATTTTGAAGCGAGGCTCATTAGAAGATGCTCTAATTCAGTCAACAGGAGATGTCAACTCGTGGCCGTGCACACTCGGACCCGACTGTGCAGCGCTGGCTGTTCCAGGTCTGTATTAATTACAGGCAGACGTGGGGCTCTTGGTGAGGCTCCTTACAGCCCTGATGACAGGTTCTGTGAGTTGCCCTGTTAGAAGGCAGTAAGTGAGTAATTAGTGATCTTGAAGAGCTCCTTTTAGCCTCTGTGCCATCCTCAGCCAGGCGAGGGTTGACTCTTTGAATCAGACTTTCTCTGGAAAATAGCAGAGAGAAGTGAGCCAGGGGTGGCTGGGGGTGAGGGAAGGTGTGCTCAGGTGGGCAGGGTGCCCAGGTGAGTTTCTGGAGGCAGGCACTTGGTTCAGAAGGTTTTCCAAAGGGCTGATTCTCCTGGTCTTACACGAGCAGATAATGCTGCCATGTGCGGGGTGTTCCTGGGTGATCAGATCCTCAGAGTGGCTCCTGATGAGCAGTGACAGTCCCAAAGCATCTTGCTTTAACCCCAGAGAGGAGGTGAGTTTTGTTGTCTCCTCAGGTAATAAATCCCTGCAGAGTCTGGTGCTCCAGGTCCCATTTATTGTGCAGAGCAGGAGATTTTTCACTCCCCCAGATTAGGATCTGCCTTTTTTTGGGTCTTCCATCAACAAAATTAACTTTTCCCTTTCTCTGTGCATCTATGAAGGATGTTGCTTTGCTCTCTTGCAGGCAGTGTCTGAAGTTTTGAATTGCTGAAGCTGGATTTGCTGAAATCTCTTGTTTTCATTCTCTGGAGACAAAGGGGGCAGTTGGTGCCTGTGCAGCTGCAGCCCAGTGTTAACCCTTTGTCCTTCAGGCTTTGTTTTGTGTGTGAAATCCTGGGGCAGGTTCTACCAAACGTAATAATTCCGTACGGAATCCCCTATCTCATGTATTTGGAAATGCTCAGAAGTTCAGGGATTTCTGTGAGGTGATTGATTCCCAAAATGCAGCCAAGTACAGCGGGCAGCGAGACTGGGGGAGCCCTAAGAATGTTTGGCAAAATAACCCAAACCATCCAATCCAACCAACCAAAACCTATTCCTTACTTGTCTGAGTAGAAATGGGGCAGTTTGGGGTTAACTTTTCTGGGAGTGAGGCCTCAATTTCCCGAGGCTGATCTCTGCAGGCACATGGGGGATAAAAGCTGCCGCGGGAAGAAAATGAGGGAGCAGAGTCCTTTACCAAAGCCGCTCTCCAGGCAAAGGATGATCAGGAAAAGCTCTTCCAAAGGGGGAGAAAACCTCAAAAAACCCCAGGCAATCAAGTTTCAGCTTTCCCCTGCCATCACAGGCTTGCCAGGGGCATTCAGGTGGTAGCTGGAGCCTCGCTGAATTCTCACTAATGTCTAAAATTAATCAAAATGAGTGTTATCCATTTAGTGCATAATCCCTTCTGTAGGCTGTGTGTAGGCATAATCAAGGGATGCCAAATGTATTACATTACCTGGGATATTTGGGGATATTTTTATTCTACTCAAAGTAATCTGCAAGATCTGATATGAAGAGACACAAAAGGTTAGTTGAAAGCAGACAAGAACTGAATCATTGACTTGAGGAGGAACTGCATTGTGCGAGCTGTAATGCTCCTTCTTATTCATTACTGCAATTATAATTATGGAACCCAAAGTATTTAATTGGCCTTCCAGACTCTTCACACTGAATAGATTGCATTGTTACCATTTAAAAAAACTATCCTCTTATGCATTGCAAATACATGTGCGTGTTGCTCTCTGGCTCTCAAGAGGTTTCTTTGTTTATGTGATGAGCGATTAACTGAATTAGGGATCTTTGCTGTGTTGTGTCAAACGAAAATCCCGCGGAAGAAGAATTCTTCCCGGATGTCAGGTGATATTAGAAGCTCTAAAAACAAAACTTGTTGCGTTCAAACCACCGAAACCCAGTGTAATCAGGGCTGTTAAGAGTTTTCGGAAATAGGAAATTCTGGAGGGTGGAATCAGCCCTTGGGGCTAAATTGCCCCTGCTCTGGTCCCATGGCAGGGGGATGTGGGGTTGTGCCCCCCGGTCCAGGATGATCCTGCTGTGGTTCAGCCAGGAAGGGCTGGCTGAGATTGGCTTGTTTTATGTGACTTTGTGTCTTGTGTGTGGAACAAACAGACACGTTTAATTACCTAGAAGTAATTCCGTCCGCGGGGCTCTCCTGAGCCTCCAAATGCGGGCAGAGCCTGTTTGTTCTCCATTAACATCAGAAAGGTGCGGAAAGGTTTGTTTTTCCGCCCTCATTCCGGCATCCCCCGTGCCTCTCAGGCAGCATTTATTGTCCTTTTCCCGATCTTTTAATGCCTGCGCAAATGGAAGGACAGCGTGTTTGGATATCCCCAGCCCGTCACTCCCCGTCCAAACGGCGCTTTAATGGAGCGTTCCCCGGAATTGCCGCTGCTCCTCCTCGGCTGATCCTCGCCCAGGGGCGGAGGGGGACGGGCTGGAACCGTCACACACACACAGAGATGCTGTGTGTAACACTTGGCAGAAGGACCTGAAATTGGATTACAGGCTCCTATTCCAGCAAGTAAACGTCCGCGGTGTTTTTTATAGCTTATCTCTATTCATCTCTGTTTGCAGGCTCTGCTTGCCAAGCGTTAATGTAAACACTCTATTTTGAGACGTCGGTCCATTTGCCTTCTGGAAATCCTTCTTTTATAAGGTGGTAGTAAAGTCTGCGCATAAAACCAAAATAGCTCTGTGGTCATAACTGCGCTGATGGCGCGTGGCTGGCGGCGCTGGCCACCTCACCTGGGCTCCTGGGGGTGACAGCTGGGGACAGGAGCAGCCAGGGCAGGGAGACAGAGCTCTGTGTGTCTATAGAGATGTGTATGTATACATACAGATGATTTTCTCTCTCCCCAGTGAGGCTGCAGATGTCCGATAGTTGAATTTGAAAGAATTAAATTGACTTTCAACTTATTGGACTCGCTTCCAATACTCTCCTAGAAACAAATTTCTTGGTGTTGGTGCTTGGTGCAAAATGGATGATGGTTCAGACTCTTCAGGGGATTTAGGGAATGGTTTTATTGTATTGCTGGTTTGGCTGAAAAAATCATATATGGAAACATCACCTGAAAGAGATTAAAAAGAGAAAATGAACCAATCTTGTGTGTCCAGCCAAGCAGTTGAGTATTCTGGTGGTGTAATATGTTGCACAATATTTTGGAAGAAACTGTAAATTCTGGGAAACATGGCCTGGAAAATGTGCGAAGAATCCCGGCGTTCTGTGAATGTGCAATCTGTGCAGCTCTCGGAGGGAACTGGGTGTCAAGTGCTTAAGAATATTTACTGGTTCAGAGCCTTCTCGTGTTTATTTTGGGCTGCTTTGTGATTGGAAAAAAGCGTGAGGATTGAGATACCTCCTTGCCTCCTTTGGGAGGACCGACAGAAGTGAATGAGGAGATGAAGGCGGAACTTCCCAGCAGAGGCTGTTTGTATGGGAATGAAATGGAAATGTGCCTTCATAGCGTCAGGAAATCTGTAAATAAAACCTGGTTTTCTTCCTCTCTGTTTGCTCCAGTTTCCTGAAAACTTGTTTACATATTAAAGGGTGTTAAACTCTCTTCCCTTTGTGGCAGGTCTTACTGAGAGCTGGGCTGGGAATGAAAGGCTCCCATCACTGCTGTGGATAACGGGCCGGCCTGTGACCGTCTCTGGGAATTGATTTAGCAGGAAAAAGAAAAGATTGTTTTTATTTTCTNCTGGGCTGAAGCGGTGGGAATGAAAGGCTCCCATCACTGCTGTGGATAACGGGCTGGCCTGTGACCGTCTCTGGGAATTGATTTAGCAGGAAAAAGAAAAGATTGTTTTTATTTTCTGGCATTGCCATGAGATCAGGGAGGGAAGGAAGGTACAGGAGAAGCTTCCTACACCCATGTGGGGTAGGGGGACAGCCCCTAACAGGGCACCGTTCTGCTGCCCTCTGCCTGGCACTGCTTCCTAAGATGAAAATTTTCAGGCTGTTGCTGATGTTGGTGGAGCACTGGTGTCTGGAGGAGCTTGTTCTGGTTTAAAAATTTTTCCCCACTGACCACAAGAAAAGAGGGGTGAGAGGGAGGACATCCCTGGAAGTGTTCATGACCCAGATTAGACAAGGCTTGGAGCAGCCTGGTCTAGTGGAAGGTGTCCCTGCCCATGGCAGGAGTTTGGAACAGGACAGTCTTTAAGATCCCGTCATACCCAAGCCATTCCTGATTCTGCGTCACAGTAAAACCATGAAATAACATTAAATCTGAGGCCCAATTGTGATGCCTTCTGAGAAGTGTCATGGTCAGCCAGGAGCCTGTGACTGAAACGTGTTCGAGTGATGTTTGGAGTGGAAAACGAAGCACAGCTCAATCACACTGTTCACTAAAGACATTTTTACTGCTCTGTAATATTTGATGCTATGTTGGACTCACAGTTTAGGTCTTGGTTCTGCAGCACCCCTTGGCTCTCAGCCATCAGGGACCTTGGGATCAGGTGTGCTCTGTGTGATGCTGTGAGCAGTGTGTGCCATCAGCCTCTCTGGTGACAAATGGCAACTGTTGCTTAATTTTTATCCCCAATTATGTAGCTCCAGGACCCATTTTTCAGGTGGAATGTTGGAGCCATTAAGAAGAAATAAGTAAACTCTGCTGTATTCCATCATTTTTGGCAGGTACCCAGTGGTCTGTAGCCTTAATGTATGTGCATTTCTATGCAGGTATTTTTCATAAGGCTTGTGCTGGGACTGTTTGTGGCTTTGCTCACTGGCTTCACTCAGGGCAGGAACGAGTGTTAAGTGAATCCTCAGCCTTGGGCAGCTGTGATATCAGACTGAGTGAGGAGCAGAGTGTCCTCACCCCTCTGTCAGGGGGACAGAATTCTGCATGGTGTGAGCACCAGGATTTCCGAGCTGTTGGCTTCACTGCAGGGAGGAGCAAGGCAGTGACTCGTGGGTGGTGTGACATTTGCAGGGGTCGTCTGAGGGAACCTGGGTTACCTTGGGAGAGCTGGCAGGGCCTCGGCCTCAGCTGCACCTCGGGTGACCAGGGAAGGTTTTGGTGAGAGGCCCCGTGGCTTTGCTGGGGATCTGTCCCTGTGCTCTAAACGTGTTTATGACCTTTCTAAGTGGAGGGAACAGCTTCCAAAGTTTCCCTGACTGGAAAACAGGATCTCCCTTGTCAGATGGGTGGGTGAATATTCACATGGAAACACCTGAAGCTGAGAGGTGCTGCTGAGCCTGTGGGATGTGTGTCTTTCCTTGCTGCTTTTGATGTAGTGAAGATGCACCACTTCCTCTCGAGGAAACGTGGGAGATGAGGATGTGTTTTGTTTTCAGAGAAGATTTTGTTGACAAATTTGTCAAATTTGACCTCTCAAAAAATGGCAGGAGTTTATCAAAACACTTGCAAGGTTAATGTCAGCTATAAACTTGTTTTTAGCACTGGGCAGCAGAGGATCCAAACAGCCTCTGCATTTAAAAAAACACATCTGAAAACATCAAATTCTTCCTGGTATGAGCACTCAAGATCATGGAAGGGTGGCTGCAAGAGATTATCTTTATTTCTGAGATAGGATCAGTACTATTAGATAATTTCTGATTTGGTTTTGAATGTCCTCCATTTGCAGGGGATCCAGTGACATTCCTGGCAGTTTTTGCACGTGCTTCTCTGCCCTGGCACTTTAGTGTTTCTAAGTTTTATAACTATTATGTTTAAACCTTCCTTGCTGCAGAGGTGTGCGCTGTAAAATTGCTCAGTGGGATTTCAGCAGGTGTGTGCAGATTGCTGGGGCCAGGCCAGAGCTCACCAGCTCTGTTGAGGCTTTTCAGCTCCAGCCTGAGCCAGGAGAGGAACAGAATTTAGCAAACCCCGTTCAAGATAATGTGATTTGCTGCAAAAGTCTGTATTTTTAGGATGTTTACTACAGAGGTCTGAAATTACGTGGGCAATTTGTTGCCCTTGACAAGGGAAAATGTATCTCCGGTGAAATTTCATACTCAAAGCAATCTTTTAATGGACCTTTTCCTTCCGAGCTGGGTCTGTAATGGCCCTGCCTGTGCTGTAAATCACGGTGCTCCTGTGCCGGCCTCGGGGCGGATGTTTCTGTTCCCTGGGGGGCAGTTCTGGCACTGCAGCCCGGCTGGGTTTGTTATTTTCTGTGGGTGCAGCCCGGGGTCTGCAGGAAAAAACCCTCCTGGAGCCAGGCTGGAGCTCCAGCAGTGTCCCAAGTCTTGTGCTGCTGCTCTGGGTCAGCACTGCCAGAGCCAGGGGGGCTCTGAGCATCCTCTGCTGCCCAAACCAGAGCCAGGGGGGCTCTGAGCATCCTCTGCTGCCCAAACCAGACCCAGGCGGGCTCTGAGCATCCTCTGCTGCCCAAACCAGACCCAGGCAGGCTCTGAGCATCCTCTGCTGCCCAAATCCCCAGCCGTGCAGTGGCCTGGGGCCCCGCTGGGGAGTGTGAGCTGTGCAGAGCAGCATCCCCAGCACACCTGGGGATGTTTCACCTGTGCTTCCCCTGCCCCATCCGGCCCCTCGCGTCCCCCTGGAGGCTCCCGGTGGATCCACAGCCGTTCTCTCACGGGCCGGGTGTCAGAGCACAGAAATGTGTTTTCACATCCCAGGGACTTGCTGGGACGGCTCCTGTGCTCAGACACATGGGCTTGGCAATCCGAGGAATTAATGCTGGGTTTTGTTGACCCACCTGTTTGGGGGGAGGTTTTTAATTACCTTTTTGGTGGCTGGCCAGCAGGATAATGCCTGTACATGTTCCTTCCCCTCTGTTTGGTTCCCCCAGCTTGAACACAAAGCGAGCATTAAATTGCCTTTTCAGAAGTGTGGCAGCCTTTGGAAGGGGCACCAGCTTTCCCCTATCCGAGTTGTATCTCGCACCCTGGGATGGCAGGAAGTTGAATTTCAAGGGAAAAAGCTCAGCAGAGCCCCCAGAAGGAGCTGGCAGCCGGGATGCTGCAGCACTGCTGGGACAGCTCCCTGCTGGGGCAGGCAGGGGAGAGGCTGCCGGGGCACCAGCTGGGACTGAGGGAAGGAAGGAAGGAAGGAAGCAAGGAAGGAAGGAAGGAAGGAAGGAAGGAAGGAAGGAAGGCAGTCTGGTACCTGCTGGCATGTTTGGGCACAGCCTCCTGAGTGGAACCTGGCAGGAGTGGAGTGCTGAGGTGTGTTTATCCTGGTGTGGAGCAGCAGCAGTGCCCTGTCGGGGTGGGGGAGCTGTGGCTGCTCAGGGCTGCACAGATCCCCAGTGACAGCAGCAGGGGATTGTGTGCCCGGACAGGCTCCCCCAGCTGAACTCTGCTGATAGATTTTTCCGTGCTTTTACCCCAGGCGCCCTTTTGTTTCCTCCTCAGTTGACTTTTTCGTGTCCAGTGGCTTTTGTAACCTGTCCTTTGCCCCTGGAGCTGGCAGCAGCAGCAGCTCCACGTGTGGCTCCCTGTGCTACCTCTCGTGGCTCCACTTCAGGGAGAGGGATGTGACGTCCAGGGGACTCTGGGGACCCATCCCCTGGGGCAGCTGTGCAGGAATGAGCGGGACTGGCCATTGCTGTCGGGCTTCCAGCTGCTTTACTTGCCAGCTCTGCAGCCCCTCCTGAGTGCGTGCCCTCCCACCAGACCTGTCCTGTCTGCAAAAACTGAAGGTGAATGGCTGTGACAAAAGTGACAAACTCCTCTAGAGCCCTCCTTTTTCTCCCCAGCCGCTTTGTCAGTGCAGTTGCTCTGGATATTCATGGCTGGGGCTGGTGGCAAACCCTCCAGCAAGGATGTGCTGGGGGCTGCTGGCTGGCTCTGAAGGGAAGGAGCATGAGCTTGCTGAAGTTCCACATGCATGGATTCCCCCTTCCACATGCATGGATTCCCCTCCCCGGACTCCTTCCTGCCACAGCCCAGCACTGAGAAGCACTCGGGTGTTCTGGCAGGGATTTCAGCCTTGCTGACAGATGGTTTCCTCAGTTCTGGGGTGTCCCTGACATGAGGGGTCCGAGGGGAGCTGGGCAGGTGTGGCAGCACACCTGGGCTGGAGCAGGGCCGGGGCAGCCAGAGCTGCTGCCAGCACAGTCAGAGATTGCCTCGATGCAGAGAGAGGATAACTCTGACCTTCCTCTGAGGGCTGTTAAGGATTAATGTTTGCACAGGGCTTTGAGTATGTCAAGCTTTATGTAAATAGCAGTTATGACTCTTTTATTAATGCCCTCCCCCAAGTAAATAACCCGTGCTGTGCGTGGCTGGCGCTTGCTGCAGCAGGGGAAGGCAGCGAGGCTGTGCTGGGCTGCTGCAGCCCCTTGTCCCCTCCCAGGGCCACTCTGACCTCAGCCACATCTGCAGCCCCTTCCCAGGGCTGTGCTGGGAGCCCAGTTAGGCAGAGGTGCTGGTTTGCAGCCCTGCTGCTGCCCTCCCCAGGTGTGTGACTCGGTCCTGTCCCTGGGAATGCAGCAGGGACATTTCCAGCAGCCCCTCTGGGCATGCCACCTCTTTACAGCCAAGAATTCTTTGGGGACTTCACAGAAATGATTATGTCCCTCTAAAATGCCAGTTCCAGGTCTAAATGTCCTGCCATTTTGTGCTGCACAGTGTTTTTGTGCAGAAGGAAGATCTACATTCATCCATGTCATTTTGGACTCCATGTTCCGTGAATTTATGACTTGGTTTGCTCTTAATGTGAGATGTTTAAAGAGGAGGATTAGTCTCTGGAGTTTAGCTCCTCTGCCCTTGTGTTTGTAATCAGGCAAAAACATCATTAGAAGAGATCTCTCTGAAAGGTTTGGGGTGTGAGACTGAGGGAGGTGTTTCACTGCTGAGTTCAGGAGCTCATTTCCAAAACTTAGTGTTGTGCCTAAAACCATGGAGGGTGGGAATTGGCTCTTTGCCAGTTAGTTACTTAAGTTTAAGAGATCTTTGCATTCAAATTACTTATCTGGAGTGCTGGCAGGCTAATAAATTCCAGGGACTGTTCTAAATATTGTCAATCTCCAATGTAATCCTATTAAAATAATTGAGTATTTTCAGGGTAAAGAATTCCCTCATCCTCTGTCCCCAACACACAGGAGACAACATGAAAGGCAGCCTGGAGTGTCCTCTGCACATCATTGAGCCGGCACAGCTGAGATTCCTGGCTCTGGAGCTGTGAGATTCCCAGCAGCCAGGACTTGGAGAGGCACAGCACTTGTACCAAAGCGCTCTGCGTTCCAATTTTGTGCCTTTTTTGTGGATGTGAGTGGGTTTTGTCCTCGCTCCCTGTTTGATTTGGCCTGGTGCACCTTGATTTCGGTGGGAGGCTGTTGTTACCCTCGGGGGTTTGTTCTTGGAATGCAGGGAATGCCAGACCTCACCGTGCCTGCCCTGCCCGGTGTCCTGTGGCACTCCTGGTGCATCCAGTGCAGACGGGGAGTGCTGAGCCCGTGTGTGTCTGATCCTCGGTGGTTTCAATCTGGAATACTCTGGTAGCAGTCCCCTGCCTGTGCTCTGTCCCCAGTTAAGGGCTGGATCAGATCTCTGGATCCTGTTGTTCCAGCTGAGCTGGGACAATGGACCCTGCCGGCGGTGATCCTGCTGGAGCTGCCCCCAGGACATCAAACGCAGCCCCTGTTGTTTTTTCAGACAAGACAGTTTCTCCAGTTTGCGTTTTGATAATCTTCAAATGGAGGCCTGACCTGAATTTACAACACGGAGGAAGAAAACGAGAGGAAAAATATCTCCCGACAGCTTTTAAGGTGTCTTTGACAGCAGTAAACTAAAGAAAATAAGCACAAGTTCTTCCCTTCCCCTTTGCTTTTGTAGGTCACTTCAGGGGAAATCTGAGCAAATCAGAGAACTTCAAAAACAACCTCCAGCCCAATCACTTCCACCAGGCACCCAAACCCCCCCTCCACACAGCCCACAAACCTCACATTCTCCTTGGCAGCCTCATGTGAAAACCATCTTGGAATAACTCGCCACAAAGAGGACATGAAGTTCCTCTGGTTTGGCAAAGTAAACAGGTTTATTTTTGTTTGCAGAAGGTTTTGCAGTGCAGCGCCCTGGCAAGGCTGGCCTGCATCTTTTCCTTTGCCTGGATTTACCCTTGGGCCCAGCAAGTCTGAGGGATGAGGTCGCTTGGGAGGAGAGTGGGGGGCTCACTGGTGGCTCCCCCTCATCATCCCCAGGTGCCACACGGTTTGTTCCTCTGTGGAGCAGCAGCCCCAGCGCTCTGTCCTGGCACAGGCATGGCTTACCCTGGGTGCCTCTGGTTTCTGTGGTGCTGCTCTGGGTGAGGCAGAGCAGAAATGATCCCATAACTCAGCGGGGTTGCCCTTGCAGTGGTGGATGCTGATGGCTGCAGGGCCGATCGATCCCGGGCTGGGAGGGGCAGCTCACCTGAGCTGGGAGCAGCTCCTGGCACTGCTCCCGTGTGTGTCAGGGCTGCGGGGAGGGATGGGCCATTATTGCTGAAATATGGGCTCCCTGGGCTCTCGGGGGATGAGGAAAAGGCTCTTTGCTGCAGTGAGGGCGTCGGGATAACGCCCCGGCGCTCTCACAGCGGGATGTGGCTCCATAGATTTTCTCCTCGCTGTTTTTAAAAGCAACCCGGCAGATACAGCTGATAAATGATGCTTTGAAGCTGCTTTCAGGTGTCCAGTGGTTTTGGCTGGAATAGTTTATGTGCTTGAATCCTGTCTGGCCAGTGACAGCAGGGCTGCTCTGGGCACTGCCCCGTGTGTGAGGTGTGGGATGGTGCTGGTCACAGAGTGAAGGAGCCTCTTGCAGGGTTTGGGGAGCAGCTTTTGCTTTGCCGTGGCTTTCAGGGAGCTGCATTTAGCTGGAGGCAGCTCCGAGGGTCTGTCCCCCGCCGTGTGTGTGGTGCCTGTGCAGGAGGGGTTTGCCTCCTCCTTTGGAGCAGCACAAATCCAAGGCTTTCCCTCCAAGCCACTCTGAGCAGGGCTGAGGGGGTGTGGGTGCTGGATCTCAGCGTTTTCGTCTCCTTTGCTCAGCTTCCCACATCTTTTGCCCTTACAAAGCAAGATGGAGTTTATTGTCTAATCACCGAAGCTGCCGAGTCAGGACTTGTGTCCAGGGTGATCGTTGTCAGTGCCAAGAAACAGAACTGAGCAAAATTAAACCCAGACCTGATTAGTGACCTACTTACGGGATGGAGAAGGTGCTGGGATTCTGGCTGAAGCGAATTCAAATTCCCTGTTTCATTGTATTTCCTTGATTAATAATAAGTGAGTGAAATATCAGTCAAGATTTTTTTTAAAGCAAGGAAGCAGATTTAAAACATTACATTTATTTTACCTTGGGAGAACTTAATTAGCTGTCAACAGCACAACACATGAGTGGTGACTTTTGAATGAAATTATGAAATCTCTTGCTCCTGAGGCATTTTTCTCCCTCCTTCCAAGGCAGAGGGAAACACAACAGATATGTTTAGGTAAAAGCTAAGTAATTTTTAGGAGAATGCTTTTGCCTCCACTGTTTTCTTGTATTAATTACAGAAGTGTATAACCCTTCAGTTCTGATTTGAATGTGAACAACCAGCACAACCAGGTTATTAAATCAGGTTGTAAATCCGAGATCAGGGTCATGTGGTTCTCTGTTTGATGGGCTGATTTCTTAAGTGATTGAACTTCTATCATTCCACTGGATACCATGGTAATTTACTTATTTCACAAATGTGATAAATAAACCACAGCCAGCAAATCACTCAAATGGTCCTAATTTAGAGCTCCTGGCTTTTGCTGACACATGATGGGAGCGTGGCAGGGCTCTCAGGGAAATGGATATGCTGAGGAGCCAGGGAGAACAAGGTGGTTTGGAGTTAAAATACCAGAAGCCATCAAAAGCCAACCAAATGTCCCAGCAGGGGCAGCTGCCTCTCGTGGGGAGGTTTGGTCTGTGCCTGCCTGGATCACCAAACCTCCACGTGTGGCTTCAGTTGTGGCCAGGCTTTTCTCAAGAGCTTTGGATAGGGAAGGAGGATGGATGGATGCAGATTACNCAGGCTTTTCTCAAGAGCTTTGGACAGGGAAGGAGGATGCATGGATGGATGCAGATTACAGGCAATGGAGTTTCCCAGTATCTCTCTTTCTTAAAGCTTCAGATAAGTCATTTGAATGTACCTAAAGCTGTGATTTAAGGACGGGCTGAGAAGGAGGAGGAACAACCCCAATATTAGGAGCCTAGGGAAAAATCTGCAGAAAGGTTTAAGCAGATCCTGGGAGCTGATTGTTTGTGTGCGAGTGACACTGAAATTAACGCTGACAGCGGTCATCGGTCCTAATTGCCTCGTTGGCAACAGTTGTTGCGAAGTGTAGTACCCACATCCTTTAAAAATATAAATAAAATTGACATGTGGAGCGTTCCTGGGGCGAATTTGCATTTCAAAGAGCTTCGGTGGGACAAAGATGTGCCGTTTGCTGGCAGTGGCTGGGCTGCTGTGGGCACAGGCATCATCTGGGGTTTGGGATGTGTTCCTGTTAAAATGTGGGTTAACCTGTGAATGGTAGGACTGGTAAACCTCGATAAAGTCAGGCTGTGGCTGAAGCCCCTCTTGTGCACCCGTGGGGATGGGCATTCACTGAGCCTGCTTGGAATCAGAGAGAGAAAAAAAGGATGATTCTGGCAGAGCATTTAATATACAATATCAGGTTGTTTTTTCAGTCCAGATCTCACCTTCAGCGTCCCTGTCACAAGTCCCCATAGACCTTCTGATTGAGATTCCCTGCTCTTCGAGGAAACGAGGAGAGGAAGGACGAAGAGCTGCCCACGTTTTTGTGGCAACTTGTGACAAACAATTTCAAATCTGGCAGCTGCAACAAAATTGTTGGCTGTACCCTGCCACCACTCTGGGGCTCAGGAATGTGTTTTTGTAGCAGATGGAGCTATTAGTTAGCTGTGCTATCTTGAAGAATTGCTTTCCCAGGTAATCAGCTCTGCTCATTTAGGATGTCGTTTCCCCACCTCGATATGTCAGCCGAGGAAGCGGGAGTGATTAATCACTGCGGCTTGGACACTGCACAGGAATAACTGCGAGGAGGGAATCGTTCTGCGGAGCACCAATGCCACAGGGAGTTTAAAGTGCTCTGATGCAAAGCAAACAAGATGGAAAAGATGACCGTGATGCTTCCTGATGGCTGTGTGGCACCCTGAGAGTTTCTGTGGCAACCTGAAGATTTGCAATTCATGGGGAGCTTGGAGCGAGACAAAACTTTCCAGGCTGGGCTGTGGCTGCTGCGGAAGGGCCAGCGCCGGCCCCCCTGCCTGCCAGGATCCCCCATGGCCTGGCAGGATCCCCCTTTGCCTGCCAGGATCCCCCACATCCTGGCAGGATCCTCCATGTCCTGGCAGGATCCCCCTTTGCCTGGCAGGATCCTGCGTGCACGGCGCAGCCGCTGGAGGGATGGACAGACAGACGGATGGACGCCTTCCACACTTCCCACCAATTCCTACTGAAGGGAGCTAAAGGCCTCTGAAAGGTTCATTAAGAATCAGCTGCTGATCCCTGCTGCAGACTCGGCCTAAAAGGCTGGGTTTGCTGAACCGAGCAACAAAAACACTGTAAAAGCAGCACAGTTTTATTCTTCCTGGTTTAAAGGCTGAAAATGAGATTTTGTTTTTTCAATTACTGATATTCTTGAATTACCAGCAAAGAAGGTTAATCCTTTTTTTTTTTTTTTTTTTTTTTT
>VXBB01014228.1:391183-541263 GCA_013399915.1 Illadopsis cleaveri | reverse complement strand
TTTTGTTTGGTTGTTCTTTTTTTTTTTAAATTATTATTTTCTGGCAGATCTCAGGCTTAAGCCTGCTGGTGGCTGCCTCTATTTTCATTTCACCCCTTCGAAAGCAACTTGGGATATTTTGCAAGACTTAGTGTTGCCATGTGCCCTGTAAACATAAGATGCAAAATAGGGCAGTCTGGGATTTGGGACAGAAAGGGTATCAGCTTTAGCTTTGAAGTGTAACCAAGGAATTTAAACTTGTTGTTGGGCAGCCTCGTCTTGTGAGGAACATGCAGGATTTTCAGCCTCATCCCTCCTTGTCGCAGCCTTTTACCACTCACCTTCCCTGCTGGGCTGAGCTCTCCATGGCATTGTGCTCCTCAGGCCTTTCCTCGTGGGGAGGGATTCTCCAGGGCTTGGATGTGCTTGGAAGGAGAAAGATGAAGGGACTGGTGGTGTCCCAGAGCTCAATGCATCAGAAAATAGCTGTGGAGGGGTTTGTTGTCTGCTGGGGTGAATTAGAACAAGCTCAGGTGGGTGGAAGGCAGCAAAGCAAAGCTGTGGCACAGGGAATTCCTGGATTTGCAAAGCCAGCACCTCGGAATACAGACCCTGGAACTGCACCAGCAGCACTGCTTTGTGACCATTAGGTTTAATCCCATTTCACACTGGGCTGTGCAGCCATTGGTGAACCTGGATCATAAAAATGATGGCAGCATTAAACCTTGCGCCGTGAGCTTTATGGTGGACGAGTGGTCCTGCAGGAATTTATTGCAGGAGCTGATCAGTGGCTTTTATGTGGCCAGAGCAGCTGGTGCCAGCACGGTGAGCGTGGCATGTCCATCATTCCTGCTGCCACGCTGCTGCCTTTGGGAGAAACTCCCTGCAGGAGTTTCCCAACTTCATCTGGACCCCCTTGGGGATGATCTCCTGGCTGTGTGCCCTGGGCTGTCTCTGTCAGCCTGGCCTGTCCCAGCTGGGTGGTGCTGCCCAGCTCACAGCTTGTCCCTGACCCCACAGTGATGGTGGCACAGAGCTTTCCTTGGTCCTTCCAGCACCTCATCCTGAGGGCTTCCATAAACCTTGTACAAGGCCAGGCATCTTTCCCTTCTGGGTGTGCAGAACCGGCTGGGTGAGGCGTTGCCCAGGAATGCAGAGCCCCAGGTGGGCTGTTCTGGGGCACCTGCCAGCCTCCTCCTGGTGCCCTGGGTTGTGCTGTGAGGATATTCACCTCAGAGCCTGTTTGGGAACTCATCTTCTTCCCACCTAGCTCAGTCATGGCTGTTTCTGAAAGATCTTCCTGTTTATTTTCAAAGCACCCCGTGCCTGTAGCAGAATTTTGAAGTTAATTGCCTGGATGCAGACAGCACGGAAGGCGGAGTGTTACAAGGAGATAGCTGGAGATAGAGGCTGAGAAAATAACCTCAGGGCATCTGCCTGTGAGCAGGCATGTAAAAATACTAATTTTTGAACTTTTGACTTCAAATGGTTTGTGTAAAAATGTTTAAGTATTTTTTTCCTCTCAGATTTGATCTTTTTGAGTCACAAGACCTTTTTGTGGTTGGCAGGGCTCCTGTAACATATTTCTTTTTAAATGATCTCTGAAGTTGTTGAGTACACGGGTATGAAAGTGCCTGATGGAAAGCTGTACAATTTGTTCAGGCAGGAGCGTAGAATGAGTTTCTTTTCAGTGGAAACTGAGTTGGCTTTTTGAAGCTCCTCTCGCTGCTTGAGAAGAGATTTTCTATGTGAGGGCTCGACTGCTGCTTTGTGGCTCTTCCCAGCGAGCCTGTGAACAGCCCTGTGTGGAAGTGCCCTCGGGGGTGTGCACTGACAGGTACAATTTGGGGCAGCCTGGTTTCTGGAAACTGGAAAGTTTCCTAGAATAAAAAAAGTGAAAAATACAGGGGTGTGGGCCTGGTTGGAGATGTTTCCATGTCAACTCCAGTGTTCTGCCTGTGCCCCATCTGCCGGCATCGTGACGGGCGAGCTCCTTGGCTCCTGGTTCCCCGCCTGCTTTGGCTGAGTAGGAGCATCCCAGCACACGGCCCTGCCCCAGACTGCAGCTGAGTCACCAGTGCTGCAGCTCCTTCCATGGCACTTCCCACACTGGGAGATGGTCCCCAGGATCCCAGTAACGGGAGCTTGCAGTGCTGGGGAGAGAGCTCTGAAGGCTTTTGGCCAGGTGTGTTAAATAAATTAAAAACCGAATCACCCACCGTGATGGCAGAGAGCTGCAACCTGCCCCCCCTGCCCGTGTCCCTTGGGGTGTCCTTGCAAACCTCCTGTGGGTTGCAGAGGTTGTGTTTCCTGGTTGCTGAAGGTAACTTTGTTCCTCTGAGTCTGACTCTGGTGTTGTCTTGAGGCAGGGTCTGGAACCTTCACCGGCACTAACCACTTCAGTGTAAGTAACTTGAAGCTAAGAAAGACAACAGAATGCCCCTGGAGTNTTGCTTTCAAACCACTACATTCATAAATCCATGAAAGTTGTGTTTCAGTCTTGGTCTCATTCTCTGGGAAATGGTAACATGCACCAAAGGATTTTTTGCTAGTCTTGACTCTGGTTTTGACCTAATACAGCAAAAGGACAAGAGACAGAAAAATGAAATGGGAAATGGAGAAGGTGTCTTGTTTGCACATGGTACTTGGCAGGCTGCCCTTGGTGACGGGGGCTCATCCCCCTGTCCCTGCAGCTTTCCCAGCTCTCCCAGTTACAGCTGAGCACATGGCAGAACATTTTGCTGAGTCTGGGACTTAATGAGGGGCCATGTTGGGAATAGAGTTGTGCTCCCAGACTGGAGTTCATGGTGGAGTGTACCTTTAATATGAAGTGACACTTGTCAAAACAAATGAGCGAGATTTTTATTGCATGTTCACTCGCTTGTAAAATTCGCTAGTCTGCAGTGGCTCTTAATCACCGCCACGAATTAGCCAGGTCCTCCTGCAGTTCAATTACTGGTGTGTCATGTTTAAATTCTCCCTTGATGAACTGATGGTGAGATTATACGCACGGTTTCATAATAGGTAACGGGCAAAATACAAACACAGGAGGGAAGCACAGATGGTGCAAAGTGCTTAATCCCCAGCAGGGCGAGGTGTGGTGGCCGCTGGAGTGGGACGTGGGGGAGCTCTGGGTCACCACAGGCAGCCGTGCCTTGGGTGAGGGCAGGGATCTGGCCCAGACCAGGACGTGGGAAAAACAGCAAGCAGTGCTGGCCTTGCCATAGCCAGCATTCCTTCAGGTTGCCTCCGTGTTCCAGCAGCATCATCACTGGCATTGGGCTCTTCTTGCTGTTGGCACCATGCTGTGCCACGGTGGTTTTTGACAATGCCGGGGGCCATTTTCATCTAAAATCAGAGGGGCAGGGGACTGGCCAAAGGTGCAGGCTTTGGGAGGCCGGTTTCTCTCTCTGCTGTTGCTTACAGCGTTCCCATCCCCGAGCGCACTCCCGCGCCCTTCCACGGAGCTGCCGGTGCTAATTGTTGCAGGCGGTGCTCAGGCGCAGGCTGAGGCACAGTGTTTAAACAGAGAGTGGCAGGTGGAGCAATAGATAACGTTAAAGCGCAGCTCTGTGCGGGATGCTCTCCCACAGGCTGTCTGCCTTCCCGGGGCTGGCCGGGGAGCGCCGCCGGGCCCGCGGCACCGCAGCCTCACCCGCCCGGACACAGCCACGGGGCCTCCCTCGGCTTGACCTCTTGCTCAAAATGAAATTCTTAATTACCAGGGAGCCGATGACTGAGTCATGCTGCGCGTTGTCAGGGAGACAAATAAAGCCCGTTGAACTCGCCGGGATTGTACTGGAGAGACTGGCACGATTCCTCCTTGTTCTAGAAGCACTCTGAGGCAGTGCAGGCTTCCAGATGTTGTGTACAGCTGCTGCCTTTGCAATATAGATTTCAAAATTATGTACAAAAAAGCAAACTCATTCCCTCGTCTTTTATCTGTGCTGTGGAAATTCTCTGCTTACCTTGATAATGACCAGATGAGATGAGATGCAAGAAGTTGTAATTGGAGAGGAAATAACATTTAAGAGGTGGGAAATTGAAGATGCTTTCCTGATGCTGAACAGGTCTAACTGATCTCCATAAAGTTTCCATAGAAAATTGAAAGCAGGGTGTTAAGTCCAGGGCTTTAAACTTCCCACTGAGCTGTTAGGACAAGGTGAATCTGGGGACTGAGTGAGTGTTGCCACATCTCTGAGCAAAGGATGATCAATACTCTAAAAGCTTGGCCCCTCTGCTGCAGTTTGATTACCCAGGAGATGCCTTCCTGTGCCTGTACCCCACTCAGGGCTTGGAAGGATCCAGATGCATGTGCCCGTCAGCCTGGCTGCTGAAATTAGAGGTAACAAATTATTGATAATTAGGGCTGTTTTTTTTGTTTTACCATTGCAAAAAGTGAATTTATAAAAGCCAATTTATTTTTATCTCTGGCCTCGGGAACTCCAAAGCAGTTGTACTTATCCTTAATTGCTTGTTTTATGGGTGAAAATGAAGCTGGGATGTAAACGACGGCACGGGGGGGCTGGGATAGAGCTGCTGCCATGCTCAAACCACGAGGAGGAAAACTGGCACTGAGGATTGCCTAATACTCCACAAATTCCGGTTTTTATTAAGTTTAACAATGCAACCGTTTCCAGCCATCCTGGAACTAAATATAGTAATGAAATTTTATTTGAAGTCAGGAACATTATCGAGATATGACTTGATGTGTGTAAGATACTGCACATCACCGGAGTGGTGCAGATTGTGTTAAATGGGCCTGAAATAATCTTCAGGAAAGAAAATCGTTTTCTATTCTCCTTGACACAAAGTGTTTGTCACAGATATGCGTTCTTATCCACGTCTTGTTAGTGAAATCATTATACTTTTCATTACAACTTTTATGCAAATATGCTGGTTTTCCTTGATTAGGTTTACATGAATAAGCTGTAATTGTAGGCTGAGGTGATATTAATGCGCAACAGTTAAATACGTAATTACTGTGTGTAATTGTGGTGTGAGGGGTGGTGTACTGGCACAGGGTTTGGGGTCTGGGCTGGGGTCCTGCCCGTGGGGCTGCTGTAACCTGTCCAGTGTCCAAAATATATGAAGAAAGGAAGTGTGAGACCACAGGAATGCTCTTGCAACATCCTGCTGCTGCCCAGTATAAAGAGTTGGATAGTTTTCACTTGTCCCACTTGCATTCCTCCTTTTGCCCACCTAAACACATGGAGCCCTTGAAGTATTATATTTAAGGAGACTTTTTTCCCAGGCAGCTGCTTGTATCTGCTGTAATTCCTGTTAATCTCTGTGTGCACAGGGCTCGTTGGAGCAGCGAGCGGTTTCCCTCTCTGTGGCACTTTGCTGCATTTGCAGTTGGTGCTGCAGAGGAAATACAAAAAAAGCCCAGAAAGAAAAGCTCAAAAGGAAAAATACTGACCTGTGGGTACCTGCCAAAATTGTCCTTTTGGCAAGCAGTCAAAGTGCCTCTCTAATGGAGGTGGCAGTGAGCCGTTCCTGGTGCTGGGGATACCCAAGTACCGCCCTGGGAGCGTCTCAGAGGCTCCGTTACTGCTTTGGAGCTGGGGTCTCAGTGCTCAGCTGGGATCCTCCGTGCTGGGAGGAGGTTTCAGTGTCACCAGCCACAGGGCTGTGCTCCTGGAGGTGACCATCAGCGGTGAAATGACGTGTTGGCTAAGGCAGGTGTTCAATATTTTTTTGTGTGTGTGTGCAATCAAGAGTTCCCACAACTCTAATTCCATTATTTTTGGTTTTGAGTGGATTTTTCTGTTGTTTTTTTCTGATAAGGCAACAAAGGCTCCTCTGGTGGCCCCTTTTTGGGGAGTTCAGCCCCCCTTCCCTGTGCTGTGCTGGGACTTAGCACACCAGAGCACAACTCACTATCTGCAGCCTGGAGAATGAGTTATTGTGCTGCCAAGAATTGTTTGAAGAATTAAAATTGACCCATTTCCTTCAGGCACGGGCAAGTTAATACTCCGGAGTGTTTAACATCGTAGGAGTGATTTGAGAAGTATTATTTGTCAAATCCCTGTGCTCATATGTATGTAGGTATAAATAAAAAGGCCTCAAAGGTTGTTTCAGCATTTATTAACCTCTCCTCCTCTTCAGGGGCTTTACTTGGCCAAGGCTTTATCTGGTTGTGTGGTTTTTTTTCTGAGTTTGTGGAACTAGAGGAGCAGCTGTCAGCACCTCCCTGGATTGAAACTTGTCTTTGTCCAGGGTTTTATATCCAAGTTGCTACATTTGTGCTAATTTTGTTTTCCTGGCTTTTTTTAGGTAAGTGAACACGTTCAGAGGTGGGATTTGAACGCTGGTGTTTGGCGTGGGACGGGTTCGGACAGCGGATCAGGCAGTTGTCAGCCAGGAGATGCTTCATTAGTAAGTCTAGAAATGATGGGTTATAAAAAGATGCTTCAACAGATTTTGGAGATTTTCTGGGATTCTCTTGTTTGGGTGAGGAAAGGAGGACTTAGAACTTTTCCTCTCACCACGCTGTAGGGAAAACCCAAACAGCCCTTCCTGTCTTGTGATTTCTGTTTCTGATTTTCTGTAGTATATTTAGGAGTGTAACTCTTCAAGGAGTAATTTTTAAATACAGCTGGAATCCTGGGCTTGGGAGTGTTCTCCAACCTCGTGTTGAAAGGGAGCGTGAGGAGGTAGGAGGCAGCAGGGGTGGTTTGTTGTTTTTTTAAATAATGCTTAATCTAGAATTAAATTCAGAGGAGTGCCTGGAGAAAATGAGATCTCTCTGATCAGATGCTCAGAATACTTTTTGTCTTCTCTAATAAGCAAGAAAAGCTAGTAGAGGGAATTACATGCTGGAAGAGGAATTTTAATAGCAACAGATATGCAAAAAGGGAGGTATCTCAGGTGAATAGGAGGTGCAGGCTGGTGAGCAGGAGATCCTTTCCCAGCTCCAGGAACATGAGTTCTTGTGGCACAGACACAAACCTGCTCCTCCCCAGCAAAGGCCGAGAAGAGGAACCAGCTCCCTTTGGTTTTCAGTCCCTGCCTGTTGTGGGGAGACTCCCCCCAGGAATGAGCAGGAGGGAGCAGCATCCCCAGGGCTCCCTGTGGCAGCCGGGCTGTGCAGGGGCTGTGGCAGTGACTTTGTTTGTCCACGCTCAAGTCCTCTACTCCTTTGACTAAGGGAAGGCATTTAACCTTGGGGAGTGTCCTGTGGGACACCCTTCCCTGCCTCTTGCTCCTTGTTTGAGTGTGCTGCATTTCACCAGCCCTGTCACCACCCCCAGGCAGCTGAGTGCAGAGGGGAAGATCCTCCTTTTCCTGAGGCGTGGGCACACTGCAGGAAAACAGAAGCATCTCATTGTGGGCACAGATGCTCCCAGTGTCTGTTTGCCTGCGAAGCTGGTTAAATAACACAGGGTTTTGCTGCAGGTGCCATTCAAGGTCGGTTATTCGGCAGTGCTGTAACTAATTCCAATTAAAGCAGAAAGCTTTTCCCATTTTTTTAAAAACAGACTTAAAAGCTTTAATTTGCTGCAGTGAGCTGCAGCTCCTGGCCTGGGCAGAGTGGTCTGGACGTGCAGGAGATGTTCCTTGCTCCAGTAATGCCCTCCTGAGCTGGGGAACCCAGGCTGCATCCCCCAGCCTCAGCATTCCAGAGGAACGGGGACGGTGGCTGGGCAGGTGTTGGGCACCTCCCTGTCTCGGGAGAATCCAGACGTGTAGAGAGGAAGAGAAAAACAGGAACAGGAGCAAGATAAATTGTGTTCCCAGGCAGGACCCACTTAGCCCCAGAGCCGTGTGTGCAGTGGGAATCCCGTTCTGGAGCAGCAGCACCCGCCTGCTTGTGTTCAAACACGGAGATAAACGCTCCCATCTAAATTCATGATTTTGGGGCTTTTTCGTGGAGTCGCTAATTATTGAACATATAACTGCTTATTCATAATTTCTCTTCTCCTGCCTGATAGCCCTAATCCCGTATTTGTGCGGCTGTCATTCCCATGGCAACAGACTGGTGTCTGAGGCAGAAGATTATTAAATACCGAGCAGCACATTAAAATAATGGGCAGGTTCTGACTTAGAGACTTTCGCACGGGGGCAAACTTCAAAAAAAGAGAACACTTTCACAAAAAGCAATTTACTTTGCCAGTAATGTTCTCTATTCCCACAGCTCTCACTGGAGAGAGCTGTTTGAGGAGCAGCCCATCTCCTGCTCCTCCCGCTTTGCGGAGAAATCCTCGGCTTATGTTTATGTCATCAGTCTGTTGCCATGGAAACTCTGTCACAAATGTATCGTGACCTCACAACGGGATGGCAAAGGAGGAGAATGTGGGCTGGAAGACGACATTAGGAATGATCAGCAGCAGGGGAAAAACAGCCCCAGGCCTTGGGAGATGCAACAAAATAAAAGGCAGAGGAGGAACTGGGGCTGGGGTGCATTTGCCTGGTTAGGGTTCCTGGTGTGCAGGAACTCTGCTCCCGAGCCATTTAAAGCTCAAACTTTGCTGTTTCCCCCTCAGTGCCCAGCACTTACAGGTATCCATGGCAAAGGAGGAGCAGACCTTGCCCTTCAGCCTGTGGTTCAGACAGCAGGGCCGGGAGCTGGGGGGCAGCTCCACCTCTTTATAAGTGTCAGGTATTTGTCTTTTTGGGATTTCAGCCTTGTGTCAGCTGAGGACAAGGGAGCAGCAGAGCCCTGGGTTTGCTGCAGCACTGCTGCTCTGTGGAAGGTGTTTTTGCAGGAGTCTGGAGTGACAGGTGTCAGGGTGATGCTTTTTGATGCCTTTCAGAAATCAGACTTTCCCTAATGAAAGCTGCAGCTAAAATGTGAAAGAGGATTAAGCAAGGATTAATAAAGGAAAGGTAGACAAGAGATCTGATTATCTGTCACAGAGATACTGGCTGGGTACTGTGTCATGGCGGTGAGATGGAACAGAAGATTCTGCACACCTGGGTGTCCATCAGTGGATGTTGCAACTTCTGGTGCTTTTTGCTCATTTGTGCTGACCCCAGACTGATGGAATACACTTCCCAAAGCAGAGCATTTCCCCTGGAAGGGCTGCTGCTCCTTCCTGCCTGGCAGCAGGTGAGAGGCTGTTTGCTGTGAGGTGGAGCTGCCCAGGACTCCTTGTTGCCTGGTCCAGCAGCAGTGGGGCTTGGGGCTGGTGCTGGTGTGACACTACCTCGAGCCCAGCCACCTCCTGAACACCAGACCAGGATGATAAAAACAGAGAGGCTGGTACAGAGAGCCGGTGGTGCTCCAATGTTATCTCCCTGTGCAGGTGGTCCAGGCAGTGCAGCAGCATCCAGAAGTGCCATTCTCTGCATGTTTCATGTATTTTTAATACAGTCCTTTAGAGCACTGATAAGATCTTTGTGCAGCCTGAGCTTCCCTGAGAGGCCCGAGCCATGGCAGGGTGTGTGGGGTGCGTGTCCTGCACAGCTCTGGCACACACTGGGCAAAGGCTGCCTTGGCTCCCTCCTCAGCAGGGCCCACAGGGCAGGTGGGAAACTGGCGACAAGATTTGGAACCAGCCAGCCCAACAAGGGCAGGGCAGACTTGCCTGCTGTAGAAAACCCTCTGGAGGGGATTTCTCATGGTGTGCTGGGACAGAGTCAGAGGAACAGCATCTCCTTGCTGTTTATCCCTTCGGTTTCCTGCAGGGAATGAAACGAGGGCTGGACTGATTTGTAGAGCGTGTGCTTCAGCACTTCCTTTCTCTCTTAAGCAATTTCCTTGTCCTCTGGCTTCTTAAGAGCTTAAGGATCATTTTCCTCTTGCAGTTGGTAATACAAGAGATGAGTAAGTACAGATCTCTGCGACCCATAAACCGTAAAGTCCTGCCTGCAACTTAAACCTCCACGGCTTTATTTGCTTTGTCGGGGCTTCTCACATGTGTTGGGGTTTAACAAACACGAGTTTTCCCTCTGGAGACAGACTTAAAAAGAGGCTGTAAAGAACAGCATTGTTCTCAGAGCATCTTGTCTCTTCTCTGCCTTGAGAAGTGTGTGACTTCAAAAAGGAGCAGCAGCAGCTCCGCGCGGGCTCTTTGCTCCTCCTGGGTCCATTCGCAGCCTGAGTTTGTTTTTGGCTGCAGCCTGCAGTGCCCTGGGGACAGCTCTGAGCAAGGAGAGTGCCCTCACACTTCCTGCACACTGCTGGGATCTTGGCTCCTGCTGCTGGGAACGTGCTCTGCTTGCAGGGGCGTGCGGGGCTCGGCAGGTGCGGCGCAGGCAGGGAAGGAGCGAGTTGGCAGCACAGGATCCTGTGAAAGTAGGACATCCCAGTGCTGTTGTGTAACAGCAGCTTCCCTCCCCTCCCCAGCCAGCCCTCTGCCTCCTGGGGAATTTATGACCGAGTTCACTGCGATTCTATATTTGGCTGAAATATTGAAAAATGCATTTGCTGTCAATGGGTTCCTTTAATATAAAAGGAAGGAGATTTGTGGGGAGAGGAGCATTGGCATCACAAGTGCCCTTTGTCTTCTGTATTCCATCTTACCCTGGACCTGTTTGAGCTAGGTGTGTTGTTGGGGAAGATGAGGATGTGAAGCCATAAGGGTAACTTGTTTTTCCACTTTCTGGGAGATCCTGAGGACACGGGGCAGCACTTAGAGAAGGTTTTGAGGGTTGTTCCTTTTAGTGCTCTGCCCATTTTTAGTCTTGAGCTTTTTCAGTTGAAGATGGAGGGGTAAAACCAGGGAAGTGTGACCTGGGAAGCAACCATTCTTAGCTTTAACCTGACTCTTTTCCTGCCCATGTCCAAATATGTGACAGTGCTTTAAAAAGACACAGGAACTGCCTCTGAAGGATGCAATCCAAAGTTAGTCAAGTTAACAGCTAACACCTCTGAATAGAAAATGTCTTTGGCAGTTGGGTCAGGGCTGCAGTGTGTGGGTGTGTGCGAGCTGTTGTGACAAACAGTTGCTGAACCCAGGGCACAGAGGTATGGGATGGTGTGGAACAGAGCAGGCAGGGCACAGCCACCAGAACTGTGTCACAGCCACGGCCTGAACACCTCTTGGCAAACAATCCTCACATTATCCTCCTGCTCCCCCTTGCAGCTGAGTGGCTGTGCCAGCATGCTGATCCCTGGCCTCCAGGAAAAGCCAGGGAGCTCTGGAGCTGTGAGGAAAGGGCAAAATTAATGTGACTTCTAGAACCAATGAGTTGTAGGTGAAGATCTTTCTAGAAAAAAATTTGTAGGGAAGCACTGAGGTTTGCAGCAGAGTATTCAGTCTCTGATCGTTGTCATGGGTTCCATGGGACAGTGTGGCAGGAGCCAGAGGGTTGCACAGCTTTGTGAAGGGCATTGAGGAGCCTCGGTGCTCAGCTGGGATCTGGGTGTTCAGCTGGGATCTGTGTTCAGCTGGGATCTGAAATCTCAGTGCTCAGCTGGAGCCTGGGTGTTCAGCTGGGATCTGGGTGCTCAGCTGGAGCCCCAGCTCCAGACACAACCACTGATTTTTGCCATCCCACACTGGTGGAGGATGTGGGTGCAGCAGAGGCTCAGTGGAGCACAGGGCTGTGGTGTGGGCAGCGTGCTCCTGGAAAGGAGCTAAGGAATCCAATGGGAAGTGTCTTTGTTTTTGTTCTTTTTGATGAATTCTCTGAATTGTGTGTCTAATTGCGCTCAATTACTCCCGCCTGGCGCAGGTGGGTTCACGGTCTCCAGGCAGGGATGTACATTGATTTCTTCTGCAGGCCTGGAGACAAAAGTCATTTGCCAAGGACGAGGAACTTTGCTCTGCTGTCAGTGAGGGGGGGTTGCATTTCTGCCTCTGTATTGTTGGCAGCTTTTACATTGATTCAATTTGAAAACTGAATGAGAAATTAACGTGTTCTTGTGTGGACACACTTCACCTAAATTATTAAATGAAGTGGTTGACTCTTCTCCCTGCATTAAACCAGGAGAAAAACTATAATTAACTATTTCATTGACTGGGGAGGAGTGGCAAAATTGATGTGAGACATTGACCTCATAGATTTTTGTTGCCTGTGCTGTGAAAGTGAGGGTGAGTTTTTAGGAGTGAGAGTGGTGGGTCAGCTTTGTTCCCAGAAATACAAATGGTTTCAGTTAATTATTGCACCTTTTCTGCTTTATCTCTCCTTCTCCTGGGAAGGACCTGCTTCTGCTTTACTCTGCCAGGGTTTAGGAATCCCATCACTCTGCGACTTCATGTAATTCCTGTTCTCCTGGTGGTCCTTGCTGGCTTGTGTGGAAGGGAAGAGGCACAGCACAGCCTCTGGTTGGGATGTCTGTCCTGTGGAACTCCTGTTCCACTTACTCAACACAACCAGCTTTTCCAGGAAAACTCCAGCGAGCCTCGGGCACCAGCAAAGGTCACCTGGTGTCAGTCCCTGGGATGCTGGCAGGTGTTCTGGCTGTGTTGGGCACTGTCCAACAGCCATCTGCTGCCAGGTGTGCTAAGGGTGACAGGGAGGTGCTTCCTTGGCACAGCTGCCTGTTCCTGGTGGAGCTCTGGAGCTGGCAGTGTGAGTGTGGGAGCTGGGAGATGGGAAGCAGCACGTGGGGAATGGCTGGGAATGCTGGGGCAGCTCTGGCTCAGGGATGGAGAAGCACTGCCCTGGGAGAGGAAGGGTGAGAGGTCTGTGGCAGAAAGCAGATTTGCACCCTTAGTGTGTTGCAGCCTCTTGAGCAGATGGCTGGGGGTGCTGGGAGCAGGGCAGCAGTGACCCTGGCTGACCCCTCGTGCTCTCCAGGGCTGTAATGTCTGGGTTCTGGGCACAGGGTGTGGCTGGGATTAAGCAGAGATTATGTAGAAAATCCATGGGATGTGGAGTGCTGCCAGCTGTTTGCTCCAGGGGACGATGCTGTCGTGGTTGGAAGAGCAGGCAGTTTTCTGTGCAGCACAGAAAATGTGCTTTTGTGAAATCTGGGAACACACGGCTCCGTAGAGCACTGCACAATGAGAACTGCAGGACTGCATTCCCCTCACTGTCAGTGCTGCCACAATGCAGTACTCCAAGCCCCTTGGAGACAGGAAAACACAGGCATTTTATCCACAGTGCCCAAGTTAGTCTTCTAGTACAGGATTTTATTGGGTACATTGGAGTGCATTTCTCACACCGTGTGGCATCAGTAACAGACTCTGTTGGTTCCAATGTAATGCCTTTAAATATCCCAACTGTGCATCTAAGTACATAAAACACAGAATCCCACAGTGATTCAGGCTGGACAGGATTTGAAAGCTCCTCTCATTCCACATCCCCTGCCATGGGCAGGGACATCTTCCCCTGTCCCAGTCTGCTCCAAGCCCTGTCCAAGCTGGCCTTGGGCACTTCCAGGGATGGGGCAGCCTGTGCCAGGGCCTCACCACCCTCACAGTTATAACAGGGCATCAATAGGAACAGCAGTTATTACCTCTGCTGATTTTATGGTTGAAGTTTCATTAGGAATTGCTTGGGACTTCATGGGATACGTGGTGTTTTGGTGTGAGGCAAGCGTGGGGAGGATGTTTGTGTTTGCCTGATTTGAGGAGTAAATGGGATGGGTTTTGCCTGTGGTTTATTTCTGTCCCCTTTTCAGCCAGCCCAGCACACCTCGGTGCTGGGGAGCTGCTGAAGGTCCCTCACCCTAATAAACAGCACTGCCAGTACTAAGGGGGTGCCTGAGGGAGTGATGGGTTCAGTGCTGCAGCCTGGAACTGGTGAAAGTCTCGTGTGGCACTGGGGGTCTGTTAAGTGTGTTCACATATCTCTGTCTTACATGTGGCAGCTCCTTGAACCTTATCAATTTTTAATGGTACTCTACTGTAATAAGAATATATGATCACTCACTGGGCAGGAGAGGCTGAAATCCCTGCAAATGCAGGTTTTCTGTGAGCTTTCTGAGAGCAATATAGCAGGAGGCATTTAAGGCGTGCTGGTGGAAGAAGGTGAGCTATCCATCAACTGCACAATCTTGGATTTGAGTCTTCTATTTAGATTAAACACGTTAAGAAAGATGGATGGTAAACGTATTTCAGCAGCATTGTCCCCAAACCAGAGTGGAATATAAAGAGTCTGGGAGAAGGATTCAATTACACTGGCAAATAGCTTGAGCAGGAGCTGGGTAGGAAGGGAGCTCGTGGGGCAGTGGGATGCGGATTTATGGAGTTCTGCGATAAAAACATCATTTTCATTAAACCCTCCTGTTCCCCTCACGTTTGTACCGTGTGGAGACGTACCTGGGAGCTGCTGTAGGGGCTGGCTTTGTGCTGTGCAGCTGTTGAGATGTGTGTGATAGTTTATGTACATGGGTGGCAGCCCAAAGTGAGGCTCCTTCAGCTCAGGAATTTGGGTTGGCTGTGTTATTGTTGGGAAACGCTCCTGGGCTGGTGCCTTGGGGTGACTGCTGGCACTCCCTGCCTTGGGTACACGGAATTGGGAGAGGGAGAAACCTGGCCCAGCCCTCTGGTAATCTCAGTGTTGGCTCACAGGGTGTTCTCCTGAGCTGCTTTAATGCAGTCAGGATGGGAAGGGTGAGTCTGCTGGGCCTGCCCAGGAAGAAATGAGTTGTATTCTTCACGTGTAAAGGACGTGCTTGAAAAGGCCAAGGCATCAAGGTGGCTGTGTTACAGGGCTTCCTTGTACAATTAATTGGTGCCCAAGACAAATATGAACAGTTAACTGTATATTCTGCCTCGGTGTGAGGTTCAAAGGAGCAGGAGTGGGACTTGCCAGCACTGCCATTGTAAACCCCTTTTCCTGCAGCGTTCCTTGAGGTGCACAATTACCTGGTCCTTGTGGGCAAGGTGTTTTCTTATCTTGAGCTGAAACTTTGTTCTTTTCCTCCCAGTCTGGCACTTGGCAATTAAGGAACTGTGTGATGCCTGTACTTTGATCTTTACCTGCTTCTGCAGTCCCTGGTGTTGCTGTGATTCAGAGAAGCTGACCATTGCTGTGACCAGTGGCTCGTGTGGCATTTTGCTGTCAGTGTTTCAGTGGTGGTGTGTGCTCACTGTGCTCCTTTGGTGAAAAACAAACCCCCAAAACCTGCTGAGGTGAAACTCCCATCCTCAAAAGACTCAGTTCTCTGTTAATGCTCCTTTTTGGGGAGAATCACAGTGCAGGGAAGAGTTAACGTGTTTGTGTTCTCTGTTGTGGTTCTTTTCATTGAAAACAGGTGATTTTCCTTTCCAAATTCCCGTTGCCTTTCTTTGTTCAGTTGATTTGCCCTTGCTTGGGCAGGTTTGAAGATCCAGGTGGCTGCCCAGGGTTGAATGCTGGGTGAGGTCAGGATGAAGTTAAGATGCAGGGGATGGGTGAGCAGCCGAAGTGGCTGTGATTCATCCCAGGGGTGAGCAGTACATGGATTTGTGCTCGAGTCCTCCCTGCAGTACAAACATCTCATATCAGCTCATGGGCTGTAGGACAAGAGGCCCCAGTAGGTTGCTGGGACTTGTGAGCTCATTCTGCTTTCTCTGGGGCTTTTTCCTTGGCTGTTTAACAAAAAACAACACAGAAGCTGAAAAACCCCAACCCACACACACGTTCGCCTGGGATTTGTCCCCTCCTGGAGTTCTCCTGGATGCACGGCCTCTGTAGAATAACTTGGCTCTGTGTCTTGCTCTCTTTCTGTATTTTAGGCAGGGTTTGTGCAGGTGTTTTTTTTCATGGAGGTGGTGGTTTGTGTTTAATTTCCTTGTAGCTGTGACTGACCCACGAGCTGAGTGTCCAGCAGAGCTGCCTCTGTGTGTTTTGTTTCCAGACACCTTCCCTCCATCCCTGGGGCCACGGGGCTCTCCCAAGGTGGCAACATCAGGATAAGCTCTCTTGAGTGAAACTTTTAATTCAGCTGTGTGGATTTCCAATATAATTTTCCAGCCCATTTTTGGTCCTTGTTGCTGTGTATGTCACAGAGACACCGAGGTGGGAGGGACTTGCAGTTCAGGCCCACAGCCTGGGACAGAGTTGGAGCCATTCAGGAGAAAGTCACTTGGATGATTTTGCAGCCATAGCAGCTACCAAAAGCCTTCCTGCATTTTTTTTGTTGTGTCTGTGGCCTGTCAGCCATTCAGATTTCTTTTTTCTTTCAGGTTTGGTGGCCAGCCAACATTTAGGATGGTTTTTTTCACTTCATTGCTCGAGTCTTTTCATTTCACACCATTACCCGTGTGATTTGGGAATGTTTGAGCGTGTGCCACAGTTGTGCTGTCGAGCCACAGTCACCATGCTGTGAGCCAGGTCCCAAGCCTTGCTTCCAGTTCCTGGAGGTGGTAGAGAAAGTTGTGTAGGTCAGCTTGGAATCATCGTGCTTGCAAGGAAAAAAATTAAAACTGACTTCAAAGGACAACTCTGACACGGTCAATTAATAATTAAAACAGTTTTTTAATGAGCTATGCAATTACCTGTGTGTCCCTGGAGATGATAGTTTATGGTATTATTGCTCAGTGCCCTTTCTTTAGTCATGGCAGATGACATCTGTAATTTAAAGCAGGCGAGACATTAAAGTGACAGAACTTTCATTAACCTTGTCTAAAGTTTGTTAATGACAAATGTCTCATAAAAAAAAAGAACTATTGTCAAAACAGCAGCTTGGTGTCAGGAGGAGCCTCAGATCCTGTGCCTGGGGCTTCTCTTTGGCCAGTGAGGGTGTGTGAACCCTCCTGCCCTCCCGAGGCTGGGCTGTGCCCGTGGCAGGCAGGATTGAGGGATGTTTGCCTCCCCTCCCACCTTGGAATCCTTGAATGGAGCATCTCCTATCGGGGTGTAGTCACAGGTTGTACTCCCTGGGGGTTTTCACTTGCCCTTTGTACTCGAGGAACTGGAATGAGTTCAGGCTTAACCTTTTGCTTAGAATTTTGGTTTTATTTTGGCTCAGGGGGAGCGTGGCCACTGCTGGTCCTGACCAGGCTGTCACTTCTCCTCCCCCAGCTGTGAAAGGCCACAGTCTCTGCCTGCTCCCAGCCCTCACTCCTCACAGGGATTTGTCCCTGCATCCATGAGGAGCATTCAAATCCTTCTGTAAATACCTTCTCATGAAATATCAGTAAATCTGACAGCCTTAACCCTCAGGTGCAAGTTCTCCAGGGCAGCATCATCCACTGGATGCCCTGAGGAGTTAATTTAGTTTCCACTGGGGTCCTGATTAAGGAAGAAATTATCTGCCTGAATCATGAGCAACTTTGTGGGAAGGGGCTGAGGCACAGGGAGGTGCCTTAGCAAGGAGATTGCTTTGAAAAGGGTCAGTCAGATCTGAACATCTCAGTGGTGAATACTTGGAAATAAAATTTTTGCAGCATTGTGTCAGTGAAGACGCTGCAGGGAAAAAATCATTTTGTTTGGCATTTTTGCAGTTTCTGATACGGAACAGATGGGAAGTGCCTTGTTAAGTTATTGATTACCTTCAGATGAACTTCCAGGAGTTTATAGCAGCACAGTGTGCCCTCAGACTTTGTTAAACTGGATTAATTTTTGCTTCTGATCCCATGAGGCTTCCAAACCTGTTAATACTGAGTGCAGCATTTGGGCAGCGTCCTCCTGGCAGAACGTCTCAGCTGCGAGCACGCCTCAGATCACGAGACCTCGGCTTCATCTGCCTGGGAGAAATGTGGTTTCCCTTTTCAAATTAACAATAAGGAATGCAAATGCCTGTGTGAGGGTTACACAGCATTTCATGCCTTTCTTTGTTGTGGCAAATTGGATTTAAAACACTCGCTCCTGCGAGAGGGTTTTATGTGCCCTGAAGAAAGGATTTGCTATAGTGGCTGTGGCCCTCCCTCCCATCACCGTGTGTGTACACACAGACATGCATACATCGTGTCTGTGTGTGTGGACAGACAAGGCAAATGCAAGGTCTGCTTGTTCTAATGTTTTGGCAGAATTTGGGATGCAGGTTGCTCAAGCAGGAGCAGTCCCTGATCTCGGTGTCCCCTGATTTCAGTGTGGAGCTCCTGTTGGTCACTCATTGGTATCAGATTCATCTCTCATCTCATTTGGGAAGGAAACAAGACGTGCTGATGTTAATGGTGTAGTTACAACCTAAAGGCGACCCTTCATTCCATGTCCCCTTCAATTTTGCTGTAATTGTCCAATAGGAAAAGTTTCTTGGACAAGTGCACTCCCTTGTGTGGCCTCTCCCCAGTGTCAGTGTCCTGGTGGAATCGAGGCAATCCTTTGGTTTCCTGTAGAAATTCCACTTGCTCCTGTACACCACCACTTCTTGATAAAGACAGCACAAAACACAACAGACCCTGAGGATTACTGTCATGGAGAGAGAAAGGGCAGTGGGGATGCTGTGGGCAGCATCATTATAAGTGGATTTTGAAGGCAACTTAGATTACTTACGGCAGTCTGCGTTTCTGGTGATCCCAGAAATTCTGCTGAAGCCTCTCTGCGCTTCCAGGATGAAACACCAGGTCCCTCGTGGCTGCTCTGACCTTCCTCCCTGTGCAGGTAGCAACCCTTTGTGGGTATTACTCAGTTCAAGTGGTAGCAGAGGTGCTGAAAAGAGAATAGCTATTATGTCTGTTTATCTAAGTAAGACATTATGTGTATTTCCCAGATGGGTGTATCATGTTGCCAAACTTTTGTCTACAAATTGCTAAAACCGGTTAAGCAAGCACGTTTGCAAATGCACACGGCTCTAGGGAACGCACTTTTGTGTGAAATAGCCCATTAATTTGAACAAAATGTTTTAAATAGTTTTAGATGGTTCTTTCTAAAAGCTGCGTTGCTCCAGCACGAGGAGTGGCACATGAACAGAGCAGCTGCTGCTCCTCTCTGGTGGGGACAGGCTTGAGGGCAGATCTGGGTGAGTGGGGCACTGAGCTCAGATCAGTGCCTGATCTGCTCCTGGCACAGCCAGCAGTGACCTTTCAAACAGCCAGGACAGCCTCGGGCCGTGTGTTTTGGTGTTTCACTCCTCTGGACCTGCAGGAGCATCCCACGCTGCACTCTCACCTGTTGCAGCTTGCCAGGCCCGTGCTGTCTGTGCTGAGGGATGTTTTCCCAGCTCCACAGCTGCCTTTCAGGTGCCTGAGGAGTGTTCTCTTTCCTGCTCAGCTCAGTCTCTGTGTGCAGGTTGTGTCTCAGGGAGCCTGCAGCACCCAGCCCGGGCTCTGCTCCAGCTGGGAGCAGCACCTGGCTCTGAACTGCTGCCAGGTTCCCTCCCAGCCCCTAGTGTCTGTCCCTCTGCACACTCCCACCAGTGCTGAGACCCAGGAGCAAGCAGGACAGATGTGGGGGGCCATGTCTCACTCATCCCCCAGCCTGTGGTGAAGTCCAGAACCCTTTGTTTATCCAGGATAACTTTGTGTGAGGAGGTGCTGGTGTGGCTTGGCAGGACAGTGGGATGCTCACTGGGTGCCTCCTTTGATTTGTGGCTGGCTCCAGCGTGATTTCATGGCAGATGGTTCAGCTCTGCCAGTCTTGAAGAAGGCTAAAATAGGAACAGGTTTGTTTTTAAAGAGTGAAACAACCGGTGCATGGCAAACTTGTGATTATTGTGGTGCTTCTTGGTGGCTTACAATACGAAAATATCAAATGCTGCACGGTTCAGGACTGAGGGTGCTGGGGGGAAGCAAGGTTAAGCAGCATCTCACACCTTCCACTTCACATCTCATTATTCATTGCTAATAGAAGCCTGGACCATCTGTCTCTGCAGAGAACATTTGGATGTGACAGGCATAGGAGATGTTACAAAACTTTCTCTGCGAGATGTTTATTTCTGGCGTGTTCTGGTCGTGTTGTCCCTGTGCCTCCCGCAGTGGACGAGCAGCCCTGGAGCTGGGCAGCTGCTGCAGGAGCTGGCTGGGATGCCAGGGTGTCTCTGTGAGCTCTCGGGGCCACCAGGAGCTGAGTGCTGCTTCCTTGCCTCTTAAATTCTCTTTAACTTGCAGACAACCTCCCAGAAACCCTCTGAGTTTTTGCCATGTCTTAGCAGTGATGTTGAATGTCCATCTGAGGCCATGGGGTGGGAAGCAGAGTGTCTGATCAGGATTGTGGGGTGGGAAGCTGAGTGTCTGATCAGGATTGTGGGGTGGGAAGCAGGGTGTCTGATCAGGATTGTGGGGTGGGAAGCAGAGTGTCTGATCAGGATTTTGGGGTGGGAAGCAGGGTATCCCATCAGGATGGCAGCAGTGTCTGCTGAGGACTTGCTGCAGGTCCTGCCCCTGTCCCATCCCTCCCTTTCCATCAGTTCTCTGCCTCTGGGATGCCCTGGATGGGCTGAACCCAGAGCTGGGGCTGCAGGGTGTTTCCCTCTGCCCCACAGCACACACAGCACCCCTGGGAACATTGCCTCCTTCTTCCCCTACAGTCCTGCCGTAGGGAGACTTAGAATATCAAATATCCATCTCCCCTGAAGGGAAGGAACTGCTGTGGGATTTTAAAATTCTTTTATGTTTTCTTTCAGCAGCACTGAGGAAAAAGATCATCTTGGTTCCATCAGTTAAAGTGATGCTTGTGATAGACTTAGCAAATACCTTCTTTCCATCTGTTTATTAGGCTTCTGAATGTAAGCAGTAATCAGAAAACCCAACAGAAAGGATCGTGTTGAGTATAAAGACCCTCCTGGTTAGGTTTCAGTCATCTTGGTGGCCGTGGTGCCATCCAGAGCGTGTTTTCTGTCCTGAGAATAAAATCAGATGGAGCAAAGTTGGCTTTTGGGGGGCTGTGTTATTAGCTGCAGCTCTGGCTCTGTGTTGGCAGCCCCTGAGCCCCAGTGCTGCTGACAGGGCAGGGACACAGAGTGGGCACTGCTGGCACCACTGTCCTGCTGTGTGCCACTTGTTAGAGAGGACAGGGATCCATTTAAATGCTGAATAATTGAAGGCCAGGAGTGCAGCGGGTGAGATGTTAAGGCTGGCTACTTAAGGAAGAGATGATGGATTCCTGCAGAATCCTTTTTTCTCACTTTTTGAAGGCATTTTAGGGAGAGATTCTTCCTAAGGGGATTGAGGTCATCGCTCTTTCCTGTTTAAGACCTGGTGAATTGCCTCTTGGACACTTTATCTCGTGAATGACACGGTGTTCAGTCAGGGGGTTCTGCTGACAGCGTGAGCCACACGAGCACAGCTCAGTTTGTGAACATCAGCAGAATCGGAGATGGAAATACCTCCGTGGCGTTGGTGATTTAGTCATGGAATGTAAAGAATTTTCAACAGTAAATGCACCACCTTTTGAAGTTTCTTTATCCTCTGCAGAGTTTTAACTTAGATGGCAATGGGATATCGGTATTCATTTTATAGAATTCTTTCCGGAAGATATTTTTCTTATTTTTGCCAGCCTGACATCGTTTGCATTCAGTTCTTCTGTTATCAATAACTGTAGGAGCAATCCGAGCAGAGTTTGCAGAAATTGCTTTGTCTGTGCTTTGCTCCTCCAGTATTTATTGGCTGACACTCTAATGTGATTATTTCTCTGTGTCCCTGCTAAAGACACAGCTTGGAAAGATGCTACCCCAAGATGCCAAATCTGCACTTTTCTTCATATGAATTTGTGAGAGAACAACTGTTTATTACAGGCACCTGATTTGAAAATTATTCCTTTGGAAGATGAAGATTAAGCAGCGTTGAATTTATATTTGTGATAGATAGGTCTCAGCTCTGTGATATAACAGTAGGAGTGTTGAAATCCTGGAATGATTTCATGTGGTTGCGCTGACAGGAGATGGTAGGAGAGAAAAGTTTTTACAGGACAAGAAACAAGTTGCTGAACTTGGCATCTGCAATAATCTCAATTGGCAATACATGCCTTGGAGCAGAATATTTGGCCACTGAGCTGGAAAATTGTTATCAGTTGTGGCAAGGCTATTTTTAGGCAGTAACATCTGTGGAACACCATTTCCTCAAACTTTCACTATCTTTTGACAAGTCAGCCAGATGTGACTCACTTGAGCATATTGGGTGGAGAGGAAAAAACAAAGTGTTGTGTTTACCAGAAATGCAAACATGACCTTTTCGGGATGAAGGCAGTCTTTATTCCCAGCCCATGGAAGAGGCAATAAGAAAAGATGGATTTTCATCATCAGTATTAAACCTCTTTACTGTGCAGTATTGTGATCCAATGCTCTCACAGAAATCATGTTGAAGAGGATTCTGCACAAAACCAATTTTGTCTCCTTGTTTCAGAGCAGAAAGGGGAGGGAGCCAATGATGATGTCCTGATTCTCACCCCCCATGTCACCTTCTGTCCCAAGGCTTGGGTTTGGCACTGCCTTGAGGAGCTTTTCTCACCTGGAGATGGGTCTGACCTTCCCCAGAGCATCCTGCCCTGGGAGCAGAGTGTTTCTGCCCACCCTGGAGTCACCAGGTGCCCCTTGGTTAAATTAGATGGAGGGTTTGGTTTCCTGCCTGTCACAACTGCCATGCCAAGGAGAGTCCCCTCGCCTTGCAAGCTCCTGCACGAGGAACCTGTGGAGCAGTTTTGGCTTCTGGTGGATGAGGAGCCTGTGGAGCAGTGTTGGCCTCTGGTGGATGAGGAGCCCGTGGAGCAGTGTTGGCTTCTGGTGGGTGAGGAGCCTGTCTCGTGGTGGCTGTTTGGGTGTCTCCAGCGTGGAGGTTGTCTCAGCTTCAGAGCTGCATTCCCACTGCTTGCTGGAGCTGGGGCTTGGCTGGGGAGCTGCAGCTCTTCATCTCTGTGCCCTGTTGGGCACAGACACCCATGGCACGTGGGAGGCCGTGCTGTCACCGTGTGTGGGAGCAGGCCACCTTCTGTCACCCTGCTTTGCCACCCGAGGTGCTGTGCGTGGGAGTGGGAGCCTGACTGCAGGGCTCACAAACAGGGCTGCCTTCAAATCCGTTGCTGACTGCTTTCATCATAAGCAGATTTGTTTAAGGAACTTACAAAATTTGCCAGGATAAGTTAACTCACAGCCCTGTACTCGTGTCTTGCTGCTGCCTTGGTGCCAGAGCCCAAAGAGAAGGGTGGCCCTGGCCAAGGGGTGGCACTTTGGGATGATTTGGGGTGGTGTTTGTAGCCCAGGAATCACGTTTGTACCATGCAAGCCACAGTGGAATTGCCATGGGGGACTGCAGGAACCCCAGGGTGCATATTAGTGCACGAGGAACCCGCAGCATTAAGGGTGTCTCATCCTCTAACACGGCTTAGTCAACGCAAATAAGCCCCAAGGAGGTATTACCTGCCAGGCTCCGGCTGGGGCGTTAGAACAGGAGTCAGACCTTGACATTTGATGTCTCTGAAACAGGTTTTGGCTTAAATTCACTTGTTTACTACCACAGTCGGGAGCAGATTTGTTAGACAGGGCTAATTACATGTGCTTGTTCCAAAATCATTTGGAAACTGTAACATTTGTTGCTTTTCAAGCGCTTTAAAATATGCAAATATTTCATGCAATGAAGAGAGCTGATTTTTGCAAGAAGCCACAAATGGTGTTACAGCCAAATGTGATTTTAGAGGTGGCCCAAAGCAAATCCATTGGGTGCCCTGACAGGAGCGGGGAGGAGGAGGACGGGGAGGGTTCTGTGGTTGGTGCCAGTGTCTAATCACAGGTGAGAAGTGAGCAGGTGGAGAGGCTGTTTGCTCTCTTCGTCGGGAATTTGTTAAACAAGTAGTGGGAAGATGACCAGGAGGCATTCCCAGTTCCAGATGAAGGGATGTGCAGGGGGTTTCTCAGGGGTGTGCTGCTCACGGTGCTGCTGTGCATCAGCCAGGAGGGGCTGGCACTGCCTTCAGCTGCACTCACAGGCTGTGACCCCTCTGAGCTGGGAATTCCTGGGATCACAGTGTTTTAAATATCGCTGGATTTCTGACTGTGAAGGGTTTGGCTCGAGCTGCTCAGAAGTTCTGCTGTGTTGATGGGATCCTAGGCTCCCTTCCCACTGAGTGGAAGCTCAGCCTGGCCCTCTCTGCTCTTGAACAGTTTTATAGACAAGGGGTGGATCTGGGGCTTTTCAGTGTTCTGCTGAAGGTCCAACCTCCCCAAACCACGTAACTAGATGAGACCCTGATTGTGTATCATGGGAGCAGGGATTGGAAAGTGTTTCCTTTAGGTAAGTCCAACCACCCAAAAGCTGTTGGAGCATCCAGAGACACTGATTTCTCCCATATTTTAAGTCTGGATAATTTTATAAAAGCCCTCTTATTTTGTTTGTGTCTGCTGGAAGCCATGTCTATCTGCCAACCCTTTGGAAATGTCATGATGTAATTATTTTAACAGGCAGTCTGTGCTCCTTTATTTGGGGGATATTAACCTTTCTAAACAAAAGAAATGTTAATATACATGGGAGACGCAGCTAATGGGATTTCATTTTTCTTATTAGAACAGACTGGAGTTCTCTTTTTAAATTATTGTAAAAGAATTCAGCAAGTCGAGTAATTGCCTTCAGCTAATCCACGATGGCAAATTTGAATGTGAATATCCAGATCATTCTGTATGGATGGGAAAAAGTAATGTGATTTTCTTGTTTTTTATTTGCTTTGGCTAAACAGTGTTGAAGGATGATATAAATTCATTGAATTTGAAACAAAGAACATGCTAATTATTAATGCGCCGAGTTGTGATGCGCTGTGAACGTGCTGTTTAATTTGCAAGGCCTGTGGTGGCCTGCTTATATTTCATTGCATATTGATTCAAAGTTTGTGTTTGTATGTGGTTTGGTGGTTTTCCCTGATAGCCAGGGAATTTCAGCTGGATTTATGGGCTTTTCCCCCCGGTGTGGACACCGTCCTCAGATCCGGGCACGGCCGCGCTGGCTGCCCAGGTCTGGGTATAAATGGATAATACTTTATAGGGCTTGGCACAGGTTGACTGGATTAATTGAAAGATTAATTTCTCTGTGTGCAGCCTGTCCTCAAGGCTGCCTCCAGCTCACCAAACAGCCCCTAGGCTTGCCCTGGCCTTTCCGGGGCAAACACTGTTGCTTTTACAAGCTGATGCTGCATTTAAAGTCGTTCCTTCCCCGGCGTGCCTTGCGGTTGGAATGCGTCGGGATAAATATCCCAGACTCTGCAGGATTTATCTTCCAATCTCGATTTTAAAGGGATATTTCCAAGCTCTCTAATCACTGGCTTTATCTGCAGCCAACTGGTGTGGTTTGCAGTGTTCTGTAGCTGCCTGGGCTCGGAAGGAGCCGCGCTCGCAGCAAACGGACACGGAACGGAATTCGCTGTGACCCCCCCGGTGGATAAAGGAGGATGAGTGGAAAGCTGACTTGATTGCATGTCTGGAAGAATATTTGTGCCTGATTTATGTTCTAATTTTAGTATTGGGCTTTCTTCACGATAGTAAAATGTCACATTAGCATGGAACTTTCCATCTAATGCACTGGGAACAAACACCGGTGCTGAGGCCGTGGTTTGGGCTTCCCTGAACGTCAGGATCCAATGGCTTTGCTACAGCAGAGTCTTGGCTAAAGCTGTGCCTCTGTGTGCAATTTTGTAGGAAATCCTTGGGTAGTAGTTGCCTTCCCTTTTCCTGAGAAGTGCTCAGGGAGATCTGCCTGGGGTAGTTAATCCTGGTGTTACAATGTCAGGATGCTCATTAGAGGCTGGAATAAAACAGCCTCCAAAGCCTGATGACTCCCAAATCCTTGGCAGTGTTAAAGTATACAGGTGGGGGAATTCCTTCTTGGCACTTCATGTTTGCGCTGGATTCTGGCTATAAATCCAAGTGGAATTTTAATCCAAAGAAAACTGGTGTCATGGACCCCTCAGTGCCACCATGTCAGACCCCAGGCTCACCCAAGTCTCAGCTGCATTGGCTACCCCTGAGTGCTGCTGGTGGGAAGTTTCCAAGATTCCAAGATCTCATCCTTTGCAGTGTTGGAGGCTGCTCCTCTACCAGTGATATAAAGGAATTAATAATTCATCTTGTGTCTGTAGGAGGAAAATGACTCTTAAATTTGATTAGTAAATGACAGGTTTCAGCCTGGTAATTTGCAGCCTTTATTAACAAACTTGTAGAACTTATCAATAACGCTGGGAGCCTCTTTATTTTGGGCACCTTTATTGTAGCTGGTGTCATTTTTCCCAGGAAAGAAGTGCTGGTATTCCTATCTTGTGCCAAGCTCATTAAGGCTCCAGGACTGTTCCACTTGTACGTGGTGCCTCTTGCCAGTTATATGCCACAGATGAATCACACGCCCGTTTTGATTCCTGGTGGTTCTCCGCCTGCTTTGCCAAATCCCCCAAGATTTCTTTCTGAGATGATCCTCAGTGGTTAACCACGACTTAGAGCCTGTCCACAGATTTTATGTGGGATTTTTGGGTTTCTCTCAAGCGGTGGTATGAGACACGCTGTGAAGAAAATAGTAGCCATATGTAGTCTAGTCTTGTCGAAAGTTGGGAGAAGCTGTGGAGTGAAATTCTTACAAGTCTTGTTGGAGTTTCCTTGGCTCTGCAGTGCTGATGTGCTGGAGGCCCTGCAGTGAGTCAGTGACAGGGACCTAAAAGTCTCTTGAATTTCCTAAAAGGCCCAAGACAACTTGAGGAGCAGTTTGTTTTCTTGGTGTTTATTTTAGTGCCTTTGCACCGTACTGGGAGGTCACGAACCAAACCCTGCTCAGATGGGGAACTGCTTTGGTTAAACTGTGCTGCACTGTGGTGTCAGGAGGATTTCACTGAGGAGGAGGAGGGTTCTGGGAGTGTTTGGGAGGCCGTGGGCTGTGGACATGCTGGCAGAGTCTCTCTCTGAGCTGGTTTGCTATGCAAATTGGCAGCTGAGCGTTGCGTCGCACTCGCTTGGGATGATGCTCTTAAAAGTTGTGCTGCTTTTGTAGATAAACACGAAGACATCCACTTTCAACTTCACATTCTTTAACCTTGTTTTATTCCTTGCCTAGTGCTGACACTTTCAAGGCAGATGAAAATCAGACTAAATTTAGCAGGGAGCAGAGCCCCCATCCCTCCTTCCCCCCCAGCCCTACCCATTCCATGCGTACCATCCGTATCCTTTTGATTAGTTTTGCCCTTGGTTTCTGCTTCAGATGTGAAGTTTTGCAAAGTGATGCTGAAGAGAAGCCTGGGTTTTTTATTAAGTGAGCCCTTGGTGTGGCATGTCTTCAAGTCCTTTGCAGAAATGAATCTGGAGACTCTGTTTCCCCTTGCTGGGCTGCACCCTGCTCTCTTCCTGTCTTGGCACTTCTGCCTTTTTTGTGCTTCAGAGAGGTGGATTTTCTATATCTCTTGGTGCAGGATGGAGCCACTGATCTGGAGAAATTTCATAGCTAGTACTGGTGAGCATCAGTGTTGACAGACTGTGTGCGTGCTGGTCCTCACTGCTCCTCCGAGAACCCTCCTCAGACATTCCCCAACTCATTTAGTCCCATAGTCTCATTTAGTCCCTGTTTGAGCAGAGATTAATTATTTTGCTGTGTTGTGATGGCTGTTCGAAGCTGAGCCCTCAGGGGAAGGAATTTTTTAAGGCAGTTGAGCCTCAAGATTTAATTTGAACTCCTGTCTCTGCATTTGGACAAGCAGATTAATTGACCCTTGATAGGTGTGGGCTCTGCTCCAAATGAACAAATCCCAGCTGCTTCCACTGTGCCTGTGCATGGGCAGATAAACGGCTGGGATGTGTGAGGTGGGAACACTCAAAGCCCCCTTGTCCTGCTGGGAAGGGGAGCTGAGTGTCTGGAGATGGTGAGTGTGGCTCTGGTCACCTCTGGTCCTTTCCAAAGGGCCCCTGATGAACTGCTCCCCAGCTGGCTGGGGGCTCTGTCTGGCAAACCCTGGGCATCTCCCTCAGCTCCTCCTGTCTCTTCTGCCTGGTTGTTCCTTGTTCTCCAGCCCTTCATCCTGCATCAGTTGGTGTGCATATCCAATGAGGAGAATTTGGTGACATCCCAGGATTAGCTAACCCCCATCACTTGTGAAATGAAGCCCCCTTGAGTGTTGAAATGCTGCTCGATGGCAGGTGAGCATTTCTGTTATTAGACTTAACCATGCAGCTGAAGAACAGGACTGGCTGTCCCGTTACCTCCTCCTGGAGCCACTTGACCTTCCCGTGTGTGCCCTGGACCCAAACACATCTGTGCACATGCCTGAGCTTCACGTGGTGCAGAGCGTGGGCACAGCCCAGCTGAGCTGCCTGGGGGGGAAATGTGGCCCTTCTGCTGTGGGCTGGGATGTGCCAGATGCCAGCAGGTTCTTTGGGTGAGCAAAAACGCTCCCAGCAGTTTTCTTCTTAAATAACAGCACTTTGCATATTCCCTTCTGCTTTTTACTTACGAGAAACAACTGCCTGTGCCCTTTACTTGTGAAACCAAAGGGATGTGTGTGCTGTTTCCAGTTGGGAATGAAACCCGAGTTTCCCCAACCCAAATCACATTTCCTCAGTGCTGTTTAGATGAAAATTATGAGTCCTGTTTATTCTCTTACACAGTTGATGTGATTTTTAGCTACACACTGATAACGTTCCTGAGCCAAACACAACAGTGGCTCTGCGGTATGATAAATTGGCCCTGGTTTTTAGGTCCTCTACTACCTTTGTTCTGAGTAATCAAATTAAAGTAATCTCTTATTGCAGCATGGCAGAACCTGCACATGCAGCTGTTTTTTATGGTAGCTGCAGGTCTTAAGGTAAGTTAAAGTTATTTCAGTTGTTACTTATCTTTGGAATGACGATCATGACAAATGGCCAGTGTAATTTCTTTCCTTAGTAGATGGATAGAAAGGGAAGATATTGCACAGTCTGCTCACTGAATTCATAAATTTTTAGACTGGAAACACGGAGTTGGATATTGAAACACTTAACGTGACAAGGAGACAGAGAATTGTTTTCTGATCTTGTTGGTGCCATAAAAGGAAACTCAGTTGGTGAACCTCGTCGGCAGCTTCTTGTTGCTGTGTAATTTAGATGGGAGGAGAAATAATCCATGAGATAAGGATCGCTGGGGTTTGTTTTGCCTTTCCTGCCAAGAGAATGGAGCTGTGGGGTCCAGCAGCTGCAGCAGGTGTGTGTATCTGCTTGGGGCAGGGCGTGCAGTGGCCAATCTGACAGGGGTGCTCCATCAGGGATGCTGCCTCTCACCTGGGATGGGGCATCCTGTGTGTTTTGGGTGCTGTAGGTGAGGGTGTTGGGTAGAGCTCAGGGTGGTTCTGGGGCAGGGCACATACGCTGAGACATTGCCAGGCCCTGGGGAGCCCTTGTTGTATCAAGCAAATAGCAAAGTGCTATTTGAGTCTTCTCTCCAGCAGTATCTCTTTTAGCTGCGTGTCTCTGGTTCCAAAGGGTAATGATGTTTGGTTTAAGGTACAGATCATGCAGAGAGGGGCCTTCCTTTGCTGTCTCTTGGCTAACTGGTATGGACAGGAGCTGCAGGAAGGACATCCAGAAACCAGAGTGGCTTGGCACGAAGCTGCAGAGCCATGTCTTAAGGATTGCCAGCAGTGCTGATGGGAATAAGCTCCTTCCCTCAGCCCTGGGCTGGCTCCATGCTCTCCTGCCTGGCTCCTCTCCTTCTTTGCCAAAGTGCCAGTAGATGTGGTCAGCACAGAGCTCAGGGTACAGATCCAGCTTCTCCCACAGTGTTCCTGCTTGTGTTCTGCCTTGACTGTGAGCCAGGCAGTACTGGTGTGAGGTCCATGGCTTTGCTGATGTGCCGTTTTTCTGCATGAAAGGAGGTTTTATTTAGTGTGATGTCAATTGGGTGTTGCCCTTCAGAATATGTCGTGTGATCCTTTAGGTTTGCAAGCTGGATGGGAGAGGAGCAGCTCCCTGACTGCATCTGCAGCACTTACACTTGCATTTGTAAGAGGGAAGGAAAATTTGGCTTCAGATTTTGCCAGCTATAAAGAAAATATTTTGATACAAGCTCGTGAGTCATCGGAGGTAAAAGGGAGGAAGTCTGAGCACTGGAGCTGCCTGTGGCTTCCCAGGCAGCGAGTCTGGAATACGGGGCTGTGGCTGGAGAAGCAGCTCGGTCACGCTGTGGTGCCAGTGCCCCCAGGCCAGGGGAAATGTGGGACCCATGGGGTTCCCCCTTGTCTTTCCAGTGGGTGGGGCTGCAGCATCAGCTGTGGGCTGACATTGAGCCCTGTGGATCGATGCTGGGCATCCCTTGGTCGTACCTGGGGCAGGCTCCCTCCCTGTGCAATAACCAGGTGCTGTCCCTAAGGATGAGTGACCACCCTGCAGTCCCCTCCTGGTCTGTACAGGTGTGGTCTTCAGAAAACATAGGCTGTGGGGTTCTTCCATCATCATTTGTCAGCATGTGAACTGAACAGGAATTGCCATGGTTGGGCTGCCACCAGAGGACATGAACTTGGATAACCCTGCTGGGTTTGTGCCCTGCTCAGCATCTGCTGCCCTGGGAATGCTCCTCACTGGTGCCTGGAGCACCTGTGGGACAGAGAAGTGTCAGGGGAAGTGCCTGGGCCACTAAAAGCTTTTTCTTTCTTTGTGCCAGCTAGGGAGTATTGACCTCAGAGAGAAGCTGGGCAGGGGCTCAGACACTGGAGAGCTTGGCCAGCATGAGAAGCCTCTCCCAATTGTCCTCCTTGATGTACCAGTGTTTAAACAACGCTAATTTTCTGTTCGCCTTTCATTTGTTGGATGGCTGCTCAGAGAAGATAATTTTTTCATTTTCCCTGGGCTTCTGGGTGGTTTAAAAAGGAGCTGTGTGTCGTGCAAGATGGTTGCAGAAAGAGTGGCTCTTGGAATAAATAAATGGAACGCCTGTAAATCGGAGGCAGTTCAGTAGGGAAGGAGAAAAGGCAAGGCTATCACACGGGAAGCAGGTGGTGGCATCTCTGACTGCCTCCCTTCAAGGTTCCATCTGACAGAAAAGCAAACTCACCCGCGCCTGTAACGCCACTTATTTCCCTCAGCACAGAATCCTGATTATTAATTTGAAACCGTATCAGTGTGCGAGTGATGTGGTGACATGCAGACAAACAGAATACTTTGGTCTTCCAGGGGCTGGCTGCTCGGTATAATTGCGGCTTTAAACAAATTCAGTGGCCGGAAAGCTGTAAAACATTTGCAGGCGAGAGCACGCTTTGAATATTCATCTTGTGTGAGTGTCACCGAGTGACATCTAAGAGTAACTGGGCAGATATGGGTGCCAGGCAAAATAGAGAGTGGGGAGTCTTGCTCGCTGATTTGTATTCTGGATGTAAATCTTAAATTAGTTTGAGATTTTAAAATGGGTTTTTAAATGCCAGGCACATAAGAGGCGGAATTGATATTAATATTAATAGGCTTAAAAAGATATTTAATGAAATATTTGTGTAATTTAATTTCTTCATAATCAAGTCAGAAAAGCACCAACTGACCACAGGGCCCAGAGACCTCCGTTGTGTGTTCCATCTGATGGGCCTCGATGTGTGGGGCATGACCTTGGATACCTGGATCTGCCCTCGGGTCTGGGCTGAGCCACACTCCAAATGTCACTTACTTGGCAGTAATGTGAGGATCCATATGGTGGCAGAGGCACCACACTCCTCCCCTGGCCTTGGGGCTGGAGTTCTCCCCGTGCCAGAACATGGGAAGGCACAGTCCCTGGGCAGGGAGCCTTGCTCCAAGCAAACAAGAACTTGGAAGAAGTAAGAGTGGTATCCTGCAGATATAAATAAAATGAGGCCAGTTGCAGGAGGAGGAGGAGATGGGAGAGACTGAAATATTAATGAAGATATAAAGCACTGCACCTACACTGAGAGCAGTGTGATGTTCTTGCTCATCTATTCATGTTGAGCTGGCTGGAGCTTTAAATTTTAAAGCCTGGGTGGAGAAGAGGGGCAAGGTTAGGCAGCTCGTTAGAGGCTGTGGTGGTGCTCACAGGCAGCTGAATGGCTCTGAGGGGAGGGAGCCTTCCATCCCAGGGATTTGGCAATATCCCTGTGGCTGAGCCTGCTCTGTTGGACATCCCTCCCTTGTGCAGGGTGCTGAGGATCTGGTGCAGCTGGAGGTTGAGGCTGGTGGTTGGGATGTCTCTGCTGCTGAAAACCTGTCTGTGCCAGGGGCCAGGGAGCGAGGGCACAACACCCCTGCACAGACTGGGCAGCCTGAAAACCTCAGGGAGGCAAAAGATGGATGAGTTAATGACCCCTGCCTGGGTGCCGTGGTGGTCCAGGGACAAAAACAGCATTCAGGGTGTTCTGCAGAGAGTGCTGTGGGGCAGCCACCCCATGGGGACAGTCTGGAGCAGTGGGAGCTGTTGTGCCATGGCTGGGGCTGCACAAATCCCAGAGTTGGGAGCTGGTTTGGGGGGCGGGTGGCATGTTGAGAGTGCTCCTCTGCAGGAGCCATCACACTGCAGGAAAGATGTGCAGGCTCTTCTCTGGCAGCTGCTGCAGGTACCTCTCGGCTGTTTTCCTGTCTGTCTTCTTTTCAGCAAGGAGTTTGCCTCCACCTACAGGAAGCAGAAAGCAAGAAAAGCCCCCATAGTCACACAAGTCTCTGTTAGCCCTCGTGTGCAGAGGAGCAGCTCACCCCTCTCTGTGCAGCACATGGCCCTGCTCCTGGAGGTGCTCTGGCAGCCTGAAGGCTCCGAGCCTCTCAGGTTTTAATTCCCTGTTCCTCATACCCTGGCCTCGACAAGGAAACATGTGAAAGCTGACAAGCCAATAATTGAATTTTGGTTGCATTAGCGAGGTTTCTGCTGGGGTTTGTGCTGAAAGACAAAGCAGATCTTTCTGAGGAGAGCAGTAATGGTGCAGGAAGGTTTGGGGAATCACAGCCTTGGGGAGAGTGCAGCTTTGAGGATGGAGTTGCTGGCCACTGAGCAGCACAGGAGAACAGGAGCAGGGTTGATACCCGTGGAGGCACACCAGGCAGGCTGGGCAGGGGCCTCAGGGGAGGGAAGGGGCTGGAACTTCCATTGCCATGGACCAGCTGGTGGAGGGGCACTGGCAGTGCCTGCAGTGGGGCTGAGGCTGTGCTGTATCCATTCAGTCACCTTCTGTATTCAGTTTTGTTTACCTTCTCCCTGCATGTGAATGCAGAAGAGAAAAAAAACAGAGCTTGGGTGGCTTCTCCAGGGCCTCTTCACAGGGAATCTTTCAGTTCCTGTTTCACTCCAAATTGGCAAATGACTCTGCCACTTCCTCCCATCCCACTGCTGCCTTGGCGTCGTCACTCCTGTTCAGGGGCTCAGTGTTTGGTTCTCATTTCAATATTGGAGGTTTTCCAGTGTAAGAGACCTGTGCCTGGGACATCCTGGTATGGAGGACTTGTCGGATGGGGCACACTGTGGTGCTGGGCACCTTCAGATATCCATGTTGCTGCTGTGGGCACTTCCATGGGACAGCAGGGCAGCCTGGGCAAAAGCCTTTGACAGCATCTTGGACAAAAACAGCATTCTTGGTGCTGGTGTTCCAGCTCTTTGCAGCAGCGTTCTCCAGGTGCTGGGGGCCATGTTGAGGAGGGGTCTGGACAGCAGGGAGGGGGGTGCCCACCCTGGCCTGGTCCAGCCAGGCAGCCCCCTTGTACTGAAGGAGTGAATTGTGCCTGTCCACCCTGGTTGTCAGTCCAACAGCCACACATCAATCCATTGTCACGCTGCTGGAATGATATTTGTGTGCGTTGGGGGGATGGTGCCACATTTGAGTTATGTCTGGGTGAGAGAAATTCCAACCCCTGCACTTTCTGTACAAGATACCTGACAGTAAAGCTGTGGTATGACCTTTATCTTTATGAGCTGGGAGAATTAAGGAGTTCTGTATTTTAGTTTAATTAAGCTATAAGGCATAACAGATGGTGCTTTTCTGGGTGATTATTGAATGTCTCTGCTTTGACTGAGAAGTGCAGTAACACCGTGGTCATAAATGTATAGTGATTTGAAATATCTGAGCTCTTGAAGAACATGTGTTGGTGGCTGTGTGTCTGTGCTGCCCGCTGGGGACAGAGGGACCTGCCCCTCTGTGCCTGCTGCAGCATTTCACCCTGTGGGTGCTGGCACTTTCCATCCTGTGTGGCCAAGGTGCCTGGGTGGCACTGGCCAAGCTGCCACCTCCTGTGGCATGGCTGCCTGGCTGTGAGAGCAGAGTCACCTGCTCCCCCTCTGCCTCCGTCAGCAGTTTGCAAGTGTGAGATTCTGCAGGGAAATGTTCTTGTTGTACCAACTGCCCTGAGCAGAGGCGGGTCTGTGTTCTGTTGTTCTAATAAAATTGACAAACAAATTACCCTAGAATTTCCAAAATTACCCTAGAATTTCCAAAATTACATGGATTCAAAAAGCCCCCAAACCCCAGCATTCGGTCTGCAGGAACATCTCGCTGTAGGAATCTCCAGCCTGATGAGATGGAGTTGGCAGCAGCACAGCAAGGAGGGACTGAGAAACGCAATGGGCCGGAAACCCAAAGCAGCAGCCAGCTCCTGTGTCTGCAGCTCAGGTACAGCCAGGGCACTGGAGATGGTGCTGTTCCAATATTTGCATACACATAACCAGGTCAGGCATTAAAGATGCATTGTAGCACGGCTGGTGTGTAGGACTCAGGAAGCTGAGAGGAGCTTAGGTCATGGCAGGTTGATTTGCTGTTTGATTTTTTTTCCCCCTCTATTACATGAAAATTTTGCATGAATTTGTCTATGCAGGGTGTTCCTCTGCACGCTGGCAGCTGCCATAGTTACTTCAGATGTTAGAAAGCAGCAGAAGCAAGGAGGAGTGTGGAATTAATTGAGCAAATCTGACCAGTCCGAGGCTTTTGCAGCAGGGTTCAGGCAGTGAATCACAGAATGGGTTGGATTGGAAGAGGCTTGAGACATCATTCCAAGCCCGTGCCACAGGCAGGGATGCCCCCCCCTGTCCNAGCCCCTGCCACAGGCAGGGATGCCACCCACTGTCCCAGGTTGCTCCAATCCCTGTCCAACATAGCCTTGGACACTTCCAGGGATGGGGCAGCCAGAGCTGCCCTTGGCACCCTGTGCCAGGGTCTCACCAGCCTCACAGGGAAGAATTTCTTCCCAGTATCCCATCTAACCCTGCCTCTGGCAGTTTCTCCCACTAGTGCATCCTCATTATCCCCTTCTCTTTCCCCCGACTTGTCAGACATGGGAATTGCTCACAGCCTCACCCTGAACTTGTGCTTTCTCAGTATTTGAGATCACTGACTAATATGCCTCAATTTTTCTCATTAATGGAGTATTTGAAATGATCAAAATGAAATAGATTCACTTCCTGGCTGTAAAGTTGTTACAAGGATGATCTATGAGAAGTTTTTAACAAAGCTGTAGTCTTTTTTGGAGAAAACCTCCCATTTGTCTTGATCTTGTGCTGTTACAAGATGATCTGGGATCATTCTTTAAGCGGTGAACTTCGAAAACCAGCAGTTTACGCAGGAAAGCTCCAAGTTGTGGTTTCAAAGGGCCTTGTCCCTTCTTGACCTTTCTTTCCTCTGGTTTCATGAGCCGGTTCCTTGTTCCCCCCCTGTCACAGGGTGGTCACCTGTGGTGGGACACTGAGGCTGGACCCCACAGGCACGGCAGTGTTCCCCCTGCCCGGAGCTGCCATCCCGGGGTGCTGCTTTTTGGGACTGCACAGCACAACGAGAACCCCGGGCTGTAGATGAGCTGGCTCGCTGCCATTCTCAGAGACAATGCCCTGCCTAAATAGCCTGGATTGGGCCGAGAAGAGTAATTGCCGCTATGAAATAATTCCGCAATTACCGCTGTAATTAAGGGCAGTTTGTTAATGAAAGCGCTTGGTGAGCGATGGCTGCAGGGCGCTCCATCCCGCGGCCCGGCGGGGCGGGCTGGGGACACAGCTGTCGCCGGCAGGATGGATGTAAACACCCGCCACGGCCGGTGATGAAGTGCCGTCATTACCCCCCTGCCCTGCGGGAGCCGGGCGGACAAGGAAAAATAAACTTAAAATATGACGGCGAGCGCTGTGGCCGCCCAAGGCCCCTTCTCCCGGCCGCGTTAATGGGATATGCAGATGCCCTTACCCAGCTGATCCATCCTGCAATCCCGAACCTCGGAAGCCATTTGTCAGGAATATGAACTTCGGGCTGTGTTTTTGTCACTTTACTCGTTTTGAGCTTGTTTTTCCACATCGTGTTTCCTTTTAGAACACAAATCCTCGCAGGTTTTTCCTTTATGTCGCTTAAAAAATATTGCTGTTAGGAAATGTTGCCCTGTTTGCACGTCTGAGTGCAGTGGGAACGCTGGCTGTAGACCCCGGCACAGCGTGTTTGCAGGGAAGCAGCCTTGGAAATACTTTGGTGTGTTTGGGCAGGAGTCAAACTAATGGAGCATTTTAAATTGCTGGAGGAGGCAGCTGGCAATGGACACATTGTCCATGGGCTGAGGGTCTGTGGGCGTTTCCTGAAGCCAGTATCACAGAGTCGTATGGAATTGTTTAGATTGGAAAAGACCTGTAGGATCATTGACTCCAGCCATTTCCCTAGCACTGCCAAGTCCACCAGTAACCTGTGAAGTGATGGCAGTGCTGGCATTCTCAGGGAAGTCATTTTCAGGAGCCTCCCTTGTTTTCTGTGTGACCCAAACCCCCGGTGTTTGTGGCTCTTTGTGGGGCCCATGAGCAGATTTTCCAGCATGGGAGATGGGGTGGGGTTTGGCCTCTCACTGCTCCTAAGAGGAGGGTGGCTTTCCCAAGGTACCAAGTCACCCTGCTGATGTCTGGGTGCCAGGTTGGCACTGAGCAAGCCAAATTCCTGGTGAATTTCAATTCCAGCTGATGAAGAGCTTGCCCTGGGAGGTGGTCAGGGCCATTGACTTACACCAGGTGGGAGCAGAGGTGAGGGAGCTTGTGGGAAGATGGGAATGGGGCAGGTTTCAGATGTGCTGAAGAGCAGGGAGGCTGCTGGTGGTGCTGTGTAGCACCATCACCACACGCAGGGGGATGTTTTGTGTCGGGCTGCAGCTGTGGAGGAGGAGTGGTGGCACTTGTCCCCATCCCTTTGCTCCACAGCCACAGGGCAGCAGCCAGCCTTCTGCAGAGCAAGGAAAGGCTTCCATTGGTGCATCTTGTTAGAGGTGGAAGGATGTTTTTGTGCCCAGCACATCGCTGGGTAGCAGTGCCTCTTGTTTTAATTGGATTTGCAGCCTGCTGAAGAGCCGTGATTTACAACAGCTGCTCAAATATGCGCAGCAAGGTCTTGGGGACTGCTGAGGTGTTCATCTGACCATCAGTGGAAAATCATTCCGGGCCCGTGCATTCTGTTTGCTCCGGCTGAGCTCTGTGAAGTGTGCGGGAAGAGGGGCAGCACACGGGGCTGTGTCCCTGCCGGAGCCACCACGGACCCACCGCCCACGCGGGAACGCCGCTGTGGCTGCAAAGGAAGCAGCCTGTCTGCCTCTACACGGGGCTTGTCAAAGGTTTTATAGATCTCCATAATGAAGATGGATCAGGTTCATTCTCGTTGCCAGTTGCTCTATCAAAATAGCACTAATTACCGCAGCCGCACGTGCCGCGCGCTGCCATCTTCCTCCTTGGAGCCTGAAGCACGTCTTGTGCCGCTCACAATAGATAAAATGAGGCAACTTTTCCCCTTCTATTTTTGGAAAAGTAGTTAGTAAAGGAGAAGGAAATTGATTTTGGTGTCAGAAAGGACATTTCTGACAGGAGCATACTTTGAAATGATTCAAGGCATCTGTTTCTGTTGCAGACACCCAACGCTGCTGAGAGCGGTACCTAAATTAAACTGTTTAAGATGTCAGCTCTGGGTACGAAGGCAATTTACATCCCGGTAGCACGGTTGGAATTTTTATCATGTAATGAACTTTCTCACTCAGTTTACGAACAAAGCCTCTCCCACGGTAACTATTTTTGTAGAACGTACAGATCCTCAGGTGCAGGATTGATGTTCATGTTGGAAATGGATGAGGCAGGGTATGAAGGTATGAGCAGGCTTGCAGGAACTTCGGGCATGCTGTCTTCATGATAGCTGGCTTTGGGACATCAGTTTGGTGGCCTTTCTCTTATAATCCTAATTATCACTGATTAAACACTGGGGAGAAGTGTTCCTCCTTGCTGCCAGTGGTCTCCCCCATCCTCCATGCTCTGTGGAGGGTCTGCGGCCAGATCACCTCTCAAGGTGAACATTAAATTAATATGGAAGTCTTCTAGAGCTCTACAATTAAAAGGTCTTTTGCTTTCCCCACTTCAGAACAGATCTGGCGGTTTATTGCCGGAGCCTTGGCTCCCAGCCTGGCTGACCTTGGATCTATGCCTTTTAACTATCAGTGGGGTTTCTTGTGCACTGTTGTGGCCTTTCATGCAAAGAACAAGCCCCTGTTGTGGCCACCAGCTTTGCTGAAGCATTTGTGATGCTTGAAGGATGCCAGCAAGGGTGGGAGGCTTGATTTTCCCTTTCATGTGCATCTCTCAGTCGGCACTTATTGTGCCCATGAGGTGGTTGGGAATGTAGAATCACCTTTTTGGTATAGACATTTACCTTTTTAAGGTTTGCCTGCTGAACCAAGGCAGATGAGGAGCCCAAGGGGAAGTGCAGGCTACATTTGCCTCTGACAATCTGGGACTTCAGGGTCTGGTTGCTTCAGCACCTTTCATATTCCCAGTTCTGACACCTTTGGCAAATGGTCCAGAAATGACAGCAAGGCTGATCCGATCCCCTCAGAATCAGCTTTGTGTCCCTGCTTTATGTGTTTGAGTTCCAGCCTTGGCTGCTCAAGCAAAGCATCTGGTTGGCATTGAAAATCCAGTGTAGAGTCTCAAAAAGGGGCATTACACGTGGTGCTGCTGTTTGGGGCGTGTCAGCAGCTCTGCACAGACACAATTTAGGTATTCCTTCACCCAGAGTTAATTTTCACTCAAATTGAGTTGTCTGCTTAAGGGGAGAATCAACACCCAGCTGCCAACATGAGCAGCGTATTGAGGGGGTCGTGGGTGCCATGTCATTATCATTTGTATTAGTTTATATTGGCTGAAAGGATGAAAGGGGAAACAAGAATATTGACTTATGTTACTTCATATTGAATTAACATCCCTTTGCAAAGGGCTTCTGGCTTAACTTGGAGCTGTGAATAGTTCCTGTTCAGCAGAGATGGGGAAGTTATGGAGCAGGGATGTATCTGTCCCTTCCCACTGCCTCTTCCTGCCTTCTGCTGGGTATCTCGAGCTCAGTGAGACCTCGCCGTGCTGTAACTGAGTGGAGTTTGTTTAAGCTTTGACTTCAAACAGTGGATTACCTTTTATCACATTATATAATGAATTATTGATCCACTGATTGTGAATATTCCAGGGAAGGCGCTCTGATGGAGGCTGCCACCGGCAGATCCAGCCCTGCCCTCAGCTGAGCAGTCTCTCCTGTCCCAGGCTCACACTGCCACGTCTCAGCTCCTTGGGCATCGTCCTTGGGATGTGACTCCAAGGGCACAGATCCTCAGCCACCCTTTAGGCTGTCACAGCTGCCCCTGAAATCAGCATCGCTGCTGCTGCTGCTGCAGAGATGTGAGATATGAAACCCTGCAGTTGGTGAAGGTGTTGGTGGGCAGCATTTCAGTCTGGAATGGGGAGATCTCTGCAGAATGGCACCCTAATTCAGCCATGGAGCTTCCTAGGGCTTTTACTCCTTGGAAATGCAGATTTTGTCTATGTTTGCTGATGCCAAAGAAACCGTAGTTTGTGTTTATTGAGTTGCCTGCAGAGATGTGATACATTGTGCTGACATTGTGTGCTGTTCTGAATCTCAGCCTCACCAGTCCTCTGTAGGTAAGCAGACCTCTTGAGCAACCAGTTCTGGGGCCTCAGACTTCAGGACCTGTTCCCTGGGGCACTGAGGGAGCAGGCAGAGACTGGAACACACATTTCTGTTGTCCTCCCTGTGTGGAGGACAGAGATAAAGCAAAAACATGGGTACTGCTGGCTGCAGGTTGCCCGGACAAGGTGTTGAGGAGCTGTTTGCACTGAGTGAGACGTACGGCGCATGAAGAAGAGTGCTGGGCTCCGCTCAGCAGCTGTGAATGCAGCAGATACCATCGCTGGGAACAGAAAGGGTTTTCAGTCTGTGAGATGAGTTCCTGATTGTTTTGCTCCATGCAGACTCCACGGGGCCACTGCCGGTCTTTGGCATTCCAGCGGCGTGGCCCTGCCTGCATCAATCGATCCCCGCCCGCCGTATTGACAGGCAGCTCCGATAGTTCTCATCTGAAGAAGTGCAGCATGGATAATTAAGCAATGCACTCTGCAAGTTGGTGATCAGCTTCTCGTGGAGGACCAGTAATGAATAAAAAGTACATTAAGTAAATTAAACTCTTGATGCCTGTAGGTCTGTAACTGCAGAGTTGCCTTTCTGAAATTCATTACAGTTTATAGGAGTTCTGTTAATCAAGAGACTTCTGCGGAAAACATTCTGGGAATTAAAGTTTATTTTATTTCTGTGTTGCTTAGGACAGAGACAAGTGATGTTGCTGCTGGTCTCTCTGAGTACTGAGCTGGGCTCTGAACCTGGGCCCACTGAATGTGGAAAAATCAAATTAAAGCAGTTAAATGGTCTCCCCCCGCCCCAATAGATAGATATATATAGATATACATAGATATATATAGATATGTATAGATATATATACACACATAGATATTTATAAAAGCTATGTGTAATGGGACTGCATGCTGTTTGTTGGCAATATCTTGTCTTTGAACAGACACCCAGGCTGATGGGCTCAGTGTCTGTAAGCCAGCCACCTTTTGTTTCTTGGTGTGTGCATGGAGTATCCAGGCTCCCAACAATGCCTGGGATCTGTCCCATGTTGGATGGCCACGTGTATTTGGTATGTTTAGATTTCTTCCTCTGGAGCAGTGAATAATCTTTGCTACATTCTGTAAACGAGAGAGCGCCCAGCTGAGCAGGTGCCCTTCTTAGTGTCCAGATGTAGAAACATTCTCCAGCGACATGAACACGCTGCAGAAACCGTGTTTGCTCTCTAAACTTTTTTTTGCGAGCGCCTGCCAACTGCACACTTGGATGGGAGCCATTTATTTGTAGCACAGTCAATCTTCCCTTAAAGAAAACCACCAGTGAATTAGCTTTTGCATAGTGTTTCAATCAAAGCATTTGATCCTTGTTTCTGCGAGATAATCCTAAGAACTTCTTATTTGGAGAATAGAAGACCGTGATGGATTTAATTCATAAAGGGAAGCAGCCGTAAGGAATGTAAATGTAAGAGGCTGATAAGGTAGGATTTCCTAGTTGCTATGACAACCCCTGGGTCATGAGCCTGAGAAAATATAAAGTAAGTCCTGGAGCTGTGAAGATGATTATAAAATTTAACTGTCATTCTTCATTTGGAGTTGATGGCAAACATTATTTACTTAAGTTTATCTCCAGGCAGGCGAGGATCCTTTCTTCCTCCCTTAAATCGGAGCCTCGGATCACAAATGAACGTGTTGTGCGCGGCCGACATTATAAGGCGAAGCCAGTATTTATTATTCTAACCAGACAATTTGCACGGAATATCCCTGTAGATTCGGTCACTCTCGTGCAGAAGCAGAGCTTTTATCCGGCGTATCCCTGATAAAAGGCTCCCTGACGCCGCTCAGTGCAGGGAGATGTTCCCAGCGGGGGTGTGCCATGCTGAGGATGGTTCCCCCACCCCGGAGATGCCCTGATCCCTGTTTTCTTACCCTGGAATCTCGTGTTTGGCTTCCATAGGGGAAGAAATGCTCTCAAACCTGATTATTTGTTGAGCCTGTGCCCTGTCCCGCTGCCTGGTGGGCTCTTCCCTGCCTGTGGGAGGGAACAGGGAGCCACAACAGCCTCCGTGTTCCCCTCGTGCATTTCTGGTGCTCTTGGCATCCGCTCCCACCTCAACCGTGGCACCCTGGCTTCATCTTCTGTCCTTTGTTGTTGCTGTCCTCCAGTTTCAGACCAGCAGATGAATCCTTTTCCAGCCTGTAAACATGTTGTGGTCTTGAGGGCTGCAAGAGCAGTCCCAGCTGGGATAGAGTGAAGCATAAAACATCCCTGTGCAAGCTGCTGACTGACGTTCCTGGGATTAACGGCTCTGGGAGTTGGGCATCTGGGGATGTGGCAGTGGCAGAGCCCACAGCTGTCAGTCTCCCACTGTCCCAGATACCCAACTGCTGCAGAAAGGTGGATTAGTTCTTTAACAGCCTCTCTTAAAGCTCTGCTGCTCCAGATGGGAACCAGGGAGTTCCTGGCTTTCAACAGCACCTTCTGTACTGTATAGTGGTTTTAGCCATTCCTGGTGCCACATAATTTAAAAAACACATATGTGATGAGCAGTTGTGTGTGTACTCTAGGGGATCAGCCGTGCCCCTCAGCAGCAGCCTCTAGCCTTTGAGGGAAGGTGGGAGAAAGAATTCTTACAATTACATAGAGGATGTTCCAGCTCCAGTATCGGAATGTCTGACTTGAGCACTAAAAATCATTCAGCACCTTCCTCTGAACTTTATTTTACTGCATTTGGAAGACTCTTCTCTCGCTGCTCAGTGTACTCGAGGGGATGAAAAGGGAAGTCACTGGATTCAAAGAATCCACGTGCAGCAAATGCCTTTTGAGGCTTTTCACTGGCTGCAGGATTTAGTGTGATGCTATTTTCGAGGCTGCTCTGACAATTTCAGTTGGGAAACTCTTTCACCTTTGCAGCTTTCATCATGAAATGATGCTGGTGCAGGCGAGCTGGCAGATTGTGGTAAGGATCAGAGTTTGTAGCCATTACTGAAGAGATGTAGCTCTTGTGCAAATGAACAGAGCATTATCACTGTACTGGGAAACCCAAAATCCGGTACTTTTCCTGGGGTGGGAACTTTGTGAAATCACTTGCCTAAGTGGAAATTGCAGCAGCCCCAAGTTCTACTGATAGTGCCTGTGTTACCCGTGAGCTGCATGACCTCTCTCCTTGGGCACATGAGGGAATGGACTTTGAAACATCTCTTTTGTTCCTGACACTGTGTTTGCTCCGTGGGATGTGGCTGTTGGTACCTCCAAGGCAGTGTCCCTGGCACTGGTGCTCAGCTGAGCTGTCCCGGGGTTGCTGCTCTCTGTGTCCTCAGGTCCTGCTTTGGGAAGTGCCACAGCTGGGAATGGGCTTTGAAAAGCATGAGGCATCCATGTGCAGGAGTCCTCCTCCAAACAGGAGCTGACATCAGGCCCTGCAGGGCCATGTGTGAGCCACAGAACACGCTGGGGTGGGCACAAGCTGTGATGGCTCTGTGAAGTGGGAGCTTTGTCCTGAGTAAAGTTTTTCCTGGTTTGGTAACACAGGCGTCTCAGCCAGGTTTGAATCCTTATGTACACTTTCCACGTGCTTAAATACAAAACCAAGCTTTCCCTCTGCCTGTTTTAAAGTCTTTCCAATTGCAGAGAGGAGCCTGTTTCTATCTTCAGAAGAGAATCATTCTGGGAGAGTGAGGGTGAGCATATTGCAGTACTGGATAACACCTTAATCAAAAAGCCTGGTTCCCAAATCTTTAGTGTTTGCCCATTTTTATTTTTTGGTAGCCAGAGTAGGCTGAGCCTCAGCAGCAGCTGAGCACTGTCTGGGGAAGATGTTCATCCTTGGACCTTCCCTGGGCAGGCACTGGGGTGTGGTTGTGTTTCTCTGTAGAGTATTTAGACATTCAAGGCCACATTTCTGGAAGGTACATCAAAAGATCTGGTCCAAAAGGCTTCCCCAGGACAGACCACTGTGCTGGAGCTCTGAAGCACAACAGAGGATGAAACACTGGAGCATAACAAGGCTGATGAACACAAAGGAGCATTTTTATTTGGTTTCTCATCAGTTCTTCGTAAGCATTGCGGTGTCTGTACATTGATTGGAGATTTAGCCCTAGTACCCTTTTTATCCCTAGTTTTAGATGTAAAATGCTTTTTTTGCAATGTGGAGGCAAAAGGCTTTTGAGTTAATTAAATCTATGAAGAAATGAGCTGTCAGCTGAGTATTGTAGTCAGCCCTTTCCAACCTGAGCCTGGACCCCACGGTGCTGGCCGCTCACTGTCAGCGTGCCGATACCTGCCAGCATTCAGGTAGCATCAGATCCCTCTATAAAATGGAGATTTCAAGCAGCTTGCAGGAGGCTGTGCATGTAAACCTAAGCCAGAAATAGCTGCTCTGACAAAGACTGACAGGTACGTGCCATTCTCTTCATCTGGCACATGCTGTCGGCGGTGCCGCTATGGGAGCTGGCAGCAGCCTTGCAGTGGTGGGTGGCAAACAAAGGATGCTCTCAGAAATATTTTCCACACAAAGTTAGGATTAAAAGCAGAGAGCCGATATAAAATACCAGTGATAACGATATGGATGAAGGGAGTTGCTGGCAACACACAACTAAACTGAAATCTGTAAAATGAGGCTTTTTCTTTTGTACTGAGTCTTCCAGCATTGCTTTTGCACAGGGTGCATTGCCTATGATCTCCTCTGCCTCCTGCAATTGATACAGCAACTGGGATCAATAATTCATGGGCGTATGGAACAGCATTAGCTCTGGAGACGAGGTTGCTCAATGGCTTGGGGAGGATGCTGATGTTGCTGGTCAGCCTCAGCCCAGCATGGTTGTTACATGCTCCCCTCTGCCCGCAGTCCTTGACTCATCTTTGACTCACCTCCAGAGGACTGGGGGCGGAGACAACCGCAGTCATCTGCCAGATCCCCTTCAAGAGCTCCCACAACTTGATGCAAATGTAGCTGTTCCCCTCCCACAGCTCCTTACGTGCTGCCTTGGGCTGTAACTGTGTCGCTCATCAACACTCCGATGGTGTTGGTCCTGATGGCTCAGCAGAGCCCACTCACCGCCCTCCTCCGCCAGCAGAGCCGAGGGAGGGCTGCTACTACCTTCCCATTTCTGGTGATGGGAGGAATGCGGGGTATTTTTACAGAATCTGCTCGTTAACACAGTCTGGCTGCACCAGGATGGTCTTTCCCTTCACTCTGCCTTACACATGTGCAAGGTGAATGGGCACAACTTCACTTCAGGTGTTCTCCTGCTGTCCAGCCTGGCATGCACTGACAGGACAAAGTTTTCCAGGAGATGGTGGAGGTTATCTCATTCCTTGGGAGCCTTGGTCATCTCCAGGCTGAAGGATTGTTTCTAGGACAGCTTGAGCCCTTTCTCAAGCTGGTCTGTCAGGCAGGAGGAACTGTCAGGCTGGCTGGAGATGCAGGAACATTTCTGGCCAAAATGAAGCTGGGCAGCAGTGGGTGTGGGTGGAATCCCATGCTGACATTTCAGATACCTTCAGCATCAGAATGCTGAGATAATTGGAATCAGAAAAAATTGCAGAGCAGCTGTGGTAAATGCTGTGGGTTCTGCTCCTGTGAGAGCTGAAGCTGTTCAGGCAAGTGGGCAAAGAGCACCAGAGCAATGGAGGTTCTTATGAGTAAGTACAGGAGTTGAAGATCAACCTCTGCTGCCATTGCCAACATTTATTGCTGCCAAAATGTAAAGACTGTGTTAAATACGTGGCTTTTGAAGCAAATCCTGTTAAACGTTTTTATGGGCGTGTACTGTGTTGTAGGACGTGATGACTCTGTTCCTTTGCCTCCTTGGGTAGGAGCCCAGGTCAGCACCCCCAGTGGCTTTTTGGGGTGCTTCTGGTTTGGGTTTGGCAGTCTGGAGTAGTTAAAAACAGACAAGAATTGAACAAAGGCATGTTGTGATCTCCCCTGAGGGCTCCACAAGCCCTCCAGGTTTGCTTGGCTCCACTTCCCCATGTCTTCCAACTTGACTCTAGTTTTGATCTGGTTTTTTACAGCTGTTGAGAAATGGAAAGGTTTGGAGAGGACAGGTCATATTCTTATTGTCAAGTTTCCTGGCTTTGTATTGTCTTCATCTATACCAGGTACCATTAAAAATTCCCATTAAGAGGCCAATATCATGCTGATAGTGTTGGCAGAGTTGGGGATTGGACTGGCATCCAGCACTCCTGTGGTGACAGAACCCATTTTTCAGTGAAGTTTTGTTTTTCCCCATTTGCCCATTGAGTGGGCTCCAGACCCTCAGCAGGACCAAAACCAGAACAGCTGTGGCAGCTTTAGGGGAAGGCTGGAAAAGCCTGTTAGGAGGTACAAAGGCTGTGTTTAATTTATGGAAAAGAAGGGAGGGCAACGCATGAGAGTCAGAAATTGGCTGTTCTCTTTGTAAGTGAAAGGTCACGTTACCGAGCACGGCAGGGTGGATTTGTGAAAAACGAGCTCCTGTTTGCGAGGAATTAGAATGAGTGGCTGATTTTTTATTTTTTTCCCCACTTGTGACCTTTAAAGATGCTGCTCATAGATTGATAAGCAGGCTGATGCTTTTAGCAACCCGATCCTCCATTTCCCTCTCGCAGAAGGACAATCTGTCAAACGCCATGGGTGTCACTGGAAGAAAACCTTCCTCTCTGTAACCCCCCGGGGGAAGGAGGGATGTGGCAGCAGGACCCGAGCTGACAAACAAGGAAAGTTCAGCGTTGTCTTCAATGAGTAACGACCTGCATTTCCTGTGGTCTGGAGCCTCTGGCTAAGGACTTTCCCCACATCCTTTTCCCAGTCAATTCTACTTTCTCCTTTTCCCCTGTCCTTGGCAGGGTTGCAGTGCTCCTGCCTGGTGGGACAGCGGGGGTGGTTTGGGAAAGTTGGCTTTGCCCCCTGAGCCAGGAGAGCTGCTTTCCCTCCTGTGCTGCTGAGGAGGTGCATTTTGGGGCTGTGATGGTTTGGAGAGCCCCATCTGGTTGCAGGTAGCACATGGTACCTGTGACACATCAGCGTGTCTAACATGGGTTGTGTTTGGTGACAAAAATAATGGCAGCAGAAGATGGGCTCAACTCAGAAAAATCCTTTTCTTAGTGGTGGACAGCAGCTGTGTGTGTCCAGGTGTGCCAAAGCATCCTGGGGATGCAGAGGAAGCTCCTGGTGCTGCACAGAGGTCTGGCTTTCTGAGCTTGGCAGTCTCTCTAAGAGGCTTCACTGTGTTTATTTTCTGTTCCTAGAGTGCTGCTGGCACCAAAGTGCTGCGGCTGCAGACACCCTGGGTAGTGCAGCTCCTGTGGCAGCTCTCCTGTGTTCTGCTGGGTGAATGGCACAGTCAGTCTGTGACTGTCCTGGCAAGAGCAGAATTCTTACCAGGTGATGATGTGCTGCAGAGAAATCAGTGTTCTTCTGGTGACACTGCCTCCCATTGCCCTTGGTCATTCCTTCCAGTTCAGGCAGAAACTGGAACATATGGCTTTGGTCCAAACCCTGCTCTAAATGCTCTAAGCCACGTGAGAGCTGTTAACGTGGATAATTCCACCGTGTCATTTGGTTGCCCATTACTGGGGGTGGTGTTCATGCACAAGTAATTCTCTTGCCACAGTTGTGAGGCTGTTCTGACCTGCTTCTCAACAATCCAAGAAGATTGTTGTCACTTTGCCTCTGTGATGCCGAAGAGCTCACACATATGCTTTTCCTTGCTGTAATGTGTTGGTTTCCTGTGAGGAACAGCTGACAGGCTGCTCCATGACTCTGACCATCCACACTGCCCAAATTGCCCCGAGTTTGGCACATCTGGCCACTACCCTGGCAGGCAGCAGGGTGTTTCTTGACCCTGCCCTGTTTTAAGATGCTCTGACTGCTCATTCCCTGTGGGCAGAAGGTGCCTTCATGGTTTCACTTGGGCAAAACTTAAGTGCAGGTGCTGAATTCCTTTCTAGGTCTTGTGTAGAGCATGAAAGGTAAAAGGTGAAAGCTGATTCCCTGTGAGGGGAGCCGGCCCAGGGCAGTCTCTGTTCCACACTGTCCCTTTGTCAGTGCCGCCCTTACATAAGCTCGATGCTGCAGCAGCACGATGGAAATCTCGTCAGGCCGGCCAAGTTCCCTGGTTCGGAGCCAGACATCTGGGATTGGGGTTTTCATGGCATTCTTCAGTAGCATGAGGAGCCTCATAAAGCAGCTTCTCTGGGGTATTGTGCCGAGAGCCGCATTCCCAAGCAATTACAGCCGGGGCTGCAGCAGTAATGAGCCCTCGCTTTGGGAAGGGACAGGAAGACAAAAGGGAAACGTTCAATGGAAGCTGCGAAGCCTTTGAACGTGAATAGCTGTGGGCTTGTTAATTGGGATCACCATTGGGAACATTCCCTGCTCCCTCCGGCTCTGGCAGTGTGACTGGGCTCCAGCGGGGGAGTGGGGTGGCAGCGAGGGAGGAGGGCTGAGAAGCTGCAGCTCTTTGGGGTTTCACCATTAATGATTTCTGGCGCTGGGGACAAGGCGCAACTGAGCCTTTTTTGGACCAGGAGAGTGCTGCAAGTGATGTTCTCAGCTGAGTGAGTCAGTCTAGCAAAACACTTGCCTGCTGCTTCAGAAGGTTTTGCTTCCTGGGCCAGCAGCACCATCCTCAGTAGCTGTGGGGTGGCAGGGGCTGGAGGAGCTGCTCTGACTGAAATTGTTGTTCCTGAAGGTGCCCGCCCCAGTGGGTCTTTGGGAAGCAGCAGTGGGACAGTTGGTGCAGGCTGGTGCTGGTGACAGGCACCATGTCATGCAGGCAGGTGACCATCCTCATGGCTGAGTGGTCATCTATTTACAAACCTGGGATTTGTATTGGAGTGTTTCAAAGCTTCCTTATTTTGAATATTTCCTCTAGAGCTTGGTAGGTTCCAAATGAGAAGTGAAGTTTGAGTAAGAACCACTTTGGCTTCTGCAGTGAGTTATTGCTGAGGCTGCCCAGAGTCAGGCTGTTCGTGTCTGTGTGGGTAACTGTCAGAAAACATTTTGTTGGTGTTTGTTTAGAAGACAAACAAAAACCCTCTGAGCCTGAGTGAAACAGTTGTCCCTGGGATTTTGAGTAAGACAACAGGTGCAGTGTGGACTGTGACTCAGTCTGAAGCACAGCACCAGTACAGTAATAACGTTGTGTGTCCTCGTGTCTCCAAAAGGCTCTGCCAGTTTGGGGTAAACAATTGCAAACTTGAAATTTCTGTAGGGATAAATGGCTGGTGCAAGGTTCAGGGAACCAGTGCTTCCCATGCTGCAAGCCAGCACTCCCAAACGTCCTGGTTGGCAGTGCAAGGACAGATTCCTGGGCTCACTGATGCCAGAGGCAGTCGCACGTGGTTCCACTCTGTCGTGCGGTTTGCAGTTGAGAGTGACAAGTTTAATTCCTTGTATTGCATTTCAGATGGAAAGGAAGAGTACAGCAGATGAATTTCCTTCTTTTCTGATTCCCTCCCCCCGTTTGATTGCGCTATTGTTTCTTTGGGCACATTAAAATAGAATTTGACTGGAGTCGTTATCCGCTGTCCCCGCACTGCCGTGTGTAATCCGCTTGCAGAGCCCTCCGCTTTGTGCAGCGGCGTTTGCTAATGAGCAGAATGTAATTCCTTTTTTTGGGAAATTACATGAAACAGCATACCCATAAAACCTTCAGATTCAAGATGGCTTGTTTTGTTCCCGTAAGCAGCCCAAACTCCACAGCCGTTCATCACCCTGTGCAGCCGCCGCGGGGTATCCACAGGGAGGATTCAGCCCCAATTGGAGGAGAGCCTGTTGTGCTCCACGATCCATTCCCATGCACACTGCTTAAATCCCTGTGCTCAGGGTATGAGAGCAGGATGAGCTGCTCCCAAATTAAGTACCAGCAGTAGGAAGAGGAAATTTTGCTGGTTGAAGTCACCTGCCTCATTGTGGGTGTTGAGCATATGGTGTCTGTGTCAAAGCATTTTTCCACAAAACTTGAGTGTTTTATGTCATCAGCTGAGCTTAATACATTCCATTCGCAGGATGGTTATCCCAGGGTAATGATTCCAAGGCGCAGCCTGAGGAGGTGAGCTGAGGGAGGAGTGCTGCTTGCAGGGAGGGTGCTGGGGCTCAGGCCTGGGCAAGGTGTTGGTGTAACTCCAGAGACAGAACCCAGTGAGTGCCTGGCTCCAGTGATTGATGACACTCGTGCTGCAGAGTAGCTGCCTGCCTGCAAACCTTTCAGTAACACACAGCCCTGTCAGGTTTAGCCAAAAAAAAAGAAAAAAAAATCCCTTCACTACAGGATCTGCCCAAGTGGCTTCTCAGCAAAAACCCTTTTAACGTTTATAAACCACTTTTAAAAGCCAGACTGTCATTTCAGTGCCTTGCTAGAAAAATACCCATGAGGAATTGTCCTTCGTTTGTAGCTCCAAAATGTGGTGTGTCATCCAGTTTGGTGAGAGCAGCCTTTACTGGAAGGTCATGTTTGCTGGGGCTTAAGGAAGGGTGTTCTGGATGGACTGTGCTCTGAGTTAGAGCAGGTTTTATAAAGTGGTTTTAAATGCAAGTGATTAAGGGGAGGATTTTTCTTGCTCTCAGGTGCAAATGCAGCTCCTGATTAAAAGTCAACTGCTGAAAACTGAAATTTTCACAACAGCACTGCTGAGTTATTTATTGTGGAGCATTTCCATTGAAAATGAGCTGTGTTTTAAATATCCTACCCTTGATGTGCTGAGTGCGAGGGGGCCAGGCTTATAGTTCATGAAAACTTGGCAAAAACAAGCACATCTCTTCAAACTGTTGGGGTTTCAGAAGAGAACTGTGAAGAATGTGTCTAATTGAAACTGTTCTTTCAAGAAATGCTAAGCAAATGTCTGGTAGATTTTCAGCTGCTGTTGGCAACATCTGTAAAAGGTCTCGTGTCTCCTGTGACATGGCAGCAGGAGGGTTGGAGCCTGCCTGGCTTGGATGGTTGGAGTGTGTTTTTATTTGAAATACACTCCCTGTATGTGCAGTAGAAAGAAGGGAGGTTGTGTGTTGTGTGATGGGCTGCTCCACCTGCAGCAGTGCTCAGTGCCAGCTTCGTGCTGGGTGACTGAGCACCTTGGCCTGGGGAGTCACCAGCCCTGTGCTGCCCAGCTGCTCCCTCATGGGCACGAGAGAGCAGGTTTGTCCAAAACTGCAGCAAAAAAGTGGTGTTCCAGATTTTTCTGGGGGTATTGCCCAGGTTTGTGCCCAGGAGGACAGGGAAGAGCAGCGGTGATGGGAGAGCAGGATTGAAAAAGCCAGAGCTGGGATGTGAGTAGTGACCCCCCCCAGCCCCACATCCCTCCCGTGTGCCCACACTGGGCTCCTCAGAATGTTCCAGAGAACTGCTGTGGGGGGCACTGAGGGGTGGTGGCAGCTTGGCACGTTGAGGAACTTTGTCACTGGTCACGGCAGCCCATCTAATCCTGGCTAAAAGCAGCAAAGCTACAGTGGGCCCAGGCACAGTGAGAGCCTGCAGGGGTTTGAGGTGGTTTGTAATCCTGGGCACATCGAGAAGGAGAGGCTTTATTTAATTCTAATAATGGCAGAGATAATGTTGGCTTTGTGATAGTCCCGGGCACAGCTGTTCTGCAATATCCACGGCGGTGCATGCTGTGAATGGCTAGCAAGGTATCGAGCCCCCGGGATGTTTTCCTTGCTTTTCAGTGCCTGGATGGATTGCATTGGTTTATTGGAAGAGCGCTGACTTTGTGCTTGCAGTAATTAATTCCCTTTTCCGGGCTGGGGGAAGGTTGGCTATAATTTCCTGCATTCTTTTATCATAAGGCCAAAGGAGAAGCTCAGAATAGCGAGCAGAGAGGAACACTGCATACATGCATTTTAAATTTAGTTTCAAGCAGTTAAGAAGACGGATTTTTGGTGGAGTGGCCTCTCTGTATTTGCAGTTTTCAAACAAGGTGACCTGGAGGATTGGTGCTGGATGTAGTGTCCATTTCCACAATCCCTGGCTGTACTGCTCATTCCACCTGTAAATCCACACTCCCTTCTCCTTCAGGGCGCTGCAGTGGGCTGGAGATCAGGAGTTTGTTTTCCTGCTGGTAGTTTTGACACTGCCTGTGGACAGGAGTGTTGTTGAGGGGGAGTGCAGGTGTGTGCTGACCAAAATTCATTTGCGTCTGATCTTGGCAGCGTGGCAGAGGAGCAGCACAAAGTGTGTCCTCCTGCTGTCCCCCCCTGCCTACCCTGATCTTAAGGACATCCCGGTGCAGGCTGCCAGCAGGGGCTTTGCACAGGCACGAGAGAGCATAAGAGATGGAAAACACTAGCTTGGCAACAAGAAGGGCCAAAAAAAAAAATTGGGGAAAAATGAGTTTCTTGTGCATTTTCACTGGTTTTGGGGGGTTTTCCGTAAGATGGCAAACACTGCACGGCTCTCATGTGTGGTGTCACCTTTGCTTTGTAGCCATTGCTGTTCCCAGCACATTGTCTGCTGACAGGCAGCGAGGGCAAACTCATAAGCCAAAGGGCTGGGGTGGGAATTGCCCGAGCTGCGGCCAGCTCCTGACGGAACTCGTGTGCAGTGTCCGGGGGGAGCTGCGGGCAGCTCCCCGTGGCTGCTGCCGGTGGTCCCGGGCTGCTCCCGGTGCTCCCCGGCTNGTGGCTGCTGCCAGTGGTCCCGGGGTGCAGCCCCGTGCCGGGAGCGGCCCCGGGAGGGTCCCGGGAGGGTCCGGCCGTGCAGCGGGGCCGTGCCTCGGGCGGTGCCGGGTGCTTGGGGCGCTGCCGGGTGCCCGCAGCCCTTCCCCGCTCCCCGGAGCCCTGCGCTCCCGTTGCCTTGCCAACACGGTGCGAGGAGGAGATGTCGGAGCAGAGAGCGGCTGCGGCACAGCCGAGATGCCGGGGGCTCGGGGCGGCGGGGAGAGGAGGAGGAGGAGAGAACCTCACCGCCCAAAAAACACCCCTCTGCACCACGGCAGGGAGGGAGAATTAATTACACTTGCAGAGGCATTCAACGTTCACTCCTTGCTACTTCTGAGATTGTACAACAGCATAATTTTTTAATGATGGGTAATGATGAAACGTCAATTTCAAATCTGTTTTCCTGACTGGTGCCTGAAGCTGCAGCGTCAGGCTCGGCACAGGGAACAGGGTGCCCAGATCCCTATGGATGGAGCTGGCGCCTGCTGATGTTTGCCGTGTGGAGATCAAGGAGGAGCAGTAAATTGAAAATTGCTCCTAAATGGGCTCAGTTTGACTGTTTTAATGCTTCTCGGGAGAACACAGGAAATGTTGAGATTTTAAAATAGAAGCGGCACGGCGGTGCCTGGTGGTGTTTGTCTTTCTTTACAGTTCACATCCCTTTGGTGGCGGCTCAGAGGCGCCTCACCTGAAAGCAGGAATGAAATGCCATTTATCTCAGCCTTCCAACCGGCAGAAGACTGTGGTACAGGGCTGTGGGGATGGGTGTGAGTCTGCTGGGCAGCCCAGTGCCCCGCAGTGCTGTGACAGGGACACTGTCCCCAGGGAGAAGCAGTGGCACCGTGCTGCCCCCACCATAAATCCCCTTGGGGCTTTGGTGTTACCTTGGGCTCCGTTCTACCTGAGATTGCTCATCCCACCCCTCCCCTGCCTTTGGGGCTCTCCAGGACACCCTTCCCAAACACTGGTGCACGGTGGCTGCGCACCACCCATCCTGCCACATACGGGAACGTGGCAGAAAATGAACATTTCAGCCCAAAAGATAAAAATATGTAATGGGAAGGCTTTTCTTGCTGCAGCTCTCCCTCGGAGCAGACGCTTCAAAGGCAGCAGCGAATGGAAGTCACTCTCTGGAGCTGTCTCGTTCTTTCTCGAGGCAGTGTTTTGATAAATGTTGATGAGTTTCACTGTAAAACTAAATGACATTTATAGCACGATGTATGCTTTACCCATCGCTTAATTATACCTAATGGTGTTGGATGGAAAAGGCATTTACCATTTTACTTTTGTTTAAAATGACAATCTAAACCTCAAAGCCTGTGGGGTTTTGTAGAACGATGAAGATTTAATTAAGAACTAAATACAATCTAATTTTAAAAGGCAATTGCAACTTTAAGAAATAAGTGATAAAATTTACAAAGAGCTTGCTGAGAGAGGAGTGCTGTGCTCGGTGTGTCTGCTGTGGGATGGGGCAGGTGTCTGAGGGGGTTTGGGTGCAGATTTGAGGAAGGTGGGATGAGGACCATGTCCAGACTTGTTTTCTCTCTCATCATTACTGTATTTTTTTGGTCATATGCTTTCCAGTCCTATTGCTGCACCTGCAGAGGCAGTGAGAGGGATTGGGCTAATGCAGTTTATAGACCCAAGGGTTTATTTTCGTGTGCACAACACGGTTTCTCTTCCCTTCCTCCCAGCTCTGCCTTTGTCCTGGCAGCCAGCAAAGAGAACAGAGCCTCTATTGAAAACAAGGCGTGAGGAATGAGCGTGGATCAGGCAAGCTGCATCTTTAAAAATAAACACTGGAGCAGAGCTTTGTGCCTTCCACTCAGCTGGCAAAGCACTGACAGCAGGCAGGAATGTGTTCAGGAGCATCTGCCCTTTCTCTTCTTTTCATGGGTTTAGTCAAAACAAATCCCATAGATGAAGGGAAAAAAAAATACCAAAATGCATTTTATTTCCCCAAGCCTGGACAAGCCACCCGGCGGAGGCTGAGAGGGGATGTGCAGGATCTGCAATGAGGAGATGAATGTTTAAAGATATTAGCACTGGTCCTATACTAACATTTATAAATCCAACGGGTGGCAGATTGAGGGCTGATTCCATGCTTTTTCTTCCTCCTCTGTAAAATAATAAATATGGTAAAATAGCTCTCAGAGCTGCCTTTATCGTGGGGATGAATCAGAACAGTTGGTGTTGCAAGAGACTTAAAACTTACAAATATGTTGCCCTTTAGGTGAGCATTCATCATTATGTCTGATCTGGGATCTAGACTAAAGGCTTCTCTTATACCTTTTTATCCTTCCTGGGAGGTAGGAATTGGAAGGAGTCCTCACTTTGATGGTAATGTTGCTGCTGAGATTCTTTCACCTGTTTTGGGGGGGAGTGTCTGTTGTTGGTGGGGGTCTGTTGTTCTTTGAGAAAAGATCTTGCCTGCCATCTCTAAAAAAATTGAAAGGGGGGACATCCTTGAAAAAAAAGAAAGTGAAGGAAAAGACCCCTAAAGGCAGTGCCCTATAGGTGGTGGGTGGGCAGGGAAATGACTGTGGGCACAGCAGGGATCCAAAATCCTGGACTGTGGCATTCTCATCTGCACTCCTGCCCAGGGAGGTGAAGAGTGGACAGGTAACACCTGTGAGCAGAGCCACTCCAAAGGCTGGGAATTCACAGAAAGCGAGATCAGCTTTCCTCCCCCGGTGGCAAACCGGGAATTCACTTCAAAGGGTGGAAGAAACAGCCTAATCTGTGGGGGAGGGCTCATCCTCGGGGGTTCAGTGCTTGATGGGCTGGTAGCAAACAGGTCACTGCCGTGTGCAAGCTCTTGGTCATTCCAGCTGGTAAATGTTTCATCTTCTGCTTTTACATCACAGCTTTGGGATAACAGCTGGGCAGGTGTTCTGTCAAAGGCTCACAGAATTGCTCCTGTGTATGACATGGCAAGGACAGTGCTGGGATTTAGGGCTGGATGCATGCTGGGCCAAAGGGTGGGAACGGGCCAGGATGCCCCAAAAAACCACAGTACTCCTGTGTATTCTTTGTTGGTCCTTTGCTTTGAGGACATTTTCTACAGGTTTGCACATTTGTTATTGATTTTGTCATTTATTTCTTGCTTATTTTAGTGGTAAGCTAAAGATTTCAGTCTTAAATATGCATGCAGTTGAAAGGAAGTCCTTTTTATAGGGAAGAGACCAGGCTGATGTTGATCAGAATTCATTGTGGGTGCTTTATGGAAATACAGATTCCTTGGGTTTAAAAGAGATTATTAAGCCGCACGTTGTGACAGATGCTACTGACAGTAAAAAATAAAAAGGATGTGAAAAAGTCTGCAAGAAATGGGTTACAGGTATGGATATAAGACATATCTGCTCATTAGAGTAAAATGAAACCCATCATCTGACTTGAAACAGGATTCCTTGTTGCTGGGAACCCTGTCGCTCTGACTAATGGGAATTGGTGTTCTGGGCTGCACCTGGGGCAGGCGCCGTCGGATCCAGAAATTCAGCGTGTACCAGGGCAGACCTTAATAGCAATGGCATCATCCCAGAGGGCTTGGAGGGGACAGAGAGTGTCTGGGGCCAGGGGGCTGGAATGGTGGGGTCCATGGAAGGGCTCCCTGCTGCTGGACAGTGCCATGGATGTTCCCCCTGTTGTGTCCCTGTCCATTCACAGTCCCTGACTGACACCCCTGGGAGCAGGGTCTGTGCTGAGGGGAAGGTGGACACAGAGCAGATGGGGAGCTCCCTGCACAGATCCACGTGCCAGCTCGGGGTGTGAGCAGTGCTGTGCCCAGTGCAAGGCAGGTGGCAGCTGCTGGCCACCGCAGGGCAAAAACAGAGGTGACAATGATGGTGACAAACCTGCAAACATGTAAATTCTCTCCTCCCGTGCTCAGGTTTTGGCAGGGGCTGCTGCAGCTTTACTCCCGTGGCAGAGACAGAAAGGAGTGTGAGGCAGGAGGTGTTGTTCTGGTCAGGGAAATGTACAGAACATGCTCTTTGATTGTGAAAACTGAATATTTGATCTGTGCATCCTCCTCTTACCTGCAGTGACCTGCTCCTCATCAGGGTTTAGCTCCCCATGAAGCAAGTCAAGGCAGGGAAAGGAAATTCCACCTGTGTGTGAAACTCGGGTTTAATCAAGGTCTCTTTCCTTGGATCTGAGCTGTGGGTGTCCTTGGTAGTGATGTAGCTGGAAGATAAATGCAGATAAGGAATTTTGTATTAGGGCTCCATTAATAATAAACGTGTGTTGATGCTAACTGAGCGTTGTTTAAACACACTGAATGGAGGCAGCAGCCTGCTGGGACTGTCTCGTGTTGTCAAACCTTCTCCCTTGCTGATGCTGCTTCCAAGCAGTGCTGGGGCATGGCAGTGGTGGATTTTAGGTGGTGTCCTTGGCGGATGTCCCTACCAGTGACAGAGAACACGAGGGAAGGGCACCTGACTCTTTCTGCTGAGGGGCCACTCACGGCTTTGCCCTTTCCTGCCCTTTGTCTTCCTCGCTTGTGTACCTCAGTGTCCCCTGAGTGCCCCCTCAGAGTCCTCAGCAGCCTCCCCTTCTCAGATCCTCCCAGAGCAGAGTTTCTGTCTCCCTGGTGCAGCCAAGGAGCAGCTCATGCCAGTGTCCTTGGGGGACGCTTGGATAAACCTCTGACCTTATGGGAGAAGGACAGTCTTTAGTAAGTGACCTTTTACTGCCCAGGCAATGGACCATCAACTGCTAGAGCCAAAGCAAGAGACCAGCTGCTTCTGTTTCTTAGAAACATATGAGAAATGTGGAATAAAAGCCTGAGCTGTGCAGAGCCCTGTGCTGCCATTGCAAATTCTCCCTCACCGGGCTGCCGAGCCCACTGTGGTCAGTGACAGAGCAGATGGATATTGATCCTCGGTGTCCGCCAGCAGTAACCTTTGAAGGGACAGGCGACGTATGGCCAGGGAGTTTGATCTATCAATATCTGCGTAATAGAAAGACAAGGGTGACATCTAATCCCAGCACAGGTGACACATCATAAATCTGTGCAGACGGGGCGATTGGCAGCAGCAGGGGTGTGAGGGGAGGGCGAAGGAGCTGCTTCAGTCTGAAACATGCTTTGGCCGCAGCTGCAGAGGCTTTCATGGCAGAAAAAAAGAATTTTGTTCCTAAGATCCAAGGAAATATTTTAATTTGGGCATAACACAGGATTTTTGTTCTTGTACCATTTTGGTTTCAGCCAGTGGAAAGAATTCCCTGATGCCATTGTATCACATAGATATTCACCATGTTTAAAGTCAGTGCAGCCTCCAGTGTAATTTCGGAGCTATTGTCATCTTTTATTCTTACTCTTTAAGCCACAAAAGCCATAAAGGTGGCAGTGGCATTTTTTTTCTCCACAAATTTAATATCAGTGCACAACTCGCTTGAATTTGCCGTATATTTCTCTGAAGTGGCTGTTTCATAGCGTAAACTTGCTCCTCACAATAAGTAATTTTTAGCACCATCTTGCACATTCTCTCCAAGTGTAGAGAGTAATTCAGGGGAAGTGTGACTGCGAGCGGGGAGAGGAGCGGGCGCTGCGGAAAGGTGCCGACAGTGCTCGCTCGCGAAAATCTGTGCTGAGAAGGAGGGGAAGGAGGTCCCTGGGACTGCTGGGGCTGAGCACAGCCTGTGACAGGGATGAGATCCTGGAGGCAGGAGTGACTCTGTCCCTGCAGACAGCGCCAGGGAGACTCAAGGAAATCAACATTTTGGGAACAGTTTCTGTGAATGCTAATTCCTCCCACCACTCCTTTTTTTACCTCCTCAATGGGAACTGGGGGTTTGAGCATCACCAGGGGATCCCAAACCTGGCACAGCGAAGTTGTCTGTTGGCAGTGCCCTTCCTCAGAGCAGTTCTCTTAAACTTGGCTGCAGCATAAAGAAAGGATAACATGCATTAAATCTGAAAGTAAAAATCCAAGTACCAGGTGAGTGTTGCCATATCAATTTGCTGTAGTGTCTGCCTCAGAGGGAGACATGGAGCTGCCATACCCCATTCCCATCATCACTAAGCAGGCTTTGCTTGTTCAGCTCAGTTGCACCTTGCTGGAAAGTTCCTGTTCCTCTTGGTGCTCAGCCAGGAATTTTCATGGGCAAGAGTCCCCTGAATTGCAGCTGATAGACCTGCACAGAACTAACTCAAAAGGGAGATCTTTCTAGAATTCTATTTGTTTGCCACCATCACTTTTTTTGAAGAGCTCTTTGCCTGGGAATTGGAGTTGCTGAGTCTGTTACTGGCCATGGAGAAGATGCTGAAGAGGGAATAAGAGCTACTTGAATGCAGGAAAATCTCAGAGAGGCTTGACTCGGGGTCACAAAGCTGGTAATTACATCTTAATAGAAGAGAAAGTTGCTGTTGAAAAAGGTTAGTTGTGAATCTTGGTGGAAAACAACATTTTCCTTTGAGATGAGGGCCACACTGACAGAAGAATTGCTCAGAGGTGCCACATCTGGCTCCAGGCTCCGTGGCCTCAGAGAGTTTCCCTTAGGAACTGTGCATGAGTGGAGGAGCAGCAGCTGCCTCTTCTCCTGCCCTCCCTGCACCCCATCTTCTCACAGGAACCTTTCTGTGAGTGGGTAAGAACACCCCTTGGTGTGCTTGGAACACCAGTGGAGGAATCCAGGCTGCCTTTGGTGGGGCTCTATGAGCGTTGCATTCTGACCCAGCCTGTTCCCTCCCCTGCAGCTCTGCCCCGCTGCAGGGGCCACACGTGTGCCCATGTGCTTTTGGGCAGCCTGGTCTCCAGCTGTTGCCCATGAAAAGATGCCATGAAATTAACTCCATCGACAGCAATTCCCTTTCCATGCCAGTGCAATCAGTGTGGATTGTCTGTTCTCTTCCCAAGTTCAAGTGTGACAACTGCAGCTTTTTAAAACAGTCTCTCAAGACTTGGAGCCTGGATGCACAGAGCTCCAGTGGCTTCTCCCAGCTCTGCCTTGGCAGTTCTCCTTTCCCTCCCAGAAGCAGATCTGCAGAGTAGTTAAATGGCTTTTGGGTTCCCTCCTTTTTCCTGTATCTGATCCATGACCAAGAGTCTCTGGTTCTGGTTCTCTTCCTGAAAAGCCCATTGTGAAATTTATGTTAAAGGGAAGAGATGAAGCTCTCAGTGATGGATTAGAGAACAGAGGAGCTGCTCAGCTCAGGGAAGAGAAGGAACACAAAGGAGACAAAGCTTCTGGGGAGGTGGATGCTCAGTGTTTATAAACCCACTTGTCTCTGCTCTAACCACCACATTCCTTTTAGGTACTTGAAACTGATAGATGAATGTTGACATTCAAATTGTGTTAATTCTGGGGATGGAGCATTGTGTCACTTTTTTCCTTGAGCACATGGACAGTTTGTGTATCTGTGTGAGTTGTTTCTTCTAACTCAATCTATTAAGAGGAATTTTGTTTAGGTTTACAGGTTTACATAGTTCAGGTGTAATGAAAACCCCTCTTCCCTGGAAAGCATTTGTGTCGGGATCCTGCAGACTGAGCCAGCAGTGCTGCAGCTCACGCTGGGGCACCTGGAGTTAGAAATTCCATAGAAATTGAAAAACCATGCTCCCCAGCACGTATTTTTAATCTTTCCTCTTCTCTCCCTGACGCTTCCCTCTAGCCTGGTGTCCTACAAGCAGAGAAAGAATTGATTTTAAATGTGACCGCTGCATATGAGCCAAGGTCCCTGGGCTGTGTCCAGCTGGGGGGAACTTGTTTGAAACACAATTTACTCGTCTGTGTCTGTCTGCAGCCCTAAGAGGGACGGCAGTGGTCTAAGGCAGGAAGACAAGTGCAAAAATTAATTGTATAGGTTGCAGCCAAAGTGTCCCTCAAGCACTGTGTCCTCCCCTCACCCCCTCTTCCCGTAAGTATAAAACAAGGTGTCATTTTTCACCTTGCAAAGGGAGATTCAGTAAATGAGGCTGGAGAATTGCTTTGGGTAATGAAGGGAGCACACATTGTATTTTCCCTCCTCCTGGCACTGCAGACACCCATTTTGGTGTTTCCTGTGCTGGTTAACACCGGTGCATGTGTTACACAGGAGCTCACCCAGAGACCCCTCCCAGAAAGTGGCTTCGTTTCTGATCCTGTTCCACTCCTTCTGGAGCAATCCCTTGTACTCCAAATCAAGATTTTCAAGGCTCCAGGTCCAGTCCTGGAGTCTGTCTGTCGTGGTGTCTGTCCAGAGCATCCTACACTGGGATGAGGATTTGTCCCTTGTGTTGGAGTCTCAACGGAAGCTTTGGTCTGATACGTGGACACTGTGCTGTCACAGTCCCTTCATGTGCAATAGATGAAAATCTGTCCCATATCATTCTGTTGGGGGCTTTCTGTTGGATCTGCTTGTGCTGTGCCCCTCCAAAGCATTGCCAGGGATTTAACGTTGGTTCTCAACAGTCATTTTCCTTTGCTTCTCTTAGCTCCTGAGATGCCCTGTTGAGTCTGTAAATTTCCTCTCCCCTCGCCAGTCTGTCCATTTCTGTTCCAAAATATTGTCATGCTCTGTGTGTAATTTAATGCTCCTCAAAATAGGTACACAGTGAGAGTAAATATTTACTGAGAAACTTACCGAGGTGATGACGATGAGGATGGGTCTGAAGAGGTCTTGCTTCGTGTTGCACTTTTATTTAATTTAGAGTTTGTAATTGCTGCTGCTCATGGAGAGAGCTCTCCTGTGAGCAGATAGGAATAGATGCCCCAGGATCTGGAGAGGTGCACACCTTGGCTGGGGTGAGGCACGTTGGGGTCAGCAGAGCAGACGGCGGCCGGTCAGACGCCCTTTGATGAAGAACAAAGAGGCAAAGCCCAGGAGGCTGTGGCTGCTGAGAGCCGTGCAGGGGCTCAGCCTGTCCTTATGTGCTCCCTGCCCGTCATTAACCCGGATAAAAGCCTCGTGCAGAGGGATCTGGTGCCAGCCCAGGCCGAGGTGCTGGACTCTGCAGCCATCCATCGGCAGGTTTAATGCAGCAGCATCGCCGCGTGAAAAGCTTCAGTGGCTTGAACTTCAAATAATTTATTTCTAAATTACTTCTACTGTAATTCTTATTAATTCAAATAGTCTTCTAAGCTGATGTAAAATTCAGTAAACGCAAGGAACAGTTTAATGAATTGAAAATAGGATTGAGTCTTTTAAAGTAAATGTAAAAAAATATGCTGGCAATAATTGCTTAGATGGAAATCGAATCTTAATAGCTTTGTTAATGATTTGTAGGGAATATTGCGTTTATGAGAACATATCAAGCTGATCCTTGTGCAAGAACCTTGTTTTGAATGGGTTTGATAAAATTATTCCCCAGAAGCAGTTAGTAATGTTTAATATTTTTGCTTGAACCACTTTTGAGATGTTTGATTTCATTGATGCCAGGGCCTGGCTGTGGCTGTGCAGGGCTGCTCCAGCACCTCCATGGCAGCACGTGGCACAGGCAGGGTGGGGCTCTGCTGTGACCACCTCTGGGGTCTGCACAGTGGTTTGGGATTTGAGAACAGAATCATTTAGGTTGAAAAAACCCTCTCAGATTATTGAGTCCAGCCATTAACGTGTGTCCCCAAGGTTCAAGAACACCACATTAAGGATGCTGATGGCGTGGTGGGGTGGCTGAATGCTCATCTTCTGATCAGAGGGCTTTGAGCAGGGCCAGGTTCATCCTGATCTGGGGGTCTGTGCTCCAATACAGCTGTTACTGTTTGATAGTAAATCTTCTTGTTGCTCCCCAAAGTTCATCAGTCTGGAGAATCTGTCTAAAGTTTATATTGAGAGGGCAGAAAAATGTGCCCAGACTTCAGCTCGCTGCCCATCAGGCGTGGAGAGGAGTCTGATAATTTATCAATCTTTCTCTTTCCAAACAATGCACCTTTTTGTCAAACATTTGTTTCCAAGGGATGTCAAATAATAAAGGCAAGTTGGAAAGAAAGAAAAATGAAGGAAATGTAGGGTGAGAGAAAAACTGGGGTTTAAATAATGATCTCCAGATTTCCTGTGTGCAGATTTTATCCTTATCCTGCATTTTTGTGTTTCTCGTGGCTAAGGCAGCTGTGGAGCAGCAGAGGATTCTGTGACCACCTAGCCTGTGGCCAAGTGCCCAGGTATCCTGGCTTCATTTGGAACACTGCCAACCGAAATCTCAATATTTCTCCCCCATTGATTCCCTGTAGTTATGGAAAAATTGAAATGCAGGGCACAATTCCCTCTGCCATCCCCTGCGTCCCTTGGTGTTGCAGGTGAATGTCTCAGCGTGAGGGTGATGCTGTGCTTGGATTCATTAGGAGGAGAGTTTTCGGGGTGATGACCTGTAAATGATTACAAAGCTCCCACGGCATAATTGCATGGGATCCTTTTTTTTCCCCCTGCCTCTGGACGTTAATAGCACCTGCTGATTACACAGAGTGAGTAACGACTTGATTCCCTCAAGTCTGTCTGCTCCAAAGGATAAGTGCTTCTTACAGACAGTTGTTCTTTTGAGGTAATTTGACTTGTCTGTTAGGAGAGGAAGGGAATTTTGGGGGTTTCTCTGTGGGGCAGTAGTCCTTCCTCTATTCCCATCACAGAGCTCCTTCTCACTGCTCCTGTACCAGCTGATGGGGGACCCTGAGTCAGTGGCTTGCTGACTGACATTCCTCCCTTGGTGGCAGTGGAGCTTTTCATTCCCACATGAAACCCACTGGTGCTGTTTGTGACCCTGAGTCCTGCCTTTGCTCTGTCCTGCAGGTGATGGTCAGAACTTGGTGACGGAGGATGTGACAGTGGTGGAGGGGGACGTGGCCACCATCAGCTGCCGCGTCAAGAACAGCGACGACTCGGTGATCCAGCTGCTGAACCCCAACAGGCAGACCATCTACTTCAGAGATTTCAGACGTAAGTTTGTGGTTCCTCACGTGACTCCTCCTGTGCCTCACTTGGGCTCAGGACACAGCATTTGCTGAGATCTCTCCTGTTTGTGCAATGCTGGGCATTTACAGTTCAGCTGGTTCTGTGGAGGTGGGCGAGATAGACAATCAGAATCTTCTCCTTAATGGAAAACTTCATAGTTCCCTCTAAAAGTCAGAGCATCTTACTTTGCAATGGGAATTGATTGTTGTAATTCAGGGTGAATTGCAATTGAGTGCCAAATATTTAGCTGACACAAACAAATTGAACTGAGCGACATCAAGAGAGCACAGTGTTCTCAGGAGTAATCTCTTCAGACCAAAAACTGGAAATTTCAGGACAATCTCTGTTGCTTTGTACCCAAACTGAAATCTCTCATCACCTGCATGTCTGGTGGATACGTTTGTCCTGTGGTGACAGTGCCATGGTGGCTGCAGTGAGACATTTTAAATGGTCTGTGTTGGTGTCACTGTGGGGACACAGCTGTACTCTCTGCCCAGGAAACAACAGGACAGGAAACAAACTTTATATTCTACTGTTCTCAATTCCTTCCTCATTCAGGCTGTCCAGGAATGCCTGCAGTCACTGATGGGGCTGTGTAGACACCATAAACATTTTACCTACACATCCCTAAGCCACCTGGTAATAAAACCACGTCCAAAGACTTGGTACTGTGACTGGTGATTATTTAAAATTGTCTGAGAAACAAAAGATTTTATAGGTCCAGCTTCAAGGTAGGAAGCAGGATGTAAGCACAGGCGTGCTCACCTCGATGTGCTGCTGTCTGTAGGGTCTTTGGGATTGTGGTGTGGCGGGAAGGGGACATTGCCTCTCTCCATGCAGTCACCCAGGCTGTGCTTGCCCCACAGCGCTGAAGGACAGCAGGTTCCAGCTGGTGAACTTTTCCAACAGCGAGCTGCGAGTGTCCCTGACGAACGTGTCCATCTCTGATGAAGGGAGGTACTTCTGCCAGCTCTACACCGACCCCCCCCAGGAGATCTTCACCACCATCACGGTGCTCGGTACGGCCGGGGCGGTGCTCGCGGGGTCCCTGCAGTCCCTGGGCACACGGGGGCAGTGGGATGGGCTTCTGTGTGCCACTGGGACAGCTCCAGCCACCTGGAGAGGGATTTGAAGCAAGGATTTGAACTCTGAGTGCTGATCTTGTTGCTCCCGACGTGCTGGGAGTGACGTGCTGGCAGTGACAGCAGCTCCTCTGTTCGAGCGGTTCCTGCCGATTAGCAGCAGCTTTTAAGGCTCTATTAATGGGAGAACCTGAATCAGGGAGGGTGACTTAATGTAAGATCCCACTTGCTGATTAGTTTAAATCTTCCTTCTTTTGCTTAATGAGATTTGGGTCTTAGGTTTTTATGCGTTGTTAAGTGATGTTTATAAGCAGTTTTACTCCAGCTATTACAGTTATCAACACCTTCAAAGTTTCCATGCACTTTCAATGCTCACAGGCACGGGAAGCTCTTCCAGCTCCTGCTTCTAATCATGCACAGACAAAAACAGTTCGTTGGATTTAATTTCACTGCTGGCAATGCTGAGAAGGTGTTTGAAATGAGAATACTTATTTCATTCACCTGTAAGCCAGCACCGCATATCTTTCACGTGGGAGACATAATGCAGGTTTTTGTTAGGTTTTTTTTAAGCATGAATCGTGCTTTAGAACTGAGGGAAAAGTCTGTTTTCTTGCCTTGTACTTCAGTTGTTTTTGAGAAGCCTTTGTGGCATGGCCAGTGGGTGTGCTGCCTTTCCCCCACATCCATAAAGGAGGTGGTTTCTTGTCACCTTCATTGTGTACTTGGGTCAAACCTCAGCTCAGGAAGCAGGAAAGGGTGAGGGAGATTCATTAGCAGAAGATGAAGGAGGGGTCTTAGTACTTGCATGGATAGATTGGGCACTGCGATGCCAGGGATGGCTTGTCTTGCCTGTCTTTTCTATTATTGGCTCCCTAATTAGGGGAACTAATGAGGCAGGGCGGGGGAGTGGTACTCCGTGTTGGCGTTGGCTGGTCCTCCCAGGAACTTGTTCCCCACCAGAAATCTGGTGGCCATCGCCCAGGCTTTGATAGATCTGAAGTTGTATCAAAGGCTGATTTTGCTGGCCTGCCTCTAACGCTGCCAGCTGGGGAGAGCAGAGGGGGGTGCTGGGGTGTCCCCCTCTGCAGCCGGCGTTCTGAGGGAGCTGCACACTTGCTTCAGCACTTCCATGTCTTCTGTGACACAATATGTAGATTTATTCATGCTTAATTGGAACATGTGAAAGTCTCAAATATGTAGCCCATTCTGTTCTTTTTAGAGAGAAGCCACAAGTGACTAATTAGTCCATTTGATCATCTGGATGGTATTTATACATATTTGTTCTTCATTAGCTTGAAGACCTGTGAGTCACATCTGAACTGTGCAGTTGCTTAATCAGATTGATCAGAGCAAAGTTGAGTTTCCTTTGAAAGTTCTGGGAATTTCTGAAGCTGTGACTCTGCCATAAGAACTCTCGCTGTTCACTTTTTCCTGGGTTTTGCCTTGCTGCTGGTGCTTTCATGGGAAAACATTCCCTTGTTCCCGTGTCTTAATTTTTAAGCTCATTTGTCCCATTTCTGGGCTGTGCTGCAGTGGTTGTTACCCCTGAAGTTACAGCCTGTTTCTCAGTATTACTGGTTGATTTTTCATTGGGTACAATCTTCCAGCGTTGTGTTTTGGGGGACTCCTGATCTAGGGAAGATGTGTGCCTGGGCAGAGCAGCAGAAAGGATGTGGCACTTGTGGCTGGGTGCAGAGCCAGCTCCCTCCTCTCTTTGGGATGGTTTTGGGGGGGTTTGTGGGGGTGTGATGGGAGGCAGGGCTGTTCCCAAGGGATGGTGTTCCACTCCAGGCTTGTGCTCAGTGGCTTTTCGAGCGTCTTAAATGAGGTTGATGTTTGCTGGCCTGCTTCCATGCTCACGGCTGAGCCTTGGAGCTGAACAGCAGGAGAGAAAAATTGCCGTGGAGGTTAGAGACTTGGTAAGTAATGCAGTGCCAAGTGTCAGCTTTTGTGTTTCCTCTCCTTGTCAGAGAAGTCAGGAAATGTGCATGGAGTCAAGCTGGATTTTTAAATAGCAGCACACACCCAAGCAGCATAGGAGGCTGTGGCTCTCCCTGGAATGGTGCCTGCTTGGGAGAGGGAACAGAAAGTTACAACCCTGATAAGTAATAATTTGTGAGACTGCGGTGATTATTAGGTGGAGAGTGAAAGTGTTCACTCCAATTACTGCAAAACCACCTATCAAAGGGTTTGATTGATTGAAAGATCAAATAAATCCTGGTTGCCTGTTTCCTTCAGTAGATTTTACAGGTTTTCCTTAAGGTTTTGTCTTGTGTTAGTGATCCAAAGATGTTTTTTTCATCTGGTGTGTGTTGTGTTTCCCGTTGCAGTCCCACCACGCAATTTGGTAATTGATATCGAGAAGGAAACGGCTGTGGAGGGAGAGGAGATCGAGCTGAACTGCACTGCCATGGCCAGCAGACCAGCCACCACCATCAGATGGTTCAAAGGCAACAAGGAGCTAACTGGTAGATGTGTCCTCTCAGTCCCTTGCTTTGTTCAGGGAGCTGAAGTGATTTATGTAACACTGGGTGTTTGTTCTCTGCTGCCAGTTTAAGGGAAAAAAAAAGAAAAAAAAGTACAGTGAGCTCCTTTGAGCACCAGCTGAGGAACAAAGGACTGTGTGGGCAGACAGATTATTCCCTAACGCAGGGGGCTGAACTTCATTTGGTCCTCTGCCTACCTGCCAGCCTCGAGTGCCGGGTTCTGGAGTCCTGCTGTAACTGCAGGTGACCTTGAGGAGCCCAGAGCTGTGCACTGAATTCATTTCTGCATGGCTTGTGTAGCTTTCTGCCCTGTTTTAGGTACAAGAGGGATCGTCTGCGCTTTGGGCTGTAAAGATTTGCAATTCACCTTCACGTCTAGCTCCCTTGTTTGCAGAGCGTTTTCCCTGTGTTCAGTTGAATATTCATCTAAGACGGGTTTCTCCGACTCCCTGAAGTCTGGTGGCTCCCAGTACTTGCACATTCAAGTCACTGACTCTGATTGCATGTGACACGCTGTTAGTTTAAGTCTGCATGTAGATGTGAGCTTGGTTGACAACACCTTTGTGCTTTACCCAGTCTGAGACACTGACGGACTCTCTGCAGAAGTCCAGACTCATTACTTCAAACCCACCCCCCTGCAAGGACAGGATAAAATCCTCTCTTTAAGCCCAACACTTCAGAGCATTTGAGCAGGCCACATGCTGGGAGGATGCTGATACAGGTGGGATGCAAAGCTGCTGCCTGGTGAAGTGGTGCCCTGCTGAGTCCCAGCACAGGGAGTTAATGATCCTGTTCTGGTTCCCTTCCCCATACCAGGGGACAGCAGGACAAAGTGTTTGTCCCTTTCTGCCTGACCTGTCCAGCTCCTTGACTGAGTTTTCTTGTGTTAGCAGTCAAATCCCAGCTTTGAGTTTTCTGGGAAGAATGCTGAGCTTCATGTAATATCACCTCACCCTGCTCAGTCTTCAGATTTTTTTTTAATGGAGACTGAAACACTTGGCTGTGAGTTTGTGAATGACAGGAAGTGTGGCTTTGCCCATGGGAGAGCTTTTCCTCCAAATATCAAGGGGTGTCTGCGTGTGTCACCTGTTTCACTCTCATATATTACACAGCAATATTTGGTGTCTGGAAAAGCTCTGCTACAGAAGTTACTCTTAGCATTTTGCCTGTGAATTCTTAAATAAAAAGGCACAGATCAGAGCGGAGCTACGCTGTCAGCAGGTGCTTGCTGAGTTCCTGGAAAAATCCTTTTTCTCCTGTCTTGTCTTGTCTCGTTTTGTCTTGTCTTCCTGCTCGTTTCCATCACAGCATCCCTCAGGCAGCCAGTCCAGAGCTGAGCTCCCCCCCCCAAACAGAGCACTGCTGAATGCTCCCACCTATCCATACTATTTTTAATTAATTCAATCTGTCAAATCACTTTTGTGGCTAGTTGTTGATTCAGGAGTAGGAGGGGATTTGTAGCTCATTGATTGAAGAGTTTGGGGATCTGAGGATGGTGTTAATCATTGCAGTAACATCACATGGACTTTACTTGGCCAGAACTGGGCGGAGAGGAGGACAGGATGGGTGTCCAAAGGGAGCATGGACAGGAGGGAGGTGGCCTGGCTGCAGGGATGCTCCAGCCTGTCCTCACTCCCCTCTGTCTGTTCCCTGCCCCAGGCAAGTCGGAGGTGGAGCGATGGTCCGACATGTACACGGTGACCAGCCAGCTCCTGCTGAAGGTGGGGCGGGAGGACGACGGGGTCCCTGTCATCTGCCTGGTGGATCACCCTGCGGTCAAAGACTTGCAGACACAGCGTTACCTGGAAGTTATGTGTGAGTAGCAGAACCTTTAATTCTCTTAAAATATAAAATTGTGTGCTTGGGAGATCAGGAACCATTCCCTACATGTTGAAGTTCCAGCATCGATGAGGATTATATCCTGTTACATGCAAATAATAGTCACAATGTAAGGTAACACTTCATGGGTGAAGCCATGACTTTCCCAGCCCTCTGTGATACCATAAATACTTACCTTTGTTCTCTGTACATAGAATTTCCATCAAAGGTTTCTGGCCGNATGACTTTCCCAGCCCTCTGTGATACCATAAATACTTAACTTTGTTCTCTGATGAAATAACTCTCTGTACATAGAATTTTCATCAAAGGTTTCTGGCTAGGCTTTTTAATTGTCAGAACAGATTAAATCTGAGTATTTTTCTTTTAGCAACCTACTTATCTCTGAAAAGTGCTTCTCTACTCCCTCTTCCAAGCAACTAGCCACCATGTTTACTGGCAAAAACTGGGTATTCTGCAAGAGAAACCCAGTGTTGTGCACTGTGAACATGCAGCATGGACTGGATTTGTACATCAGAATATGGAGTTCAGTGGAATCTGTAGTAGCAGCACTGATTGAAGCCAGCCTATTTCCTGTACTGTTCCTGACATGTTGGTTGTTAATAATGCATCTCACTTCCCTTAGGAGCTGCTCCACTGTACATGACAGCAGCAAGCAGGTGCCTGGAAATATCTGTGGTCCCAAATGTACCTGGTGGAAGTTTTGGAGCTGTGTACATGCATCCCTATGTTCTGAAACATCTCCCAAAAGCAAAGTGGGATTGTCCCTATAGTGAGGTCATGTGTTTGGAAAACCAAGCCCTGAGACAATTCAAAGTCCTTGTTTTTGCAGGGCCCCTTCAACACTGAAAGGAGGAGAGAAAGTTTTGTATTAATTTATTTCATCTGCTTCATTATGTAGTTTCATTATGAACATCTTGGTTACAATTCTCGTATCTCTGAAACTAGCGGGAAGTAATGTTCCTGTAATGAGGAAAACAGGAATGATCAGATACTGCCTAAATTGACAGATACGAGATTTCTTGTGACTGTGCTAATGTGTAATTCATTTATGCAAACTTAATGTCCATTAACATTTCTTGTAGAGCTCCATTAGCTTTAATAATACATTAGCACCTTTGTGAGGCTTGATCAAATTCTTAACGGGGAAGAGCAAAAAATGCCATCTACCCTGTTGTGTGAGGGGATTGGAACTTGCTGGGTTGAAAGGGCATTGGACAACCTTGAGGCTTCCTTTCAGGAGTCTCTCTGGAATCCTGGTGATTTGATGGAATAGGAGGGAGCCACTGTTTTGTGGAAAAAAAAAAAAGCTAACATTTTTTCTCTTCTTCCTCAAATAAATCAATTCTCCTTGGCCACTTTGGTTTGCAGCCTTAGGGGTTGCCCAGGCAATGAGGGCAAAGCACCCCTAAATCACAGTTCTTTGTTCAGCTCCTGCACAGGTTTCTGCCCTCGTTGCTGATTTTTTGCATCTCCTTGGGCTGTTCCAGAGCTGTTTGTGGGAATGAGGCACGGACGCTCCTCAGGAGGGAATGGGGATGAGCAGGAGAACGGAGTTCAGACTGATTTGGTTTTATCTTCTGAATTAAGTTCTGAGCTTGTTAAAGGTGATTATGTTCCAATGTGGGGGCTTGACCCCATTAGCCCAGTCTGTTCCTTGAGTGGGCAGCAGCAGATGGCCAGAGAGGAGCCCCAGCCCAAGAACTTGTCCTGCATTGTGACCTTGTGGCTCCAGGACTCGATGGGCTGGAGCATAGCCAGACACCTGCATTTCATACCTGCTGCAGGGCTTTAGCTTAAAGAAAAGGCAATTTCAGAGCAAACTCCTACCCTTGAGCTTCTCCTGTCTGATGACAATGATTTGTTGGCCAGTGGGAGAGTGTGGGCAGGAGGGAGAGCCTCTTGTCCTTGCACACAGGCGTCTACATCAGTGCTCCCATGGAGCTCAGCCCTGGGGGGAGCTGGGGCTCTGCAGTGACACCTTCTCTGTTGATTTTAGATGTGGATTGTGCAGCAGAGGATGCTTCTGCAGCCCCTGTCCATGTCTGCCACTGTCCATGGTGTGTCCTTGCAGGCACCCAGCTCCCAGGTCTCTGATGCAGTGACACTCAGAATTCCTTGCTCATCCCCTGTGGATGTAGCTGCTCTCCCTGCAGCAGGTCAGTCACCTGTGCTGCATGTTCTACTCTCTGCTCTGACATCCTCTCCCCACAAATCCTGCCCGCTCCCCTCATGGGCACAGCAGATCCGCCCCTTCAGAACATCAGCAGGGCACAAGAAAATGTTTTTCTCAGCAGATGTCGTATTTCTCTGCACTTAATGTATCCAACTGGAGCATGAAATGTGTTGGGGAAGGACAGGAGGATGATGGATGGAGCCTGTTTGGATAATGAGGTATTTTTTGTCTGACTAAATTTCAGAATAGGGAGATATTTTTTCTGAGATGCAACTCAAAAGTTGTGGGGTTTGTTTTCCAAGAAAAAAGCAAAAAACACCAGTGCTGGGTGTTAACTTGCCCTACTCAAGGAGTAAGCCATTTGTTGCACATCTATCCTGGCACAGCGGTGAAGCTTGAGGTGAATGCTTTCACATGGCTGCAGGGTGTGTTACTGAAAAGAAATCTCTGCAAACAAACAGTGTAACGTGTGAAACCCTTCCCTAACACTCCTCAAAAGCAAAGCAGGGCGGGGCCAAGGGTGCCATGCACTCACAGTGGCCACAACACTTCCATGCCTGAGGAACATCCCTGTGCTGTGGCAGTCACTGTCCGTGGCACTGGAGTGGAAATGTCCCCAGGTCTGCTGCTCTCTCTGTGGCTTAGATCCGTCAGTGAGCGATGGGAAACCAGTGCATTGGGTGTAATTTTAGAAAGGAAATGAAGCAACAAAATGCATTAAAATATCATTAGAGGAACTGAATGGAACCAGATATTCTGGGAGACGTGCGAGTTGAGCCCTTGTGGTGCGTTTGCTGCTCTCACTACGTGACACTGGGAGTGAGCGTCAGAGCCTGGATTTTGGCCTTTTCTCTGGGCTGGATTTTTGTCCTTTTCTGAAGTTATAATTAACTGCACATTCATTTTGTAATATCTACACGTGTACCTTTAAAGGCTGCCCCAGTGGAGTCTTGTTGCAGCCTCTGCTGTTGTGATAGGAGAACTTCTTGTGCCCAATTATGTTTAAAATCGGCCACATACGTTTGCTGCTGCATCTCCACTAATCCTTACATTTCCGCCCAGTACAAATATTAATTGCATAGTTTGCAGTGAAGTTATTAACATCAATGTAATTTATCATCTGGAGATCGCTAAAAGCGAATAAATGAGTTGTTTTGTTCAGCGAGGTGTTGACCTCTTCAGAAACTTTGATTTAAAGCTATTTTTCTTCTTTTAGTGAATATGAAAAGCACCACAATCAGCCGAGTGTTCAGTTATTTGATTTTCTGGGGCATTAGCCACTCTTGTTTGTGACATTTCCCAGTTGGGTGCTCGTTTGTGAGCTCATTAATAAGATTTTCTCAGAGGAATGTTGTTGGGAGCACGGAGCATGTGGGGCGGCCGGGGCTCTGCCATTTGCAGGCATTAAGCAGCAGAGTGTGCTTAAATATTAAAAGAGAAGTGTTTATCCCCAAAATGCCTGTCGGGCTCTGGCATTCCTTTTCCCGCAACAAGCAAAATGATTAAATTGCTTTTGTTAAGGGTGAATTTTGCAGAGTCGTGTTTGGGGTTGACAGGCTCTTCCAGACAAGCTGTGATCTGCCAGTTCTGCTCATTCCTTATTTTGGACACGAGATCTATTTATTGAATAGATTTCTGTATTTTGGCTGAAAATCAGCAGTGCAGCCTCTCGTCCTTGTCAGAGGTGAGGAGCAGGCAGGGGATTGCCAGGCTGGGCTGGCTCTGACGCAGAGTGCATTCCTGATGAGCAGCCCCACTGGATTTTAGAATAAAGGTAACTGTTGTTTACACCTGAGGGTCAACGTTAACTTTGCTGACTTCTTTTAATACTGAAAAACACATTTTTCCTGCTCTTCCCAGAGTGAGAGCAGAGACTCCCACAAGTCAGTTTTTTGAGCAGCTCTCTTGGGCACAGACGAGAGCAGGGATGAGGAGCTGGACGAAGCAATGCCCACCTGCAGGGAGATGTGTAAAGCGTTATCTGGGAAATGCTGAGGCTGGATTTACCTACAGCGGGCAGGAACACAGCTTGGCCCATGGATCCTGCTCCCAGGGATGCCATCTGCCGTCAGGTTTGCCAGGAGGTGCGTCAGCAATTCGTGCAGGGATCAGAAAGCGGATTTTAAACTTGGACCTGGCACCTCCTTGCCTGGCAGGGGCCAGAGCCTGCTCGGCTGAGTCTCTGGCAGAGTCCGTGTTGCCGGCACCTCTTGGCTGGAGTCTGGTGCTGCCAGAAACACCACGTGCTGCTTTCCCAGCACTTGGGAAGAAGGCGGCTTTTGGCTGTTTCCAGCCTCAGCAGGGAGTGTGCGCTCTGGGCAGGCTGGGCTGGGTTGTTGCTGGGGTGGTCAGCGAGGGTCCCGTGGCCAAGCCCCCGGAGCATCGCAGCTCCCTGGGCACACAAGGGGCTGTGCCTGCCACATCTGCCCGGTGAGGGCTGTGGGGCAGTGAGCTCGCCTGCCTTCAGATCATGGGCTGGCCTGATGAAAGGAAATGGGTGGAAATAATAGACTTAGGCTTTTGTAAGGCCCCGAACTCGGTGTAATGTTTTATCTCAGCTGATTAATGACATCTAAGCATTATCGATGAAGTGCATGTTTAAATGGATTAAGAAATCACTAACTGGCAGATCTCAAAGGATAGTCATTAGGGAGTAATCAGCAGTGCTGGTATTTTTAGAGGGAACACAGGGGCCTGGGTGCTTGGCCTGATGCTGTTCAGTTGAAGCATTTGAAGTTCTTAAAGTCACTGTTAATAATCTTTGCTGATGGCACAAAAATGGGGCGAGCGGCTAAAAAAGGAAGAACTGGGACAAATGCAGAATAACTGGAGTGGTTTGGTAAGTTCCCAAGCATGGAGCTTGAGAGCTGTGACAGTCAGTGGGTACAGGCTTTGGTGGCACCCATGTGGAACCCTGTGGCATCCTGAGGGGAGGTGAGGGTTTTGGGGTGCCTGGCCCTTCTGGGGGCTGCAGCCCCCCGCCCTGGTGCATGGGCACGTGCCGTGCCTGTTGTGAGAGAAATCTCATCAAATGCATAACGGCTTTGTAATAAGTTTTTCAAATTGGCTGCTGCTACAGTGTAACCTTTAGATGACTGGTATTTAACCTTGTATATCACTCTGAGCTTTTGAATGAATTTAGCTTAATAAAGGTGCCTTATTAAATTACGAGGCTGTTTTTTTTTAAGCTGCTGGAAGGAGGCGTAGTAGGAAATAGCTGTGGGTTGTTGGGTCTAATTGGCTGCCATGGAGCATGCATGGCCTCGGGTGCACAGATGCAAGTGTTTATTTTTATGTAGCAATCCAGTGGTGTGATGTTATGAAGTTCCAAGTTGAGGATTTCAGGATATTGGAATGCACTTGGTAGTGAAAATTGCCACTTCTTGCCTCGTGTACTGTGTTACCATCAGAGGTGGTCATCCCCCCACACTACAGAGCACAGGCATCACTGCTGACACGTGTCCCTTGTGACAAGGCAGTGGCAAACGGCTGGAGAAGGCCTTGCAGCCATCAGTGCTCTGTTCATGTGCTCTGCTAAATGTCACAGGAGCTGGGCTCGGGGTCCCACAGCGCTCGGCATTTCACAGACCTGCACTCGGAGTCCATAATCTGCAGGAAATACACTGACTTGGTGTGAGGCATGGTGTGAGCACTGGAAGTAGGATTTAAGATTGTCTGAAGGCACGTCCTTAAACAAAGGGAAAAAGACACCACTGCCCCTCCAGATTCTTGAGTGGAATTTTTTTTGCATGTCATGAGCCTAATGCCAGCCGGTTCTCTGGAGTGTCCAGCCACCCCTCTGAATCCTTCAGGCTCGGGTGCATTTTCCTAAGTACTCTGCAATTCCCAGCATGCTGACAAGTCCTTTACTGTGGTAACTCCCTTGGGAAGCTCTTGGCTTCAGCAGTGCTGGCACATGTGCTGATAAACCCAGATTCCTGTCTGGGGTGACACCTCGACAGTGTCTGGATCCAAATGGGACGTGTCCACTGCCATCATCAGTCTAATGAAGCCCCTGGGGCTGGAAAGTGGCAGTGGAAGGGCTCACCCAGCTTGGTGGGAGCTCATGGAGTTGGCAGTTTGTTCTCAGTACAGTGAGTCTGGGTGTGTTCCTCCTGATTTCCATAAGTAATTGTCATCAGTAAACAGCTCATTAGAAATACTGAACTCACCTAATGGAAAGGGGATGCAGCGGGAGAGGCAAACAGAAAAAGGTGTTTCAGTCCCTGTGTACTGAGTAAACTGGGCTGGGAAGGTTTCCTGCTCCTTCCACAGCACGGATATAAGCACCATCCGTGTTCCTGGCACAGGCTGGTGGTGCTGCCACAAAGCCCATCAGGGTTGGGGAGCAGATGGCTGTGGGGGTGGGAATTGTGGACGGGAGCGGTGAGCGCAGTGCCGAGGATGTGGCGAGTGATTTATTTGCTGCATGACACCAGGGTGAACTTGTCCTCCCGTGCTTCTTGTGCAGAGCTATTGCCATTCCAGGGCTGGAGTGCATTTCCAGGCACACGGAAGCTGCCCCATTTCCCATGGGACTGGGACTTGTCCCCTCAGCCGGTGACACCCCAAAGCACTGCCATCCCACAGGGCTGCCACTGCCCCCAGCCCACAAGGACACCCCAGTTCCAGAGCTGCAGGAAGCATCTGTAACAGGGATTAGTTGATGAAATGTTGTGGTAGAGTCATCTCGGGAGAGGATTTACTTGTGTAGCTTATTCCATTACTGAAAATTATGAGAGTTTAAATTGGTTAAATCCTGACACACGGGTTTTTTTTCCTAATCTCTATTATTCCATAGGAGGCATGTTAATGAGTTAAACACAGTTAATAAAATGCAGCCAGCCAATATTTTGGGTAGCAGTTACTCTCAAAGGAAATAGAAACATTTAAATGGTTCCAACCTTTATGCATACTGATTTTTTTTCATTCCTTTGTTCCTTACAGTTGAGTAAATTCCTGAAAAATATCTATGGCTTAATGGCACTTGTAGCCTTGAATTGATTTCCTGCACTGATAATGTTTTAGCTACAGCTCAGATTGCATTTTTAATCTCTGTTTCAGTCATGGGAGGTAATGAATTTTTTAATTGTGGACTCTAGGTTTGTGGTTTGGCTCTTTTTTTCCTGCAGGGTCTTACTAAAGTGTTTTTGAGTTGGCTCCCTAACTATCCATGCTTTAATTCTCTGTTTATTGTAGGATTTAGAGGCGCTTCGTCTGGACGAAATGCAGCCTCCTGTTGTTTACACAGAGGCAGCAGCGGCTGTGGCTCTGTTTGTGTCTCTAACGAGCATCTCTTGTCCAGCCCAGCATGTTGACACTCACGGACTCGGGGGGTTGTGGTGCAGGAATCGCCGGCACACCACAAAACCCTTCCATTCCGGGCACCACGCGTCTCTCCAGCTTCTCCTCAGCATGGAGGCAAACGAGTTCCTTTTAGCTGGAGCGAGCTCGGGGATGAGCTGTGCAGCAAAAGGCCCTTCCCGGGTGGTGCCGCGGCGGGATTGGCGGTGCCGCCAGCTCCACCGGCTGCTGCTGCCGCCGGCACCGGGCGGGCGAGGGGAGCGCGGGGGCGACCCGGGGCTCACAGAGCCGTGTTTTGTGTCCTGCAGATAAGCCTCAAGTGCGGGTTTCTCAGAATTACCCCTTGCAAGGCCTGACGAGAGAAGGGGAGCCACTGGAGCTGACGTGCACAGCCTTTGGAAAGCCACAGTAAGTTGGACCCTTCCCAGGGATGGGCCAGGGTGGCCAGTGGTGACGGGACATTGCGTGGCCACTGTTGCTGTTGCCATTCTCTGCTGCGAAGACGATGTCCCAGAGTGAAGGAGAGTGATGCTTCCTGCACCCAAACATCTGCTGATCACTGAAGACATCTGGTTTGATTTGCATTTATTCCTGTGCACCTAATGGCCAAGGGATTTCCAGTGGAAGAGCTCCTAGGAGAGCTCTTCCTGGCCACCGTGCAGCAGCCTTTGGGTGCAGAAGGGAAAGGCTCCCAACTGGACACCTCTTCCCCCAGGGAATGGCTTGGGTGGCATTAATCTGCAATTAATCTTGGGTTGGTTAATCTGCAAAAGCAAGGTCAGGGGCTGCAGTTGTGGCCCCAGGAGGTGCTGGTGTGTGGATGCCAGCCCAGCACCACAGCACTGAGCCCCTGGGGAAATGGGATGGATCCCCAGGTAAGGCAGTCCATCCTTCTGCTCGTACTGTGTGATGGTTTTCCTCCCTCTTGGTGCCCCATGTGGTTTTTATAGAATACCAGTTTTATTCTCTCTCCTCTTCTTGCCAAGCCCTTGAGGCTTTCTTAGGCAGTTGAAGAAATTTATGCATCAGGAAAATCCTGGCAAGGGAGGGTAGATTTTCTCACACTTTCATTGCTGTTCTAATTTAAGTTTTGTCGGCTTTTTTTTTTTTCAAAATACTTTCTCTTCCACTTGGATTTATGGCTGTCAAGTATTTACTATCCTTCTTTATTTTCATCATGTCCATAAGATTTCTGCAAACATCCCTGAGATCTGTCAGTGCCTCCTTGGCAGTGTGCCCAGAGCTGGGGCGTGGGGAGCTGGACCCCATCCAGCTCAGTGTTGTGGGCACCCAGCACCAAGGAGGCTCAGGCTGCCCTCATCCTCCCTGGTAGCCTACATCCCCTTCCACAGTATTTTCTTGATTCCCATAGTACTTGCTTGATTCCCACTTCCCAGTTTGTTCTGTTTGGCACGAGGCCAATCCCTTCCCTGAGCATCAGAGGCTGGCACGTCCCTGCTGAATTCCGTTTAGTAGCTATTCCCTGCTCAGAGCCTGCCAAGCCCCTTTGCATTCCTGCTCCCCTGGTACCTGCAGTGCCTCCCATTTGCTCTCAACTGGGAATCTAATGAACAGGCTTCTCTACATTTTTTCCTTGCAGGCTATGAGTAAGACATTCCCATGTTAAATAGGACAGACACATCTCCCTGGCAGCTTGCCGCTGCACGATGCGTGGTGCTGGTGATGTGCTGGGAATTGGCTTCTCTAGGTCACTTCACCTGGGTCTCCCAAAGCTAAGAAAATACACAGTAAAATAATGAGCTGGGTTTGGCTCCATCTTTTTAAGACAAAGAGGTTTCAGCAAATCTTTTACAGAGGTTTTAGATGAAGGGGGAGGTTTCTCCAGTCGAGCGAAGTAATTTCTCTGCAAAATTTGGCAACATCAATATTGGGGGAAGGAAGCTCAGAGGGAAAAAAGACCAGAGAGGAGAAATTTCTATTTGGTATTAATACAGATATTTTGTTAGATTAGACACAACCCCCTAAAACTATGACAGGAGTCGGAAGATGCTGAAATGGTCACTTGTGGGGCATCCAGGGACACACTTCCCTGAGCAGTGGCTGCTGTGTCGTGTACCAGCTGGGAAACCTGGGGACTCCACAGCACAAAAGGCCTGAGCCATGGGATACCTCTGGCAATATGAAGTCCCACTTGCCAGCCTTGGAGCCTGGCAGGCTGAGAAAGGCTGTGCTGCAGTAAACTCCCCTTTAAGTGGAGTTGAGTGGCTTGAAGGATGCTGGAATTTTCTTGGTGAGAAAGAGCTGATCTGTCCCCTCACTGCTGCTTAAAGACATCATAATAATAGATGCTAAACACCCCTCAAACTCAAAAGACCCCCCCTTCCAAAGCCCTTCAGCACTTCCAGTCTTTACCAGCTGTAACAAGCCAGGCTCAATTCATTCCCTGAATGGTGCAGACCCCCTGCCCACGTGGGTTCCATCAGTGTGGGGTGCAGGAAGGGGCTGCCAGGCGGGCTGGGGGACAGGAGAAGGGCTGGAATCCCTCAGTGCACGGCACAGCCCCTGCTGAGGTCACCAGGTCCCTGGCAGCTTGTGGAAGGGTTGAAACTTGACAAAACCTTACTTGTTCTGCTGTCCAGCTCTGCCCTCAGAGCACCCCGTGGATGAACACTGAGTCTGTAGCCTCAGAGCTTCAAGTTTGCTGAGTAAGCGAATGATTAACCACTAATGAACTTTCTTCCTGCTTGCATTAGTGTTTTCAGAAAATTTAAGCTCTGGATACAGTTTCCTGTTGGGTTAAAATAAATTTAAATTGAGGAAGCCCGACAGCATCTGGGCTTGAGTAGTGCAAAAAAGTATGTGTTGTTTCTTTGCAGTTTTTCTTGGTTTGGGCTTTCTGTCTGTGGATGAACTTTTGAAGATGCCATCTTGACCATAGGAAAATAGTAATGTGACTGTTTCTTTTTCTCCCTCCTCTGTAGGCCTACGGACATGAGGTGGTTAAGAGTAGATGATGAGATGCCTCAACACGTTGTAGTGTCTGGTTCAAACCTTCTCATTAGTAACCTAAACAAAACAGATAATGGTACATACCGCTGTGAGGCTTCCAACGCGGTGGGGAAATCACATGCGGATTACATGCTGTTTGTATACGGTACGTGAGAAAAACCACCGTTCTTCTAGACTCGTTTACACGTAATTGCGACATGCCCTGCTCGGAAAGCTGTGACAGAACTTAACATTTGCTCAATGCCAGATTTGCAGGCAGCTCCTGACGCCCCGACGCTGAGCTGGGCTGGGGTAGGGGCTGGGAGAGCTCTGGGGTGCTGCCGGGGCTCTCGGTGTGTGCATCGGGCACAGAGCCCGTCCCGGCTCTGGGGAGCTCCCACCCCGTGCTGCCAGGAGAAGCCTAAGGGAAAGCCAGAGCAGGGGTGTGGGGAGAACTGTGCAGTTCTCCTTGGACTTCCAAATGATGTCTTGTCCTTTGGTAACACTTCCTCCAGTGGCCTGAACAATGGTCCGAGGGGTTATGAGCCTTCCACTTCCAAGTTAATCAGCCAGTATCCCCAGATAATTACAAACCAGTAAATAAACTGTAGGAATGAGATGCCTTCAGCCTGTCAGTGTGGCTGGGCAGACACTAAAACATGTCTCAGCATCTTTTAAAGCACTGTTAAGTACCTGCTTTAATTCTTTGTTTCCTCTGGGTTACTTTGGCATTGCTGTAAGCCTCATGCTCCTGCCATGAGGTGTTGCATGAAATGGAGATTCAGGAGGCACTTGCAGAGCAATCCCCCAGTTTAATGATGAGCTGTTCCTTGGGCTGCCTATTTAAACTTCCTCTGTTCAGAGCAGTTATGTGTGGCTGGGCTGAGTTCCTGGTGGGTCTTGGTCCTTTCTGACCTGAACAGTGCTATGGATCCACTCAGATGGGACAGAAACTTGGTGTGAAGTTTGTTCCATGCAACAGCCACCTGAAGCTCTACAGTTTGAGCTCTCTGGTAGTTGCTCTGATCCAGTCAAAGAGTGGAGAACTTCCCATACCTCTCCAAATGTCACCTCTGCAGGAGTGATTTTTAGCCCAGTTTTAGAAACTCACCTAAAGACTCAAGGTAGAGACAGCTTTGAGCTGATACAAAACTCATGTACCCCATCATATGGGTAGTTTTTCTAGTGCCTCTCACTCCACAAGACTCCAGTTTACAAAATGAAGTCAGATACGCATTTATGATTGGTGATTTGCATGCTCACAATATAAAAAACCCATTTGTTTACATCAGTGTTGAAAGAAACAATCAATGTTGCAGAGAGCAAAGCAGTTGGAATAGGACAAGGGCAGTTTCCCATGAGATGGAAACCATGAAAGCTGCTGCCATAAAAGCAGCTGTGGGGCAGGTGTAGTTCTGTGCACCCATCCTGGGCCAGGGCAGGGCTGGAGGAGCATCCCAGCGTTACTGACCTGAGGTTTAGAGCTCGTGGGAAATCTCACATAATTACTCTGCATTTTGGATGTGAGTGAGAATAGACAGCGCAGAACTTCCTTGGGGTTGCTTCCTCATGGGATTAAATCCCCAGGAGCACACCCAAGATAGCATTACTTGAAAGGAGATGCAGGTTCCCAGGAGATGGAGACCTGTGTGTTCCAGCTTAGGCATCTGGCAGATGTGTTGCCCGTGTAGAGGAAGGCTGCTGGTGGGCAGAAAAGGCTTTTACACACTGGACCAGCTGTGGCTGCTCGTGGTGCAGAGCTCCCCAGGCCACGTTGGGGTGGGAGCTGGGGGGCTACAGGCATGGAGCAGGGGCTGGCACAGCCCTGGGTGAGGCAGCATTCAGGCATTCCAGAGGGACATCTCTGCAGGACGTGGCTTCCAGCAGCTGAGCTGTGCCCAACCTTCCCAGCTGCCCACGTGGGATGAGGATGTATAATCACGTTGACACACACTGGGAACATGCTCATTTCTAAAATTCTTTTTATACTTTTCCTCCCCATGGGCATGGGCAGATACATTTCTAGAAACTTCCAGCTCCATTAGCACTCCAGTTTGGGTTTTGTTTTTTTTTTTCTTTTATGGAAAAGAGCCCATGGCACAGCCAGTCCTGGGCTGGTCAGTGTGAGTCTGGGGGCCCTTCCCCAAGAGCTGCTGTGCCTCAGCTGGGAGGGTCCCCATTGCTCCTGGGGAGATGTGTGGGTCAGGAGCAAGAGAGAAGCACAGGGGCTGAGATCCTTGGGATGTAGAGGAAAGACAGTGACTGCTCATAGCACAGCAAGCTATGAGGTGATGTTCCTTAACTCTTGAGAAGTTGGATGGAATATAATAAAGGTGCAGTATATAATTAAAGTTCAGATATCTTAATTAGGAGATCCAAGGGAGCTGGCTCAGAGATAAAAGAGTAGCAGATGTATTAGTGAGGAACAGCTGACGTGCTATGGAGGAAACCTAAAATCAAAAGCCCATGAAAGGTTTCATGCTCTATTATTGCCGAATGAATCCATAGTTCAAAGTCTTTCTGACTACTTAGTGCATTCAGTTTGATCATCTGGGCATTGATACATATTTTTTCTTTTACATCTTCTCATATCTACCTTCTCCTGCCTGATAGTTTTGATAAGGATGTGTCCCTGTGTATAACATCAATCCCGTGATGAGCAGCAGGGTTTGAATCTCAACAGGTCCAGTCCGTTTGAGAAATGGTCACAGGGAGAAACATCTCATTAACGATGCCCTAGTAGCAAAAACAAGAGTGTGCAACTGAAATTGTCAGAAAAATATTGACTTTTTTTTTTTTAATTAAAAGATCTTGGTGGAATTCCTCATACCTGGAAATTGATATTCAGCAATGGTGTTGTCGTTTCTCTGTATTCCCTGCCATCTTTGAAGTAGTTTTTAACATCCTGCTGCCGTGTGTTTATAGATGAAGAGCAGTGAGGTTCACGGCCCTGGGAAGACAGTGAGCTCTGTTCATGTGCTGTTAACGTTCAGGCTGTGAGGCACAGCAGGGCCCCTCACACAACCCTCCCACCTGGGTTTGCAAATGTATCCCTAGACAACCACCAAAGCACCACTGTGTCTCTCCTTGTATGTGCAAACTGGTCTTTTTGTTGTGGAAATCGTGCAGTTTATTTTCCTTATGCCTCTCCCATTTCATTTCTCTCTCTCATTGACTAATTTATGCTGGGTTTTATTTATTTTTTTTAGCATTGTAGAAGGCAGAAAGGGTGGGGAGAGGCTGGGGCCAGGTTCTCCAGCCAGAGTAATTGTGGGCAGAGGACCTGGCCCCGCTGTCCCTGCAGCTGCTGGGCTCTCCCCTGGGATTTAGCCAAGGAAAGGTCCCCAACCCCTGCGCTGCTTCTTAGCATCCTTGTTTTCCTCTGATCACGATTGACCGCTGTTGTGTTCTGCTTGGTTTTTTTCTTAATTTGCTTTTTTATTATTTTCCTTTTTATATTTTATCCAGATCCCCCCACAACTATCCCTCCTCCCACAACAACCACCACCACTACCACCACCATCCCTACCACCATCACAGGTACGGTACCTTCATAACCATTGGAAATGTCCTGAATGTTTATTGTCTTTTATGTATATAAGCAGAGCATGAAGCCTGGGGAAAAACAACAAACCAATCACTTGCAGTATTTTTTTCCCTCCAATACAACCACCCACAGCAGGAGTCCTGGTCTGGCAGTGTCAGACGGTCCTTGCCGTGGGTGTTCCTGAAATGTGGGAATTGTCATGGTAGGAAAAGTGATTAATTCAGTTACTGGTGGCCAACACTGGGTACTTCAAATGCAGGATGCCAACAGCCGTAGAGCTCCCTTAGCACGGGCAGTCGTTTCAGCCTCCATCCCGTCAGTGTCAATTTCTGAGCAATTTATAGAAAGTTTGGTCTTCGGCAATTCAATTTGCCTGATGTGACTCAAGATGCTTTTTCTCATGCCAAGGTGTTGATCTTTCTCTGTGATAAGCTTCTCCCTCACTCTCCCAGAAAAGGGAATTCCACCAGTCATTTTTATTGAGTGAATGCCATCCATTGGCCCCTTCTTGAGGAGCTGCCTTTCAGCTTGTGAGATTTTCCATGTCTTGCGAGAAAAGATGAATAAAAACAACCAGCAAGATCATGACACCTCTCTCTGACACATCCTCATACCTCCTCACAGACCTGACTCATCAGGAAAACCCTTCTGATTTATTTGTAACCATTCACATTGTCATTTCTCTGACCTTTCCTTTTCCAACCGCTGCTTTTGCTTTTGCTTGCTGCTTTTTGTGGTTTGACTTTTTTGGGTTGGTTTTTTTTTTTTTTTTTTTTTTGAGCAGAGGTGACAAACTGCAGGTGAGGATGGACCATTGAATAGCTAATGGCACAACGTTTACTGTTGCTGTAAACCACCCCTTGTGTAAATGCCTTCACGTTTTATTTGCTTTTATGACGCTGCTCAGCTGACTCTCACCACCCTGCCCAGGGCGTTTCGTGGCTTCTTTTCCTTTCGAGGTTTTTGCAGCCAGGGCAGGCCCCGCTGGCACGGACACGAAGCCTCTCAGCCTCTCTCCCAACGTGCCTTACCTCGCACCAGCGGCCACCATCGCCCCGCCCGCCCTCGCCGTGCTCTGCTTCCTCCTGCAGGTGCTTACCGGTAACCCCAGCTCCACACACCCACCTCGGGGTGCTCTGCCGTGGTCACTCTCCCTTTTTTCCGTGGTTTTGATTTCTGGACTTAACCCGCTTTCGTTTCAGAGGAGGTTTGAAGCTTTCTCAAAGCCTCCCTAAGAGCTGTTGGCAGAGAAGCTCGGTGGTGTGTCCCACAGGCTGTGCTCACAGGTTTTTTGAGGTTTCTTTATTTGACGGTAATTGCTCGTGCTTTCAGTGAATTTTGGAAGGCTAAAAGGAACAATGTGTCTTGATGCTCGGATAACTCCTTCAGTTAATCTTGGTGCCTGCAAACCTTAATGACTGTCCTTTTTCTGGGAACCGGGTTGCTATCAGCCCGTCACTTTAGGGGCTGCCCCAGCACTGCCTCCCAAAGCCTGTGCTGTCCTCGCTTGTCCTCACCTGCTGTGTCAGGTTCCACGGTAGTGGTTGGTTCTTCCCAATAAACAGCAGTTTGGTTGTTTGCTGTCCTGCTGCAAGTGCTGCAGCTCATCTGTGGATGCTCAGTAGCCTTTGGGCTTACCTTCACTTAGTTTTGCAGATTTTTTTTATATTAAAAATAAGAAGGGGAGGGAGATGGTTCTTGCAGTTGGAAACAGCCGTATCATCAGCCTGGCAGAGGTCCCTTGGGGTAAGGAGCACGTGGCTGTTCAGCATTGTTCTCTCACCTTTGTTTGCAGTGGTGGAGGATCTCAGACTCTGGTGGCAGAACCCAGTGGGTCTCCATTGCCTTCTTGATGCTTTTCTGTGTTGGCTTTGAGCTGCTGAGGAGGCTGGAAAAGTAATGAAAATGTGATATTGCTCCCTGATTCTAGCAGTTCCTGCTCACGATTTGTCAGAAGAAGATTCGCTAATGCTGATAAGAGAAATTGTTATTTTCTTCCCTGGCACTGAGTCTTCCTGACATGTGTCTGACCATCCTCTGCCCATGTTCACTGTGCTTTTCCCACCCAGAGCAGCCAAAGCTTCTCCCTCAGTCGTGCAGAGATGTGCATGCGTGTCCTCTCCAGTCAGTGCTCAGGAACATGGAGCCACACCAACTTCTGCCCTTCAGTATTTAAGAGACTTTGTGGCTGGAAAAAATCAGGTCAAATTAACAAAATCTCTGGAATTACATAGCAGAGTAGTGTTGGAACACTTTTCAAAGCCTGGACAGACACCTGATACCTTAATTCCCGTCCTCACCCAAATGCTCCAGCGTTCTTCCCATCTGACAGAGGAGAGGTGGGAGCCAACAGGATGTTCTCTGAGCTGCTGGCAATCCAGGCATCTGGAGCCAGCCCAGTGGAATCCAATCCTTAGGATAAGGTGGGCTTGAAATCTGGTTTATTTTGCTTTTCAACCCCTACTTTTAGTATAACCCTGACCTAGTTCATGTCCCCTAGAACCATGGAGTAGTTCTGAAAAACAATTGTCTTGCTTTAATTGAATAAAACATGGGGAGAGAGGCTGCATGAAGCAGTTTCTAGCAGGTGACTCTAGAAAATTCTGCCCTTGGAGTTGTCCTTTTGATTTATTGGTTCAGGAAGTTTCTGGGGGAGCTCATGGAAAGCTGACCTGATGCTTTCTCCAGCGAAGGACAAGCTGAGCAGTGGTGAAGTTTCCAGACACCCTGACCTTTAGAGCTTTCCCTCTGTCACTTTAGTGTAGGTGCTTGAAAAGATTTCCAGTGTGACAGCTTGATCTTTTCCATGTATCCTCCAACAGCATTGATATTCCGGCCATCCTTTGGTGTTTCAGCCGTTATCGCTGCTGAGCCCTTTTTTATCAGTGAAATTGTCCTTGTGGCTTTCTTCATTAAGATGTACAATACGATACAGCAGAGCAAGCAGCATCATTTGAATTACCCTGGAGTCACTCCTTGAAATGCTGGGCTTGGGCAGCTGTTGTTTCCTGGGAAATAAAGGTCCTTAATCACAGCCCAGCCTCATCTCAGGGCACGGCACGGAGCGTTCGCCTGCCTTTCCCAGCCTCCTCGCTGCCCCCGCCTCCCAGGATCCATGGCATCATTCCGAGGTGCACATCTGCATTTCCCACGCTCTCTCCACGGGTGGAATTGCACAGGTGTCTTGGCAGCAGTTTTGGAGAAGACCTGGGGGTGACACATGCAGGTTGCTGGTGTTGCACCCCTGCAGCAGATGCTGCTGAGTCTGCAAAGGCACTGCTCTCCATCCTCTGCAGCAGCAGCAGCAGGCTGGGGGCTCCCAATGTCCTCCCTGGAATGCCCACTTAGAGCATATTTTAAGTCCCACTGATCCCTTGGAGTAGCAGGTGTGGGTGTGTGTGTATTTCAGAGGGCTGTAACATTGCAGGCAGTGGTTTTCAATTGAGAATTCCCAGAGATTCTCCAGCCCCCTCAGTGAATATGTCTGGAAAGCACCGAGCCCTTCCTGTGGAAACAGCTCTGAGTGTCTTCCTGAGGCTCAGGATTTGTACAAGCAGGAGCAAGCTGTCTTTGGTTTGGAGATGTGCAGGAGCCAGTGAGCTCCAAAGTAGGAGGTGAGAATTGATGCTGGACTATCAGCTCTTGAGCAGGGGCACATGGTGGTGGAACTCTCCTGTCACCCACAGGGGCAGGCACTGTCTCCTGAGAAGCACACCTTTGTGTCATCCTAGGTGCTTTAGAAATAATAGCACATGGAAGTGTAAACTCTGTGACCAAAAATAGTGTTGCAACTTTTCAGAGCATTTCATGTGCCAAAAAACTTCATCAAAACAAGAAGAATTATTTTGTCCTCAGTAGGAGTTTGTCCTTCCCTAATTACAGCCGGTGGTGTGAAAAGCTGCAGTTGCAGGAGGTTTATTCCAGAACTAATCCCAGTGGCTGATGGGCAGGAAGAATTAAGTCCCAGTCATCCTTTTCTCAGATTTCCTTGCAGTGGGTTTGTGGGAGGCAAAGAGGCAGCGTGGGGGTGCCTAAAGCTCTGTGTCCTGGCAGGACCGTGACATCAGCTCAGGTATGGGCACTTCTGCCTGGGGCTGCTGCAGGTGCTGACATGGAATTTTGTCATAAAAACACATTTCCTCCCCAGCCAGCTCAGAGTGATCAGCTCCAACTTGCCTGTCTGGACTCTCTTACAGTCTCTGGTTTTTCTGGGGATGTGGAGGTGCCCACACTGCCAACAGGAGATGGGCACATCAGCAGGAGCAGCCAGGGCTCCCAGTTTGCTCTCGGCATTCCCAGTCCGCTGTCGAGTTGTGACACGTTCAGGTGCTTGGTGCCACTGTGCAGGGACGCAGCCCAGGGATTTGTTCTCCCAAATTATTTATTATTTAACTTTTACCTCCTGTTGAAGGTTCTGCCTGTCCCTGGTAAAATGTCAAGTTAATTTAAAGATGATTCTACGCCTTTCTGACATTTTCATCTAAGATGTGTCCGCATTAAAGGGGCTAAAGGCAGAACTGACAGACCTGGGACAGAAAATAAAATGAAATAAAATTCAATCTTTCAGTCCCATGTCCAGCCAGTAGTAGGCAGGACCTGTCATACATGACCTTACCTTTGATGACACAGCATAAGCTGTGCACAAGCCATCATCTTGCTGAGCAGAAGCATGGGGTGTGTGCAAGCTTGGGCCTGAAATCAAACCCAAATCCTCCCAGATCTGTACGGAGAAACATGCAAAAGCATGGCTGGAGCCACTGTGCTAATTTCAGAGTATTTTTGTTCTGGTCACACACAACATCCATGCAGATTGTGATGATTTTTGTGAAACATCTGTTCTGCTAATCAAGCTGTCCCCAGGGCCCATTGCAGCACGCCTGGACCAGGGCACTCAGCACCAACCTGGAGCACTGTACGGAGCAGATCAGGAGGCTTTGGAATGCAAAGGAGATCCCCATCCATCCTTGAGGAGCATGTGGTGAGGGAGAGGATGGATATGCCACTGCGCTCTGGTGTTTGAGCCCCATCACCCCTCAGCTCTCTCATTGCTGTGGGATGTGACAGCTGTGCTGGTGTCCCACACAAGTTTGATCCAGGGGAATGCCAGGAAGGGTTTTGTAGGCATTTTCATCAGCCCCAAGGACCGGAACCAAAGCAGGGATCTGTTTGCAGTGCTGTTCCCTCAGGCTGTTGCAAAGGCAGCAACGTGCAGGAATTCACACTCACCCAGGTCAGTACATGTGAAGCAGTCTGGAAAATCGGGAAGAATAAGAGCTCCACGCGTCAGGGATCAGATTGGCTTTTGGTTTCAGTTCAGAAAGCAATTTAAAAAGCAATATATTGAATGGATATCTATACTTGCTAAAGCCTCTTTAAATTTAAAAGGCAGCAGCGTGTTTTGCCGTTATTTTGTGGATGTGCTGCTGTAATTCTGTGTGTGCCCCTCAGCCCCAGCACTGGGTACCCCTGTGAGGCTGCAGCTGCAGCATTCAACCAGGGGAATTTAATTTTGCTGCTGGGGTTTTAATATTCCTCCATCGTGCTTGCTCTGTTTGAGGCTGTGGACTAATTATGGCCGGGTTTAAAGGGCCTGGTCTGTCATACTCTGCAAACAGTTTGAAGTTGGAGAGAATCCATTTGAGAAAACGAGGAGGCTCAGCAGTGAAGCTCATAACTCTGAGAAATGTTGTCCAGCTGCCTCCACACAGTAATTTTATAAATACGTGTGTATATATGTGTGCATGCCCTTGCGTAGCTGCCTAATGAGGTGTTGAGTGCCTAGAGCTTGGATGTCATCTGAGTTGTCTTAGCTGGCAGATATTTATTTCTTACGGCCAGTGCTACACAGAAATCCCCATAAAGTGAAATTTGCAGCTTTGTAGAGGCCAATAGTTACTCCCTTGGGTACCTTCTGTAACTATAAACCAGGCCTCTGAGGAGCTTTTCTACACTAAGATTTTGGAAGGCCATGGCATTGTTCTGCTTTTCCTGAACAGCATGTTTGGTTCTCTTCCTGGTTGGCATTTGGAAGAGAAGCCTTGATATTAAGATAGAATATCCCAAGTTGAGTTGAGTCTGTTTGATTATGTGATTTCTACATCCTCTTGGCTTTGCTGCACCTGGTAAACCAGCCCATTCTTGCCAGCTTTCCATTTTAAATGATAGCTATCAGCCTTGGGTGATTGTGTCCTCTGCATGCATGTTGATGGCTTGGGACCAGAGCAGTGCTTTTTTGTGACAGCAGAGCCTTTCCTTGGCTTTGGTCAACATTGGTTAAGTCAGGAGTGTATCAAAGACTTCTTGTAGGACAGCATTTGAGGAGAAGAGATGGTTTTTATTGTAGGACATGGGGCAGAAGACTGATCCCTGGAGTGCTGTGTGCCTGCTCTGACATGGAAGTTTGGCTGTTCTTGAAAGCAAAGCAGAAGCTGGTGGCACATAGCCAGGATTCAGGAAAGCACCTTCTAAGTTAGCCAGTCCAGCCTGAAGTTACGGGTTGTGTGAGCAGCAGCCTTGCAGGGCTGGGATGTCCCATCCCGGGTGAGGAGTGGCAGTGGTGAGGCTGGGACGCACATGGATTTACAGGAGTGCACTGGTTTGGTACCACAGCACCAGTGACCATTTCTCTCCTTTGCCACGTGATGATGCAGACACTCTCCAGTGTCTTTAACACGGGGTCATTCCCTCCGGAGCACTGCTGTGCACAGCCCTTCTTCCCAAAGAAGACTGGGACTGAACAGGACTCCCCAAAAGCTCACTCTAAACTTTAACCGGTCTGTGTTTCCTACTGCAACCATCCAAACCATTTGCTAATCATAACTTTGTCATTCCAGCTGCAGCCAACATGTTGTTTGACGTGGATATTTGTTCGCACTTACAACCGCTTGAGAACTTTATTTTGTGTAACCTGTCGGTCTCTGTCCCCAGACGGGGAAGCGAGATGCACTGTCCAGTTTGCACTGTTTCTTGACTAATAATCTCTTCCAGCACATCAATACAAGTTTGCTTCCAGCAGATTCTCTATTTAGTGTAAAAGCTGACATAACTTTTTCTATTTCAGGAAGACAGTAAATTGAGACTATTTATAGATGCCAAGATGCTATCTCAGGAATTAATATTCAGTTTTAACAACCCCTTCTAAACAATGGCTTTCCCCCCCACATCCACCACCATTTCCCCTTCTACCATTTGCTTGGTTAAAACAAATGGGGATTGCTATCCAAAAACCAAAGCAAAGCCCCGCTCTTGGTCTCCTTGGTGGCTTGAGGTGGTTTCCCTTGTAGCCCCCAGAGCTCCCACAGGAGAACAAGGGCTGGCCTCCTTGAGGGTGCCTTAGATTTGGTTGCCAAGACGAGAACAGCCTATGTTGGCAGTGGAAACAGGCTAATGATGGCTTGATAATCTGTTATGCAAATCTTGGTGCAGTTTGTTAAACTGTGCAGGGTTTATTTGTTTTGTTTCCATAATTAAAGCACGTAGACCTTGTATCTGTAAGTATTGTGTATTCCTTGTATGATTCTTGTCTCTGCTGCTGCTTCAGGAATTCAGCCCTGGGCTGTCCTCAGCTAAATTGCCAAGAAACAGGTCCTCCTTTTTCCACTGCTGCCTCTGCCCACGCAGGGGGCCCGTCCCCGGGTTGTCTGCCAGCATGTCACCGAGGGGAAACGCCGCTGTGAATTGTCTGTCGTTGCTGCAAAACCCAAGCTCCAGGCTGCTGTGCAGGCCAGGCAGTGCAGCGCTGCCGTGTGCTCACTCTGCTGTTATTCACCCAAACATTCCTGCCTCCAGCCTGGCAGGGCCAGCCCAAAGCTGGGCTGGGCCCCTGGCTCCAGGGGTTTATTTCAGTGACATGTCCTAAGGAGCCAGCCCGCCCCAGCCACTGACCCCTGCATGGAATACCTCCCTCCACATGGAAAGTAAACGGCCTCCAAAAACTAAATAAGCCAGTAAATTTGGGTGATGTGGTTACATTTGGTTTAGACCTATTGTTGTGGAGCAAATAACTGTCAGAAAAAAGCCTTCCAATTTGGGTCAGTCTTGTAAAACTGCCTGTTGCAAACACCTGGAAGAGACAAAGCATCTCTCCACTGGCAAGGCAGTAACCCCCAAGAAATTTCCAGTGGTTTGTAGTCCATATGGAGTAGAGTCAGCTTCAGACTAACCAGCAAAGAAATATCCAGGATATTTTAATTACCCATAGCTGTTCAACCAGGTACCTGGTGCAGCAGAGGGACTGGTAATGTTTGTCCACAGTTGCCAGTTCTAGAACATATTTTATGAATGAAAAAATAGTTCATCATGCAGATGGTGGCTGGGAAGCTGGAAGAGAGGCAGGAGCAGACTGTTCCCTGGCCATGGGTGCTCCAATGAGGCAGTGTTTGGGTGTGTAACAGTGACATGCTGAGCCTCAGCTCCTCATCCTGCTCTGGAGCTTCTGTTTTGTCCCCACCAACCAGACTGTTGGTGTCAGTGTTCTCTCCTGTCTCCTGTTCCCCTGATTTTGCAACCACCAGTAATTGTTCTGGCAAGGACCTGGAAAAAGAGAAAAATTTACTGTTTTCCTCAGGCTCATAGCTTTTGAACTGGAGGCATGTCTTCTAAACAGTGCAACTCACTTCAAATGCTTTTTGCCTTTCATTTTATTATTGCTTGTCACGCAATGTTCTTTGAAAGCTTGCTTATATATTATCTGTTCCATTTTTTCCATTTTCCCTTTTTTTGCATGCTGTTCCTCCTGTTTCTTCCCTTCCTCCAATCCTCTGTTCCCGTGTGTAGACACAACGGCGACGACAGAACCGGCAGTTCACGGTTGGTATCACATTCCTGTTTATCTTATTTCTCAGCGCTGCTGAGTGGCAAGACAAGCCTGGGAAGGGGAAGCCAGAAAGGGAACTGGAGTCTTCAAGGGAAAACTGTGTTTCAGGTGGTCTCATCTCATAAATACAACATGGGTTCTAAGGCTGGAAAGTCTGTCTGCTGTTGTCATTTCTGCTGTGAGCTCCCCTGCTGATCATCCTGGTGCCCCAAGCCCCCCATGGAGGTGGCATCCAGGTCCAAGCAGTGCCAAGTGGTTCTCCATCCATTGACTGAGAGAGTGAGTCACTTTACACATGAAAAAGAATATATATATATATATATATATCTTTTTAAATTTTGGGGGGTTTTTGTTTGGTAGGTTTTTGGGGTTTTTTTTAGCTTATTGAGCATTTTTCTTGCATTTTGAGTTAGTTTCTGAGACAGGGCATCCAGTGGGTCTGCTGGCATAGGGCAGCACTGGGGATTCTGGGATGCTCCACAGAGGAGCGCTCGTCTCCAAGGTCGGCAGGGAAGTTTGCGTTATTACACTGCAGAAGGAGATTGGGAAAACAAATAGCAACACTTTCCTCTCAGCATAGCAGTCTAGCAAAGTAACCCTTCTCGTCTGCTCGAGGCAGTCTAGCTAACAGCTTGACAGCTTCCTGAGCTTCCTCCATTCCCCAGCAAGCCTACGTACACGCTGCAGGCTGGAAGTTGAGCATCCCATTTTTTGGCACAAGCTTACTTTTCAGTTGAAGAACCGAAACCTCTTGACAATTTTTAATTACAGCTAATTCATGTTGGACTTTGCTGTTCTAGTTTCTTTTAACTCTGATAAATTGACTGATTTTTTACTGACAGAAATCCCTAGCACAGACCACCCCATTCTCCTGCCTGCTCCTCTTGAGGCATTGCTTGGGCAAGGTCAGAGGCAGGACTGAGTGAAGCAATCATTTAGTGGCAAAGTGCCATACCAAGTGGAGGGGCTTGCACTTCTTATCACAAATAACTTACCTACCTGGGTGCATTTTCCCACTTGGCATAAAGATCAGAAATCCTGGGGCACACTTGTGTTTTGTCTGTGTGACAATTTTCCTCTGTTTGTTAAATGTCAAGAGCCAACATTGCTGATTCTGTAGCTACCTGTTTGTGGCTAGATATTGATCCCTAAATTTGAAAAAGATCAGGCAGCCCTGAAGATAGCACAACTCCCAACATCCTTTCTAGGTGTCTCTGCATCAGGAAAGGCTCAGTGTAGGCGTGTATTAGACTCTGCAGTGAGGACACACTGGGCAGATGCTCTGTGGTGAGCCCTTGTCCCATTTTTTAAAGCAATTCCTGATGTCTTTCCTTCTTTTTCTTTGTTCTGAGGAAGCCACAAAAAGCCTGTTTTTAACTTGAGGACTTCCCCCCTCTGTGGGGAGGATCACTGCCAGGGAGGTGGCCAGCTGAAATGACAGCCTATCCCAGTCAGACGAGCTGCCACAAACTTTCCTGCCTTAAAACCAGCCAGTTTGTTCTGAATTCCCCTATGCTTGCCCTTGTGGGGTGCTTTTCCCATGAAGACTCTGGATTTCTTTCCAAGCTTGTGTTGCTGGAGTGTGTATGGAGTATACCAGGTGTTTCTGTATGTTGGCCATTTGTTCTTTCCGATGTCCGATGGAAGTGAGCATGTCTGTGAATGACTAGAAATGCATGGGCATGAATACAGCCAAATGGATTTTCTCCAAAAACAATTTAAAATGAATTGGGGGAAGAAAAAAGAAAATAAATCAACCAGACAAAAAAAAAATAAAAAACAAAACCAAAAACCAACCCAAAAAAGAGCTTGCTAGCAAAGAAAATGGAATGTAAGGCCAGTGTGGAGCCAGCACAATGCTTCAATCGGGGAAAGAGGGTTTTGAGCCATTTAAAGTTTTGGAGTGTATCCTAGAGGACTGGGGGGAAGGAGTCCTGTGTGTGTGTGCATGTCCCAGCAGTAGCCAAGGCCCTGCCATTCCCGTTTCCTCACGGAATGGAGTTGACGGCAGCGATGCATGAGTGACCTAACGCACGAACATTGTTAACTCTTTTGTTGAAAAATGAGAGCTTAACTGTGAATTTTCTGATGCACTTTCTCCTTTCTCTGCACTGTTCATTGCCAGAGCTCCAATAACAGCATGGTCATGGCCGGCAGGAAGGCTTGTGCTTCCGCTGCACCCCACCAGGCTGGGGTTTCCCAGCTTCAGCCCTCCTCCCTCTGGGTGTGCCCCATGGGGTCAGGGTGCCCGTGGGGCTGGAATCCCAGGTCCCACTGTTTGAGCTGGAATACGGGCAGAACTTGGAGTCGGGAGTGTAACAGCCTGGAGTGTCTGCGCCACTCGGTCTCGGGAGAAAGCGCTTTTTCTGCCATGCCCTTTCAATTTTCCCCCCTGCCCCTCTCCCCACCATAATCAACGTGCCAGATTTTAATGTCCTGACCCCTGTTGCCCCTCGGTGGCCAGAGGGCTTGGTCCTTACAAGGTACTGGCCTTTGTGGAGCCCCTCAGGTGAGACACCCAGCTCACATTTGCCCCCTATGCAAGCAGAACATCTCTAAGCAGCCATGACCTTGGACACATTGACCTTGTGTCCAGTTTTTTCCAAATTCTGCCCCTATCCTGTTGTAAGCAGAGAGCTTTAAATGCTCAGCGTGATTCCCCAGGATGTGGGTGCTGCCCACAGGGGGCATTGTGCTTGGGGCTGTGTCCATTCATCTGTCTGCCCAGCAATGGGGGGCTCAGGGCTGCTCCCCACTCCCCTGGCAAGGCAGGAACCAGGCAATGCTGCCTCAGCACAGGCAGAATTTCTGCTCATTCTCATGGAAAGGCAGGGGTTTGAGCCATTTGAAAAAGCCTCCTCTGAAGCTGGCAAAGCAGGAAGCCTGGAGTGAAGGTTTAGAAAGAAAAACACCCCAATCACAAAGGAAGAGTGGTAAGAAAATACTTGGCCCATAATGCAGCAGGTAAATTATTTTACAGGCTGGAAATCCTTCCCTGAAGGCCCGTGTGGGTTTTTAATTGTGGCCTTAGCAGGTTTGGTACAAGAATAGGTAACACTATTGTGTTACGGTCTTGTTCCTTTTTCTGATAGTGCTCAGTCCCTGAAAATGAGTTTTGCTTGGCTGAAGGCAAAGCCCAGCCGCACCAGAGGCCCCTCGTACACCTCACCAGGTGCCACGGAAAAGGCCTCAGAGCTTTCTGCAACGCCATCACCAAGCAGCTCTGCCAGTCCAATTGCCTCCTTCCCTCTTGGACATGCCCTACTTTAAAGTGCAGCTAATAGTAAGCCCGTTCCTCACTGTATTTTACAGCTCCTGTCCTTGGGGCGGTTGAATAAAACATCACAGCGCTGTCTGCGCGCGCTGCGGGTCTGCATGAAACGGAATCCCTAATTGCTTATTTAGAGCCTGGGATGGGAGAGAAATTGGCTTTTCCTTAAAAACTGGAGGTAGCGTGGGAGCCCACAGAAACCTAAATATAGCCAGGGTGCCTGGTCCTCGTGTGGGCACCTGCTTGAGCTGCAGGACGCGCTCGCTGTGCCGGCGCTGCCTGCCAAGGATTTATCATTTCCAGGGAAATGGAGCAGAGTGGAAAGTTCCCTTTCATTTCTCTGACAGGAGTAGTGGCAGACTTTGAGTTCATCCCCTCAGAACTGAAAAGAAGGGGCTTTAGTAGCCAGTATGAAAGTTTAATGAGAAAAATGAAGAAGTAATTTACCACCTATTTAAATGCCTCACAACGGATTCTAACACCGGCCAGTGGCATTTGTGAGTGTCCCAGGTGCAGGGAGAAACAGAATTGTGGAATTGTTGCAAATTTTATTCTGAAAAAGATTTTTTTTTTTTTCTTCATAAAAAATGCAACATTGCCCTTTTTCATCAGTGAGAAAATGTAGTTCCTTTAAAGGGAACTCTCTACAGAAGCAATTTTGGAGAGAGAAAAGTTGAAGGACTCCTCTGCCAAGTGCAGCTTTGCACAGCCAATGCTTCTGTGAGTCGACTGTTGTATTTACAGATCATTTATAGGAAAAAGGCTCCTGAAAATCTGAAAAGGGCTCCCTGAAACCCAAGAGTGGCACACAAGCAAATTTCCTGCTATTAATCTAAATGGCTTCCCACTTCAGGAGGTAATTCCAACGTAGCTTCCTGGTGATTTGATGTATTTAAAAACCAGTCACTGAAAATGAGTTTCATTTTTAAAGAGCAGTGTATATATATAAATATACATATTACTGCTCTGCAGTGGGGCCAAGTCTGCACACTGACCATACTGCACTCACAGTTTGGCTATTTAACAGACAGTCAGCTCTGGTAGCAGTCCATGAGCTGACATTCCCAGGTTCCCCAGTGCCCAGGGCTGTAGGATCTCTTCGTGGGACTTTTTTTTCTTTGCTTGTGCATTTGCTTTTAGTGGCCAGCAGCAAGAGTGAGTCCTGGAAGCCACAGCCCACATTTCAGTAAGTCTGGGTGGCTTCCTGGCACAGGTTTGCCCTGTCACTGGAGCTGAGATGTCCCCTCCTGGGGATGCTCTGCCTGCAGACCCCAGCACTTCCTCAGACTCCCAAGGCAAGCAGCACTAAAGCCCTCACAGACAGCACTGGCTGCCTGTGGTGGCCACGACCATGTGCCTCCCTGATTGTTTTAGAGCTTTGAGGACAGATGCTTTTCCCATAAATCCACATTTGGGCAAATGAAAAAAAGCCGGTTTGTCCTAGAGTTTGGCAGAGGACACAGCCCACAGCCTGCAAACAGGCCATGACATGCACTGCCAATATTCATATTCTCTCATCGACAAATGTCCGGACCTGTCACCGTGACCAAAACCAATTGGATTGGGTGCAAAATTGGAGACAAGTTTTCCATTGCTGTCTGTATCAGCCTGGACTAAATTGGGAAATTGTTCCCGTGACAGCCGAAAGGCAGAGTTTGGGGGGCTCTGCATGCTGTTATGAGTGGTCTCAATGCCACGTTTCGTGTGCCAACAGTGTAGAGCGAGGAGCGTTTCTGTCTGTAATGAAGGCCACGATTGCACTGGTGTCACACGATGGCTCTGCCCGCCCCGGCAGACGGTGGCAAGTGACTGATGCATTCTCTTTTTCCCCCCAAGAAATTCATCCTCAGTTCTTAAGTGTGTTGTTTTTTGTCGCTTGAGAAACGCAGAGAAAAACGAGTCTGTTTTTACTTGTAAGGCTTTACTCAGTTGCCCAATTCGGCCGAGGAGCTGGACTATGGGGATCTCTCAGGTAAGGGCTAGTCTGTAGGTAACCCGCTGCTCTCCTTCGCTAGACACTGGTTCCACTCTGATTTCTGCATCCTGGCCATGTTGCATTGTGCAGTCGCTGTGGCACAGCCATTCCCCCCCACGCTCTCGCAGCTTGGAAGTGCGCTCCTTTCTGTTGGGGTTCTCCTCCTTTTTTTTTTTTTTGTATTTTTGGTTTTGGCACCCATTTCTGTGTGGCATCCTCGGACATGGGGCAGGAGGTGCAGGGCACCGAGGCCAACCATTGTAGTTCCCTCCTGGCTGGGATTTTTTGAATGCTGATTTGGAGACCAGTTGAGGTGAATCTCTGTTTGTAAAACACTTGACTCTGCCGTGTTGTGTGAAATCCCCCTTAAAACAGTTGGCCAGCACTAACTCTTGGCTGCTCGGGGATTCCTCATCATGCCAACATCAGATGGGGGGTAAAAAGGAGGTGGTTGTTTCCTCAGTGAGGCCAAACCAATTAAATGGTTCAAGCCCCTTTTTAGCCACACTGGCCTGAAGGGCATAAATGCATCCTCATGGCTGGTCCTGGCCAATTAGTGCTGATTGAGATTAAATCATAACAGCATCTTCAGTGGATGCAGTTGGATGCATTGAGAGCAGAGCCTCTACCAGTGGTGCAAACCTAAATCTCTGTTCTTGATGTTTTGCTATAGAAATGCACCCATATTTTTTTTGCCCCCCCTTGCAGAGCATCCCTGTAGACTCCTGGTACCTGCCAGGCTCCAACACAGGGTGCACAGTCCTGGCCATAGGGCAGGAGCAGCCCTTTGTCCCCCTGGGAAGAGTCCAGCCCACGGAGGTTGGAGCCCAATGCTGTTCCTCTCAGGGGTTCAGCATGGAGCAAAAAAGTACCCGAAAAACCCCTGAGTCCTCATGTTACTCCATCAAATGGGTCCCTCTCACCCAATCAAATTGGGAACGTCCCATCCCATAAGCCACTACAGGAGTGCTTTGGCCAAGAGGTCAGAAATGATGGATTCATTCCGGATCTTTTCTGACACTGAGCGATGCTAACAATTATTATTGCAGGCCCTGGACAGATCTCATAGGTAAGATGCACCAGGGCTCTGGTGAACATCCCTGAGTGGATGGGGAAAATTGTTTTGCTCTAGTAAGTTCTTTTACTTTTTAAAGTTCTGGTTTTTTAAGGAAAAATACACTTTTTGGTGAATGAAAAGAAGAACCTGAAAAAATTCTCAAAGGAATTGCCAAGAATGGGTGTTTGCTCCCCAGCCTGTGCTGCCCAGAGGAGCTCACACCTTTCCCAGGGCACACAGCTCAGTGTAGTCCTTTTTCTGAGTCTGGAATAGAAGCCAAAATTTCCCCCACCTTTGCAGCATGCAGCACAGGCAGAGCTGCTGCCCACAGCAAGCACCTGTTGTGTGCTGCCAAACACCCTTTTTGGAGCATCTGGTTTCGCTACTAATCTTTTCCCTAGGAATTTCAAAATTTTGCTTGTTCTTTAGGTTACTCCTGCCTGCCCAAAGGGTGATCATTCCTGGTCAGGTGTGGTCAGGATCATACTGGGTCAGGTATGGGGGAGGCACTCGAGAAAGCCTCAGGCCCTTCTCTGCTACAAACAGAGTGGCCTCTGCCCCATAGCCCCTGCTCAGAGTGTTGGGAAACAAACCAGGTCACATTTTTGGCCTGGGTTCAGCACATTGGGGCTCTCAAATGGGTGGTCCAGGTGAGTGCTGGAGTTGAGCTCTCTGTCGTGAGCAGCAGGAATGGGCACTGGGAGCCCTGGGCACCACCCTGAGGGATGCAGGGCACGTGCCCACAACCACAGGGGACCGGGGTGTGGGGGCTGCTGCCGTGTTTGCTCAGTGTGCTGTTCCTTCCAGGTACATCTGTCCCGCCCACAGCTCCAACCGAGGCTCTGCCGACTGTGCAATTAAGTAATGCATCCCTTGCTTCCCTCCCAGGTAGCCTGAGTCCAGAGCCGACCTCGCTCTTCCCGGCCGAGCTCTGTGTGTCTGTGCCTCTCGCAATCCTCCTCTTGTTCCTCACGTCCTGAGCCCTCAGGGTACGGAGAGGGCTGGCCTGGCACCTCTCAGTTCCTCATTCCAGTCCAGCAGGCAGGGTTCCTGCAGGGAATTGCGAGGGCAGACCTGAGTGTGTGTGTGCCGTGCACACCTGTGCGTGCAGGTGCGCACACACGGACACTGCCGTGGGCTCCCAGCACGGTGCTCCAGGGACCTGCCCCGGCACTTCCTGAGCTCTGCTGGCTCTGCTGCAGGGCAGCAGCACCTCCTGTACAGCAGGGAACAGCTCCCTGAGCAAAACCCCATCAGCACCTTTGCAGAGGGGTGCTGGTGGATCGATGCCATCGGCTGTGAGCAGGGCTCCCTGCTCCATGGAGGAGTCTGTGGAAGCAGCCATGTGGCTCTGAGCTCTGCCAGGGTGAGCACATCCATTCAGACAAAGCCTGTTGCTTTTTATGAAGCGATCTTGAAATGGGTCGCTGAAGGGGAGCTTATTGATTGAAGGAGGATGAACTCCTCAAATTTCTCTGGTTTAAATTAGACCGAATTCAATTACGATACGACAGGCAGGTTAACGCTGCTCTTTAAAGGCCCCTCAATAAATTCGAGGAGGGGTAGCCTGCTCCATGCCACGCTGTGGGAATGAATAACATTATTGCTCATCCTGTCACAGACAGGCAGTGATTTCACTCCTCCCATGTCATGGCTAAGTGGTTTATAGTGTTCATGGAGTAACAACAAGGCTGTTCTTCCACCAGCACCCCCTGCCAAGTCCAACCTCTAGTGCTGCTCCATCATTTCAAAAACTTTATTCCACGAAAGAATTGACCCCACATTCAGTTGGGAGTGCTGTCCTGATGTTTTCTACCTCCAGGGAACAGGAATAATTGGCTGACCAGGTTTTCAGGAGTGCTCGAGTGACTTAAGGCCATTAAGCACCCAACTCATGACCTGTGGGATCTTCAGGCATACTGATGTGATAATCATTTAAGAAACTAAACTGTAGTCAGATTTAGAAGAGATCACTTGTTTAGGAATTCTTCAAAGCCATTGGTGTAGGTTTCCTTTCCTCTGGCATGATGCAGATGTTACCTTCACATCTGGGAAGCCCAGGAGCTGGCACTGGGGTCAGTGTGTATAAGTTTGCTCCTGCCCACAAGTTCAGCCCATGCTGTCCAGTGTCAGGAGCTTGGCATCAATTTTCATCCAGAAATAGAGGGTAAATTTTTGTGCAAGTGCAGCAATAAATCCCAATATGCCAAAATTAATGTCTGAACTACATTTTCATTAAAATCTCCCTCCATTCTCTGCTTTTACAGCAGAAATGTGCAAATAGGAAGGTCAGGGCTGTCCAGAGATACCCCAAAATGTTGCAGTGGAGCTACAGAATGTGAAGCTGGAGGGTGGTGAGGAGGAAGGACAGGAGGCAGGAGCAGCACACAGCCGGGGTTCCATAAAGCCTGGGCTTTCCCACATCACAGCAGGACAGGCTGCATCTCCCGGTGCTGCCTCTGCTGCACACCTCTGGCTCTGAGCCGAGGGAGAGCCGTAATCGGCTGGAGGGTGCTGGAGCACGCAGGGAAGGAGCAGTTTGCAGCAGCAGCAATGTCAGGAGCGGTGCCAGCGGCGGTGGAGAGGCGGGGCCGGCTCGTCCCGGCTGCAGGAGGTCCCTGGAAGGAGCCGCTGCCTCCGGGCGCTCCAGGATGCTCGTGTGTGCAGAGGGCTCCCGTCACCAAGGTGAGCCCAAAGCCGCCGCTTCGAGCCTCGAGGGACCCGCTGTGAGAGCGTGGGCAGCGCTGAAGGTAAACCTGAAGGGGTTTGGCCCAAATTGGTCTGAAGCTGTTAGTGTGGGTAGAAAGGAGATTTAAAGTACAGGCAGCCTGGTCCAACCCAGCCTTGCTTTTAGTCTCGAGATGCTGCTGCTGATAAAAAGAGTGGAATATTTGTAGATACATGTATATTTAAAGCCTCATTAAAATGGAATTGAGTGGAACCTTTTCATTGAGAACTAGCGAGCAGAAAAGTCTTCCCTCTGCTAAACCTCAGTGTAAGCACTGACCCACTGTCAGAGTGCTGCTCTTACCAACACCAACATTTTTCTTGAGAGCCCACAGAAAGCTGGTTTTAGCACTTACATTGGCAGAAATGTTAGAAACCTGGAGATCATTAATATATTCACTTTTTAAGAGAGTCCCCCAAAGCCCCCATAGCTGAGAACCTGCAGATGTGAGTGGCAGATGATGATTATCAGAACTTAGATGGACAATCCCCAGCTCAACATCTGCTCCATACTGCTCCTGACCTTTGGAATTAGTTCCTTCATTCTGTGATGAGCAGGAACCAGTCCCAAACCCCTTTCTCTCCTGTCTATGTGCTGTTTGCTGAGCCGCACTTTTTGTTTAAAGGAAAACTTCAAGGTTGCCATTCCAGCAGTGTAATCGCTATTTTGTTGATTACATGAGCAGTTGGTAAAAATAATCAGCAAAAATAAATTTCAAGCTGCCCAAGTCTTTTGCTGGCCACCCTAGAAGAGGCTCTGGAGCACTCCTGCTGCTGTACAGTGATCTTCACCATGGGCAGACAGGCCCAGTACTGCATCCCATGAAACCCTGGCATCCCCTGTTGTGGGGCGCAGCCGTGCCAGTCCCTTGGAGGAGCAGCACAGCACTTGGAAAGACAAATTGATTTTTTTCCTGCATGAGTTCAGCTCTGGCAAGTGGATTGTACGATTACCAATGCAGTTTTCCTTTAAGGTGCTTTGGTGCCAAGCAAAGCATCGACCCAAAAACGGTTCAGCCAAGGTGCACCGTAGCTGCAGAGTAGCCCTGAGGGGGCATGTTGGTGACAACATGCTGTGATGTCTGTTCCTTCCCTGCCTTTCCCTCCCTCCTTCTGCCCCACCCACAAAAACTCATAAGCAAACCCGAAACAAAAGCCTAATAGGAAAATTCCTGATGATTCGCTGGAGAGGCCAGGATCCAGCTTGCTCCAATATATATTAACATCCTAATGGGAGAGCTCTGCATGTATACATTTACTGCGCCCTGACAAGAGGGAATTAAATGTCAGAAGGATTTGTAGCATCTGTAATTGAATTGGTGCTGAGAAAAGCAAATCTTGAGGAAGAATAACATATTAGGATTAGCAAATAATGTGGCATTTTGTCAGTTCCTGCCATCTCGACTGTTCCCTCTTCAGCAATAAAGTTGTGATTTCTGGTTTAATCAGAGATAGGAGGCAGGAATAGCTTGGGTGAATTGGAGACAGCATTTAAAGCAGATTCCGGTTGTTAAGGTCAAGTCTCTTCTTGGCTTTGGGGAATTATTCCTTGTTCTATAGACCTGACACTTTGTTAATTACCAAAGAAATAGCGAGGGACAGGATGTGGAGGGGCTGTTCCTGTGCTGGTGGCACACAGACAGGTTTGCTGGGAGCAGTGTCGGAATCGCTGGCGGTGGATTTGGGCTTTGCTGTGCTGGCAGGAAGAGCTCTTGGTGCTGGAGCACACAGGGTTTGACAAGGTGCTGCAGGCAAGGAGAGGAGATGCTGCAGGAGGAATGTTTTAGGCCACGTGTAAGCTTGAGGATGTATTTAGCCACCTGTGTAACAGTGTGAACTTGGGGCTGGCACCTCCCAGGGATCTTCCTTAAAAGGAACAATTGAGAAAAATGGCCCTGCACGTCTCAGCAGAGGAACTCCCGCTTAACAAACTCTGCTGAGCAAACCTGGCAAGGCTTTAGGCCAAAGTCCCTTCCAGGGGAACCCTCTCTCCCTGCTCTTGGCATGATGCCAGTCAGAGGGAAGACATGAGGAATGTGTCAGGCACGAGGCTCTGGCACAGCCCCGTCTCCGCGGCAGTGGTCGGTGGGACAGTGTGGAGGCTGCCGCCGCCAGCACGAACACATGGCTTCGTCTTTCCAGAACCTTAATTTATGATGATGAAGAAAAAATGCCTCTTGATGCAAAATCCTGCTGGAAGCACATTACAGAGCCGTAACTCAGCATGTTTATGCCCCTCAGCTGTTCCAGATGTCAGCAAGGCACTCATCCGCCCCGGCTGGGATGCTGCTGGCTGCTCCGAATGCAACCAAGTGGAACTGGGCGCAAAGTTTCTAAAAAAATAAGAAAAAAACAGTGAAGCGAGCCTAAAGCAGCTGCTGCAGCAGATGAGCCAGTTTAGTTGCTTTGCAGAGAGCAGGTTCATGGAGGCCAGATCAGCTGAGCTGGCACAGCAGTGGGAAGGCTGTGTCGGACTGGGAGCTCAGGATGCCCGGTGTGACTGGTTTTCCCCAGCTGCCACCCTGGGCAAGCAGCAGATCCTGTGCCTGGGCACGGACTCAGCTCAGCCCCCGTGAGTGTCCATGGGCACCTTTCCCTCAGCATGGAGGGATGTGCAGCCACTCGCCACAGAGCAGATGCTGGGAAGTGATCACAGCATGGTCTGTTCCCCCTGGAGATGAGACAGAAGGTCTCCCTTTGCTGTGCTTTTGGATTCCTTGGCAGACTGTCACCACCATGCCATGGCTTGGAGTTCAGGGATGTGACAGTGAAGGCTTTTGGTTTGCAGAGGAATAATCTTTTTTGGCTGCAGTTTTTACCTCATCAGCCAAGCTGCTGGAAGGGTCTCCACAGTGTCCCTCACCATGCCCCAGTTCATCCCAGCATCTTCCTTCCCACACTGGGGCTCCTGCTCTCAGAGGTCACTCAAAGGAGCATTTTTTCTTAAATTGTTTTAATTAAAAGGCGCTTTATGGTGCACTTGGTCCCTAGTTATTTACTTGGGTCCCTCAGTCCTTAATCTTGGAGCAGAATTGGAAATATCAATAGAAAGCGTAAATCCCAGCTGCTGCTCGAAAGCTTTGTATCAGGTCTCGGCTCAAAAGAGCCCCATTACCTTTAGCTGTCACAGATCTGTACGCTTGATCGATAAACTTCAAATATTATTAGAGGTGGAGGCTTCAGAGATTTGCTCTGTTCTTTGGAGGGAGACGGAGATAAATCTTTCTTAAAAATTGACTTGCATTTGCTCTCTCAGTCGTCCTGGCAAAACGCATTTCTCCGAGGTGTCCAGGCAGGCGCAGGCAGGGCAGATTTATAGGCCATGTGCTTCTTGTAGTGAAAGATTTAAATGGTAAATCCTTCACATATGACTTCACAAATCATGTAAAGTTAAAAGATTTTTACCGTTTCTGTTGCTGCTGTGCTTAAATTGTAAGGTATGGCCAGTAAATCATTTTAATAGAGGTGTCGCGCTTGACTCACTAAAAAAAAGAGACAATGGTTTAGCTTCTATTCCAAAATGTTAATGTATTAATCAGCAGGAGAATAATTGTTTTTTACTGCATTATAAATCTCAGTTGCCATTAGGATTGCAGCAAGGGTTGATGTAGCTGCGTTCTTAAATTAAAATTGTTTACACTGCTATACATTCATTTTACATGGCCATAGCTCATCCAGGGTTCATTCCGGAGCTGTTCCTCCGCCACATCAGTCATCCCTCTCCCAGGTGACGGCGTCCCGAGGGAGAGACGCCTCTGAAAGGAAACTAATTGTGTGGTGAGGAGTTAAATAAACGCAGTAAAGCAGTCGGAGGCACTGTACAGTTACTGCTTACTGTCGGCCTCTGACTGGGTGTTAGCTTTTGGGTCAGAAGTGCTGTGCCCTTGTGGGTTGTATTGGACAGTAAAGGTGGAGGTTCATGGTGGAATCCAGTTCAGTCGGAGCAGAAGATGGTTGTAAATACATTTTCCATGCCGGGTGGGTTGGGTTTTGGGCAAGGAATGTTTTGGGAGATTGAAATGTTTTCAAGAGGGCACTCGTTAATGACGTTTCTCAGAGCTAATGATTAATATTCCCGTATTGTACTGCTCTTCTCCATGCCCCATCCACCAGGAAGGCTGAGATTTGGGGAGCACTATAGGGAAATTTCCCAAAACAGATCCCCACCAACGACTCCATGTGCCCTTCCTTCCCTCTCCCAGCTGTCTCCCACATGTGTAGTCATAGTGCTGCTGCTTTTAGCGGAGAACACCTCGCGAGTTGAGCCGCCAGATCAGTTCAGCTCTGGACAAAGCTCCTCTGCCCGAACTCATCTGCCTAGTTAGCTCCGTGCTTCACCCCTACTCTTCTGGAGAGCCCAAGGGCAGTTCTTCCTGTCCTGAGAGCAGCTGCAGCCAGAGCCTGCTGAGAGCATGGTAGTGAGTCCCCAATTCTTATTTCTCCTCTGATCTCAACAGATTCCCGCGCAGGTGAGGAAGGGGCCATCCGCAGCGTGGACCATGCCGTGGTTGGTGGCGTCGTGGCCGTCGTCGTCTTTGCGATGCTTTGCCTGCTCATCATTTTAGGGCGATATTTTGCCAGACATAAAGGTAAGACCAAAGCTGGAGGATCAAAGGCCAGGCACGTGTGTCCCCTCAGTGATGCTGTTGTCATGTCTGATGCGACAGACCCCCCACTTTCTCTCCCAGTGGCACTTTTGTTTTCTTTGTCAATCGCTCCCTCAGCACCACACCAAGACCCCCAGAGAGTCACGCAGCTCCACTTCCTTTGCAGGTACATACTTCACTCACGAAGCCAAAGGAGCAGATGATGCGGCCGACGCAGACACAGCCATCATTAACGCAGAGGGGGGACAAAACAACTCCGAGGAAAAGAAAGAGTACTTCATCTAGAGCAGCCTTGGTTCCCATGAGGTGTCCAACCGTGGACGGTTACTACTGGCCCTATTTAAACACTACAAAGACAGTGATCTTGGAAGTTGCAACCAGCTTGTGTCTTTTTTTTTTAAGGAAAAAAAAGCAAATGGGTGGAGAGCGGTGAGGCCGGGATGGTCTGGGATTTGCTGTGTAAAAATATTCCTCGTAAAGTACACTCTGCTGTTCGACACCTCAGTTCGTTTGGGTTTTCTTTTTTTGGCCAAGTCCAGCTTGGATTTAGTTTAGTGAAGTCATTTGCAGAAGATTCTGTGCCTTGTTTAATTTCTGTTCGTTCGGGTCGGGGGGAGGCTGGGAAGAAGAGGGGCTTCTGTGCGTTAGTTCCCTTCGGGTTTCTGTGGCTCTTCGTTTCCCCTTTCCTGTTTCTGGAGTTGCCAGCTGGGACCCTGTGGAGTAGGTGCATTTCTCTGAAGATGTTTCCCCTTTTTTCTCTTCACCGGTTTCCGTTCAGAACTCGAGCTCATCAGAGGAGAACCAGCACATTTTAGATGCGTAGTTTGCAGTTCATGTGCCCATGTCCCGTTCCCCTGTTGCCGTCAGGGCTCGGATAACACCCCCCGAGCTCCCTTTTGTGGCTGTTTCAGGTGCTTTCGATGGTGGCGGCTGGGAAGTGGGCTGGAGCTCGGCAGAGGCGCTGCTCGGCTGTGGGGATGCAGGAGCAGGGTCCTTGCTGGGCAGGCAGAGCCCTCCTGGGTGTGGGGGCTTCTCCTCATCCTCTCCCCACTTGGCAGCCATGGGGGCAGCAGGTAAAGCCCCTCTGACGTGTGAGCCCAGACCCGGAGAGCGGCTGGATGAACAAAACTGCCTTTTTTTTCTACCTGCTGAGTAAAACGTGGGAATTTGTGTTGAAACGAGCGTGCTAATGACCACTAAAGCCATAGGTGCACAGGAGACTCTGGCTCAATTGGAATTGTAAGCGACAGGTAGCAGACCGCAGCGGGAAGACGGTATAAAGTTATATATGCTGACTTTTTTTTGGTGAGTAATCATGGATTTCGAGCGATACTTTTTTATTGAGTTTATGTGGCAAATGTATCTGATTTATTTAAGGAAAGCATTAATCTTAGTGTCAGGTTTGGGGATTTTTTTAGGGGGTTGGGGTGGGGGCCATTTTTGTGTGTTTGTTTTTTAATTGCTGTATTTTGGCAGAACCATTACAATGTGGGATTCCTTTGGGAACGGGGCACAGCAAGCAGGGCCCGTTCCCCAGCAGTATTCCGTCTTTCCCTTCTCCACGAGCAGAACCTCGTGAAGGAAAAACACCCTTTTTTTTCCCCGAGCAGCTTTTGTCGAGCGCAGCTCTCTTCTGAGCCCTCAGCACCATTGCCAAACCCATCGTGGTGAGAAGCAGCCAGGTTGGAGCCAGGGGCTCCGTGGCCCGGCGGCGGCAGCACGGGACGGGCATCCTGGCCTTGAGCAGCCTATATTTGTTTGGAAGTGTACCGTAGTGCAGTGTTACCGATGTAACTTTGACTTACAATGTTGACATGTCTCAGGTTCATGTGTTTGATTGGTGTTTTCCGTCTCAGGTAGATTGCAAAATTTCGGCCTCACGCATTGGAAAAATAAAAAAACAAAAAAAACCCACATAAAAACAGGAGAAAAAAACCAGGAAATTATTAATTTTAGTTGTATATCGGTTTATGTATTTTTTCTTCAGTATACAGTGCACTGTTGAAATGTATTGTTGAGTATTACTTTGTACAGCTTTAGATCATTAGGACTTTGAAGCGTGAAGAAAGAACAACCTTGTTTAAAGGAGGATCACAAATGAAGAACGCGGAACTGATGATAAACAACCTTGTTCTTTATTTACCCGGCCTTTTTATTTTTTTCCCCTTAGGCCAGTTCTGTTTTAAGGTGTCCATGGAAGATGTTACAGTGTAAGAAAATACATATCCATCTGTTCCCATTCACATTTTGTATTGGTTCATGTATCCCATTTTTACAAAGGAAAAGAAGTACTATAAAATATCTGTCTTCTTAATAAAAAAAAGTTAATGTTACAAAACTAGATCTTGTTTTGCACTTTTTATCCTGGCTGTTAGAGAGTCCACTATTGGTGCTCCACCAGCAATATGGGCAGGAGGAGCTGGGGCCAAGCAGGTCACACCCAGCACTGCCTAGGACAAAAGCAGTTAAACCTGATGTATTGAACCTGCATATAATATAGAGCAGATTTGGGAAGTTTCTTTTTTGTAATTGCTAAATTGTTTCCTTTGAGGAGTAATGCCTTGAAGAAAATTGATCTGACACTGATAATCCAACCATCCCAAGCTGGGATAAGTCGGTGCACAAGTTCTTAATAGCAGACATATATTTAAATCCTCCTTTGGAAGGTGAGTGTTGAAATATGTGACCTCATTCACCCCGTTCTTGTCTCCCATTCAGTCCCGGCGCTGCCAGATTTCTTGGCATCTGTCTTTAAAACCCTTGGCATTTCCAGGTTGTGACACATGATGTCTGTTTGCCTCAGGACACCCAGCTCCAGGAGCCAGTGCTGCTGGGAAGGATCCGTTTGGCTCCACTCAGCCCCGGGCAGCCGTGGACGGCGGCAGCGCGCTCCTCCTCCTGCCTTTCCCTCCACCACAGCCCCCCAAATCAGGCTGCGAGGCAGCTGCAGCACTGAAATTAGAATCATTAATCTTTTATGTTTTGCACAAAGGATGAGGAGAAAGACAATTGCTTTTTGAGGAGATCACACCGAGAACAACCACGCAGAAGCAGCGTGCGTGGCACCGGAGGGGCCGCACGGACCGGGATGTGTGTGCCAGACCATGGCCACTGCCCAGCTCCTGAGCACTCGGTGCATCTCGTGGTTATGTCTCAAATAACGTTTTTCAGAGAGAAATCATGACACTGAGGGGAAAAAAACGTAGGGCAGAGCCAAAAAAGCAGCTCGCTCTTTTCTTACCTGAAATGAGCAGAGCAGCTTTGATGGTTTCCATGGCTATTGCAATTATTTCAGCGCAGAAGAGGTTTGCGGCTCACAGGCCCCCAATGCCGGCTCACGATGCTTTTTCTCCTCAAGCCAGCACTAATTGTGTCTCACACTTGTGGTGTCTGTAATTTATCCTCTCAGGGGTCCACGTCTTTTAGGGTTTTAAGGTTGTTTAGTGGTGCTTTTCTTCCCATTGAATCTAAACACTCTAATCCTTTGCTTTTCTGGCCATACACAGGAATTACAAGTAGGTGGCAGGAAACTACCTGTAGCATGTATGATCAGATACCTGATAAAACCCTTTGCATTAACTTCTCAGATGCTGAGATACAAAGAATGGGGAAAGCTGGAAAGAGTAACATTTGAGCAACAAGACTTAGTGACCCCTATATCCTGTGTCCAACTGCAGAAACACGATCCCCAGACATGACCCCACAGCTGCTGAGCCTGGTCCATTACACAGAGCTGAGGACACTGCCAGGACTTGATGAAAATGAAGAAAATCACCATTACTTCAAATAAGAATGTAGTCTTTGCCCTGAATTTCACATTTTCACAAGTTGCAGAAGTCATTTGGTCCTAATTGCAAAATTATTTTATTAGGTCAGTAATAGAGTTCTTAATTTTCTTCCTTTTTTAAGTAAATACAGAGGAGAATTATTTTAACTGGGTGTATGAGTCTGACTTGTGTAATTACAGCCTGTTCTGCCAGGCTGAAGTTGCCAAAAACCTTATGCCATGTAAAGTAATTAGCAATAAATGACACTTTTTAAAAAGAACCCTCACATCAGGTAACATGTCCCTGGATCCTGGGCTGAGTGATTGAAATACACAGGAGCAGGGACGAGGCGTGAGCTGGCAGCATCGATCTGTGCTGGCCAGTCAGTTTTCATCAGAGGGTCCTGACAAGGGGCTAATAGCTTTTTCTGAAGATCCAATCCCATTTTCTAGGCAGTGGCTGGTGCTGTGCCTGGGATAACACCTGCTCCAGGTGGCATCGATCGGGCGGGGGCACGTGTGACACCCCAGTGCTGTGTCCCAGCAGCTTCATCTGGCTGTGTCATTTCAGTGGAGGGAAAGCCCGAATTCCATCTAAACCCCAACACCTGGCTTAAAAATTTACATCTGAATCAGTGTAACCAGGAAAAGAATTTCAGTCTACTGACCACCAAGGGTTTAAACTGGGCTTCTCTTGTTTCCAGAGTCAGCCGTGGAGGTGATCCCTGCAGCACTTCCAGGTCTCTCCTGGAAACCTGTGTACACGGTGAGCAGGGCAGGGGCTTAGCAGGCTCCTGTGCAGGAAAGGGGATTGTGCAGAGCCCTGCAGCCAGGCTGCAAACTGAGGAGCTCCTTGGTCAGTTTCAGTTAAACAAACAGACTTTGCGTAAACAAGCAGGTTTTAGAAGGAAAAATAAACTTTAGATGAACTAACAAACATTGTGAGAAAATAAACTTCAGTTGAATAAACAAACTTTAGTGAAATAAAAAGCTTGAGTTAAATAAGCAAACTCTGGTCAGGGCCAGCTGTGCCAGCGAGGAGGAGGATGAGAGCTCAGCAATCCTGCCCAGCACGGGCTCACCTGGAGAGAGACCCCTGAGAGCTGCTGTGACTGGGAACATCACCAGCTCCGGCGGTGCCTCACAGGATGTGTCCCTGTCCCGTGTCAGGGCAGTTCCTCACTCAGCCCTCCAGGCTCATCCTCTCCCCATCCCGATCCCCCGGGGGCGATGGACTGACGGCCCCGCTCTGCTCGGGACTCCTCAGTGCTTCACACCTCGGCGCCGGCGCTGGCTGCAGAGCTCTCCATCTGTTTTCCCTGTCAGCCCAGGCCGAGCTACATTAATATCAGCTCTAACCCGTGTGCCTCTGCCTATCTGCCCACAGCCGTGTTCTCCTGCTCCAGCTCCTTATCCTGTTCTGCAGGATAGCAGCAGCCCTGTATGTCACAGACCCGGAGTGATGTGGGCAGCATAGGAATAATGCCTACAGATGGAACAAGGATGCAGAATGTAGATAGGAAAGGACAGGGAGAAATGCCATTCAACAGTCCCTCAGCTCTGCAATCCAGGGTGAGGAGGGTTTGGTCACTGGGCAGCCTGAGTATGGTTTGGGGGACACCCTGCACCCCAGAAGTGGGGAAATTGAGCCCCTTTGGAAGACTGAAGGGATTCAGCAGCCTTGGGATGTTTGGTTTCTATCTTAGGACACTGCCAGACCCACGTCTGCCTCCTGACTTTACTCCCTGTGGTGGCTGGCAGAGTTGCTCTAAGCTGTTCTATGCCCTGTCCCCAGAGAAATCCTGCTTTGTGTCCCAACAGTACCAGTGCTGACCCAAGTCCTCAGGTGCTGGCTCTCAGCATCCCTTGGGATGAATGGGATCCCCTCCTCTTCCTCAACACGCTGCCCAAAAGTGGGAATCCCTCGCTGCAGTGGTACCTGTGCAGTGGGGGGTGCCCGGTGCCGGGTCATACCTGGGCTTTTGAGCCCTCGGCCTCAGTGCCCCAGGTTAAGCATCTGCCGCAGCAGCAGCGTTCCTCCCGGGATTTCTGCGGCCCCTCCTGGCTGCAACTAGCGGGGTGAGCGGCGCTGGCATCGCCTCACCTGCCGGAGCGCCCTCGGGGCGGGCACGCACGGAACGAGCAAGTGGGAGATGTGAAGGCTGCCAGGACTAAAGGGAATATTTGATCAGACGCCCTCCTCTCTCCTCTGTTCTCGGCTCTCAGCCTCCCTCGGGGACGGCACCTCGCCGCCTCCAAGCACCACATCTGCGACAGGTTGGCAGCAGCTCCTCAAAATGGGACCTGCATGAGAATCTCAATGAGATGGAGAAGGTAATCTTCAGCCTGTGACTCTCCATATTCTTTTCTGCACCCTGCACCTTTGTTCCCTTCTCTGTTCCAGCTCCTCTGCACTGTTTTCCATGCCCATGGTCAGCTTTCCCCTCCCTGTACCTGGTCCCTGTGTCTGTTCCCAGGACAGGAGGTGCTGCCCCGTGCCCTGCACCGGGGCACAGCTTGCTCAGGCATTGTCCTTCCTCAGACATGCCCCTTGTCCATGTGCACTCTGGGCACTCATGTCTCTTCCACATAACCTGCTCCAAGCCAGGGGAACACGGTGCCCAGAGCATCCTTCAGTGGTCACTGGGACCTGCTGGGCTTCTTCCTACATCCACCAGCCTGGCAGCCCTTCCCTGCAGCTCTGAGCATTCCTTCCCCCACTGCTCCTGTCCACAGTCAGCCCAATTCTCCCTGGTAATTGTCCCTTCTCCGGGTAATGCTGCTGAGCAGGGACAGGGAGCGTGGCAGTGTTTTTCTGTGACTAAGAAAAGGTGTGTACGTGGCCTTGATTGCAAATGAAAAATTAAGGCCCCGTGTCTCGCATTCATTCCTACTTGATTACACACCAGTACATAAACAAATCTTCACCCAGTTGCCTGAGGGGTGTCAATGATCCACCTTTGCTTCGCTTGCCTCTCCTCCAGCAAATCTATAACGCATTTAATCTTCACCACTCACTCTCCTCAGTTTTTAAATGTCTAATTTGCTGCCAAGAGTGGCTCCAATTCTCACTGTGCTGCTGCTTTAACTGCCTGGTGTTTGCCTGATTGCCTGGCTGCTCAGCTGGAGCATCAGGGTGCTCCTGGTCCTGGGGAGGGCACCCACAGCAGGGCACAGGGGCAGCAGCCCTGCCTCGAGCTGTGCCCTGGCCCACAGTGCTCGTGCCATGGTTAACAGGCTGCTGTAGAGCAAACACAAAACTTCACAGGTTTGCAAGTTGAGGGAGGGGAAATCAAATCTGTGGTGGCCTGGCAAGCTCCATGTTCAGGAGCTGGGTCACAGGAGAGCTTAGCAGACAGTTTGCAGTGAGGCAGAGGGAAATGAGGAGCAGGGAGCAGGGTTTGCTGAGGTTGTTGGGCCCTTTGTGTGTTCAGTGGAAATCCTTGGAGCTTCTCCTGTTGAGACTGGCAGGGTGACAGGCAGATCATGCCAAATGTGCCCATCAAAGCCCTGGAGCTCTGGAGGACATGCCATCATCACCACCACTGATGTGCTCCCACAGTCTGCCCCTGCCTGTCCGGTCCATGTGGACTGGTCACTGTGTCCAGCACTGGGAGTGCTGCTGGGGACCTCTCTGGGACTGGGGACAGAGGCTGCCAGCCCATGGACAGGGTGAGGCAGAGCCAATTCTGCCTCTACCTTTCTCCTCAGGCTCCTCAGGACTGTGTTTGAGCTGCACTCCTGAGGTGAGTCTGCTTGGAGCAAAACCAGTTCAGATTATCAAACTCCCCATAAATCTTGCAGCACATCTTCTTGTGTCTGGGTGTGTGTGTATGTGCTGCTTTCTTTTTATTTAATGCTCTATTGAGGTCTGAGACTTTTCCTTCCACTGGCTTTTATCTAGTCATGACTCCTACAATATTTAATCTCTATCAGAAACTGTAAGCCCTGTATTTATTTTATGGGTCAGTTGTTCATCCCTTTCCCTTGATGTTCTCACTGGCAGTGGAGAGTGTAGAAGGTGGAAAAAGAGAGAAAAAGGGAGGGGGGAAAAGAAAGCCCTGCTTGTTTCTGCCCATCAACATTTGTCCAAATGACAGGCCAACAAATCAGAGCTCTGGAGGCTAATGGCAGGCAGAGAAATCTGGCAGAGAGTAAAAGGGTGCATGAAAGGGATGGTGGAAATTTCCATCCCCAGGCAGATCACAACCATGTGTCAGGCAGGCTGTGGGCTCCTCTCTGCAAGCCCTGGCTCTCCCGGGGGGAGACTTGGATGTCACAGGAGCTGGAACTCCTGGATCCTCACTGAGGCCAGTCCAAGTATGGGTCCTGCACAGGTGGGAGCTGCAGGTGGCACCAAGAGCATCCACAGTCCCCACGTGTGACCAAAAGGTGACACACCTGCCAGCCTCGTTGTCACTTTACTATCTAGAAAGTCTTTGCTCATATTTGAGATGAATAAAAGATTAGAGTTACAGGGGAGAGACAACACCAAAGGTGAAGGAGATCCACTGAATTTACTGTATTTGCTGCAGAGACATAAATCGGGAGGAGGTAAGTGCTGCCTGGGCATCCCAAATCAGCTTTAAAGATCCACCTGCAGCCTCCAGTCCTCCTCGGGGTGCAGAGGAAGGAGCAGGAAGAGCAGCATCCTTCCATGGAGTCCTGGCTTCTCCAGGGCAGGTAGCATGGGATGGTGCAGGAAAGAAGCCAGACCCAGGAGCTGCTGCTGGGCCAGGACTAGGGAAAAAGAGATGATCTGTTACCTGGGGTACAGAAATGTTTGCCAGGTTGTTGACCCTGCCTGGTTGAAAGGCAGAGAATATTTCACATCTCCAGTGCCATCTGCAGTGTGGGCACTTTCTTCTTCCCCTCCATTCCTCTTGGGTTTTTGGGGTTTTTTCCCCCAAAATCAGAAAAATCTGTCAAAACATTTATCAGAAATCCCTATGAACTGGCTGAGTGCCACAAGGAGCTAATCTGTGTGGAGCTAATCTGAGGGAACAGATGTGCCATGGGCACTCAGATAAGGATTTACCATAGGGAATTTGGGTGAAACATGAACTGCCTCTGGGAAGTGGGATGCCAACAGCAGTTTTACCTGGGGGAGCCAATTGGGAAGGGGAGAGCAGGGCTCCCTGCCATGACCACAGGCAGCTCCAAGTAGCAGAAAGGTGTGTCCCCTGCAACAGGTGGAATTTGGGTGCAAGAGTATGTGTGCTACTCCTCAGGCAGAATAGACAAGGCCATTCTTGCAGCATTGCTTGAGGTCACCTCTCCAAAGCTGAGGAGCTTCCTCATTTTCTTTGTTCCCTTTCCTTTTATTTGGGATGGTTAAAGCTGAAATCTGCTGTCAGCTGTCATCCTTCAGTGTCTTTGTGCTTGACCCGTGCAGAGAAATGGGCGGGTGGCTACAGAAAGTGTCAGGTTGGGAAGCAGCATCTCCCAGACTGTTGATTTACTGATTTGCATCAGGAGAGCTGGAGCCGGGGCTGGTGGTGCTGGGTGGGGCTTCCTTGGTGCTTCTCACTCATTATTAGCACCGGTGGTGTGGGGCACAAGGTCCTGTCCCAGCTGCTGCTGCCCCTCCAGTGTGCTCAGCTGTGCTGTGCAGCTTTGGCAGCTCTGCCCTGGCATTCTGAGGGTTGTGTGGAGCTGGTGGTGTCCAGGACTGTATAGCCTCCTGGGAGGATGAGTAGATCCTTGGAGATGGCCACCTGCATGCTGAGCTCCACTCTGATCATCCCCCAAAGCAGGGAGTGGCTGGCCCTGTGCTCTCCATTTCCTTGTAAGAGATGCAGGGTGGCATAGCACAAGCTGGAAGAACATTCCAAGAGTTGTCTGGAGACAACTGGCCCAGATACGGCACAGAGACAACATTTAAAACCTCATTTAAGTGAACACAATGAGAGGGCTCTTGGGTAGAAGGAGAATTAATTAATCTCATTCCTACGTAGATACTTTTAATTAAATGGAAGTGCGTGGTCTTTATTTTTTTAAAAAAAGACACATGGAGAAGAGTTGGTGCCTTTGTGTGAGCCTGTGAGAGGAGGATGGGGAGCAAGATTATTCTTTTTTTGAGTGTTTTCAAGAGGAGTGAGCATCAGATCAGGAGAGGTCTGTATTGTCAGAGTGTGCACTGAACATTTTCTTTCATCTGGGAGGGTGGCAAATGCATTTTCCTGTCAGCTGCTTCAGAAGGTTGTTTCCTGCAGACTTGTCCTTGCTGGGTGGCTCCATACAGGGATGGGACCCCCATGTGGGTTTTGGCACAGCTGTGTCCTTCAATGGGCTGGCTCTGGATGTGCCCCTGTTCCCTGCCTGCCTTCTCTGCATCTCACTCTGTCTCCTCTCCCTGTGGTGATCCCCCACCCTGGTCACTTGCCCCCAGTCATCCACAAAACCTCTCCAAAAGCAGTGAGGGCTGTGGAGGGCTGACAGCCCTGGGGAGGGCTCGGGCAGCAGTGGCTGGATGTGCTGGCTGTGTGTTCACAGCTCAGATGATGCTGTGCTGCAGCTGAGGCTGGCAGGGAAGCCTGGAGGGATCCAGGGGAGAGGAGTGAAATTCAATCAGAGAAGTGCAAGGTCTCTGGTGCTGTCCAGGCACTGCCAACACATGTTCGCCTCTCTGCCTCAGAGCACTGACTGCTGCTCAGCTGTTATAGGAAGGGAGGCAATGGGATTTCTCTTGGATTCAGGGAGCTGACATGGCCAGGGATGTCCTGGCTGCTTTGTCGCCCCAGTATCTGCCAAACTTGCTGCTCATGACCATCTCACTAAAAGCAGATGCTGCCATTCAAACACAGGCACATGGTTCCACCTTCCAAAGTGTAATTTAATTTTCCTAGCTGGAGTGCTGCAGCTTGCAGACATGCAGGTCCCCACCCACCCATGTTACCACTGCAGCAGGTTTGGTCCTGCACAGGACACATCACACCAGGAGGGGTTGGGTTGTGCCCCCAGCTGCAGCAGCCCCTCGGTGTCTCCAGCAGCCCCTGCCCAGGAGGGTGAGTGCCTTGTCTGTGCTGCAGTGAGGGAGATGTGGCTCATTCCCCTCCCCGTCTGCCGAGGGTGGAAACCAGCCCCAGACAGGAAACTGACTGACTTCTTCCCAGTGTCTGCAAATGCATCCTCTGACTCGGTTTATGGCTCTATCCCAAATCAGCCAGGCAGGTGGTTTTGGGGGTGGGTACAAGGTATATTTCCCAAGGCTTTGTGCCAGCTGTTTGCTATCCTTGGCTCACACTGTGCTGCTGTTATTCCCAATAGGATGATGAAGCCACTGTCAAGAGAACAGATACCAGCAGAAACTGTCTGCCCAGGTTTAGTGAGTATTTGCATGAGCTCCACAGCTCATCTGAATGTTTGCTGGTAACATATGACACAGGGGCAGAGCAGAGGCATTGAGTTTGGATGTCACGGTGATGGGAACAGCATGGAAGCCTGCCCAGAGCAGAGCAGGATGCTCACAGCTACGATGGAAACCTGCCTTATCTATTATCACGTTACCTCAGACACCCATCAGACAGCTCAAAGGACTGTATTTTCTAACCTAAAGCTGGTTATGGCACACTGCATCCTTCCTGAGGATGTGGTGTGACTTCACACTCTGATTTCAGTAGAAAAATGGATTTGTTCGTTGTGTGGAGCTGCTGGAATAAATCCGCCCTACCAAAGAGGTGCTGTTCACCTGCTGGGATGTGGAGCACAAATACAAAGGGACATTGACAATTGTCTGGTTGGTGGAGCACAGTCTGGACCTCAGATCCAGAGATTTGAGTTTTCCCTGTTGTGCATTGCTGTCTGTTCCCTTCTCCATATCCTTGCCATCCAATAAAGAGTTTGTGCAGGTGTGAGGGCATCGGCACTGCCGGGGCTGCCTGGGTCTGTCCTGCCTTGGGACACCCACACAGATTTTCAGGCTCACTCCACGCAATTCCCTGCTCCTTGCCCTGGGTATAGCAGCACCTTGAACTGAGGGATGGGGCTGCAGTACCTGCCTGTGGGTGCCCTGCCAGGGGTGCAAGACAGTTTGTTGCTGCTCAGTCAGGTGCTGGGGTTTTGTTCCCTCGTTTCTGTTCCCAGTTTTAGGGACTCACCACAACAAACACTGAGCTTAAGGAATGTACTTGGCTTTTCCCCAGTAAAAATAGTGTTGCTTTATTATCCTGTCATGTTTTGGTGAAAGGTGGGAACACAGGTCTCGGCGGTCACCCCTCGGAGTGACAGGATGCTAATGAATTGAGAAATGGCTGCGGACGGCGCTGCCCGCATCACATCTTCATTAGCATCCTTCTCCCAGAGTCTGCTGTGATTAACACTGTCACCACAGACGGGACAGGAATGAATAATAACGGCCCATCTTCCACAGCAACTGAGCCTTTTGCTCAGCAGTGCAGCAGGGACCCCACGGAGAACCTCCAGCCGCAGTTTGGATCCTGCCACATTGTCTTTACTGGGGTCTGTTAAGCAGCTGCTGTTGCTCTGTCTGCAGCTGGAATGTCCTTTATGGTTTGGGTTAGAGGATGGGGCAAGCAGGGACTGCTGTGCTGGGAAAAACTCAGGAACTGGGACCTTCTTTGTTCATACCATGAGGGGTCTCATAAAACATCTGCACTCCCCCAGATGTTTGCCTGGGCCCAGGAGGAACTGCTTGGGCTGTGGGAAGGTTATGACAAAGGTATAGATCTATTGGAGAGTTTGGATTTGGGGGCTGGCAGGGGGGAACTGGTGCTTCCCAAGCCAGCCTCATCTCCCTGGCTTCCCAGCAGCACCACAGCTCAGAACTGACCCATGGCAGCTCGTGAGAGTGTAGGAGAAGGGAATACAGGGGACCTGATAAGTAAGAGCTGTGTTAATCACCCAATTCAGCCTGGCCCCTGATGAGTCACAGCTACATCCAAAAAGATAAGTGTGATAAAAGGGAGTGGGTTAGCTGGTGAGGAGGGGATTATGAAGGAGGAGGAGCCTCGAGGAAGAGGGAATGAGAGGATCATGAAGGTGGAGGATCCTGGGGAAGAGAATCCCTGCTGTGATATCAGTCTATGACTGCAGTTAGAGCCTGTTTTTGGAACCTGCAGCCGTAGTCTAGCTGGGTAAAAGCCTGCATTCAGAGCCTGCAAGCTAATCCCTGCAGTCAGAGTTCAGCAGGGAATAACCAGCAGCCAGAGGCTGCCAGGGAATCCTCCAGCAGGAGCTGCTGCAGCCAGAGTCAGTGAATGGCTGGAGTCAGGATGGCTGAGCTGTGGAGAGGAATAAACCAAGACCCTGTTCATGCTGTGATAAACAAGCAGTCTGTCTGGGCTCAGTTCTACCCTCTAACAAGAGGGCTGCTGCAACATGAGAGAAGGCAACTCGAGCCATCCCCAGGCCAGGTCTGCCATCCCTAACACCTCCTGCTTATCCAACAGCCACAATGTCCCACTCCAGCAGAGGGACCCGTAACAGGTCTCTCATTTCCACGAGGAGCTTTTTACAAGCTGGCTGAGTCAGGCACCCTGAGTCACTGTTCAGAGGCTGTGTGTACATGTGGGGAGCCATTCAAGAGGCCAGGGGAGTGGAGTCACTTTTCATGTGCCACCACCTGCTCCTTTGAAGTGCCCTGAGCAGGGAAGGATGCTGAAGCTGTATAAAACTGAGAAACTCGTAGAGGTCAAAAGAATAAATTATAGTAATTTTTAGGTTTTTGTGGGTTGTTTATCTCCCTTGTTTTCAAGTCAATCTAATCAAATGCGGATTTTCCACAATCACAGCTCATGCTAACCTTCACCTGGAGGGTATTAATATGCATGACGCTTGTTAAGTGTTTGCTTAATTTTTATTTATGGAAACTAGGCTCTGTGAAGTGTAGCTGAGCTGGCTGGAGAGCACGTGTGCAGGGTGTGCTGGGGTGGGAAGGCAGCAAGGAGGTGGAGGCTGGGGTGCTGGCCAGGAGGGTCAGTCCTGCAGCCCCTCTGTCCGGAGCACGTGGTCAGCAGGTCAGTGCTGGTGCCTCAGTGGACTGGGGAGCTGGCAGGGAGAGCTCACTCAGCACCAGAAATGCTTGACCCCAGCCCTGGGCGCCTGTTTAATGCTCTGAACCTTGTGTGCCATTTTTCTCATCTCTCAAAGACCTGCTCACAGGTCACTTAACAGCAATAGTGTTGTGTCCTGGGAGAGGGGCAGGGAAAAGGAGCCTCAGTGGTGGGGGATTTTCCTGCAAATAGCTCTTATTTTTAGCCTGGCTTTTGGGAAGTCAAAAGGGAAGGAAAGGACAGGATTTATTTTTAGCCTCTATTCTTGCCAAAGCTGATCTGAGGTCTGCAGGCTGAAGGACAAGTTTCTCCAAGGCCCAATTCCTCAGTGTCCTCCCGTGGCAGGATGCAGTGAGCATCACATCAGTGCTGTGTCCCTGTGGCCGTGTCTCAGGAAGAGTCTGTGGAGACGACACAGGCTGAGGTGTTGTGTTTGCAGGCTCCAGAGGCCACTGTTGTGTTTGCAGGCTCCCCAGCTGCTGCAGTGCATGCAGAGGCTCCTCTAAAGTCTCATCAGAAGGACAAAAAGGATGGTCAGGGCTCAGTTCCTTCACAGCGTTGCCACTCTTGGGCTCAGAAGAGGTGTTTGGGGGGTCAGGGTGGCCAGAGACCATGCAGGGGATGTGAGAAAATGTTTGAATAATCTGTGAACTGAAAGGGGACTAAGCCAGCAAGGAATCCGGTGATTGAAAATGGATGAAAGGTTCTGCTGCCCCATCCTTTAAATCAAAGAGAGATCTTCCCAAAGGCTGCCCCCGTGCATCGCAGCCAGCCCTTGGCACGTGAAGGGATTGATCTGAACTGTAATGGGCTCCCTCCCTGCCCTGCCTCTGCGGCGAGTCTATAAATAATCATTTACCATTGCCCTCTGATCCGCAGGCTTTATTGAAATCTGCAGCATTGAATGTTTTTACAGCGACCTGGGTGTGTTCTGACAGTCAGTCCTAATCTCGGCATTGATTACAGCGTCAATATTTGCCGGGGTTGTTGTCGTGCTCCCCCCGGAGCGGGCGGTGGGTGGCGGCCCTGCCCGGCGCATCCCGCCGCTCCCAGCCCCGGCCCCTCGGTCCTGCACAATAGCAGCTGATGGCAGCGCCGTGCGAGCAGCCGGCCCCCGAAACAACCCCGCGAGCCGTCTCCTGGAAACCCTTAACGCATTCATAATACGAGTATTTATGTATCTGAATTAAAAAAGAAAGGGAAAAAAAAAAAATCCCTAACCTTGGGGAGGAGGGAGCTCGGGGATGGCAGAAAGGTTGCAGTGATTAAAGAAAGCTCGGAGCATTCGAGCAATATTAAATCTGACGGGCATAATGACGACTGAGATCTGATAGAACAGAGAGAAGGCTGGAAAGAAAGGGCTGGTATTTTTCCCTGATGTAACATAATGGTCACATTTTTCTTTCACAATGGTTTTTCTGAGATAAAGAACAAATTATACTGATTTGATTGCTACTTAGAAATACTTAAAATTGAAAAAGACAGCAGGTGGGCATGGTTAGGAAGGAGGGTTATTTTAGCATAACAGATGCATGCATAAAGCATTGCGGAGCCAATTTTTTAATCATGAGACCCCCCAAAAAAACCGCCTTTGGAGTCTTTCTGTGCGAGGTGGGAGGTGAGGAGGAGTGTGGGGACACCGGGGGGATGGAGGAGAACGTTCCTCTGCTGCTGCCAGGGCAGGATACACCAGGGGAGCAGTCCCTGCACCAACTGGGGCATGTCCTGTGGGAAATAAATCTGAGAAGGGACATTTTGTTATGGAAAAGGGGATGGTTTCCCAGGGCAGGGGGCTACCGGTGCCTGAGATGGCTACACCAGGAGGTGGCACAGCCCGGGGTGCCAGGCTGGAGGGATAAAGCCTCCTCAAACACAGCTCTGGCAGGGTGTGCTCTTCAAAGACACACGTGGCCATTTTTAATTATCCCCACAATTAAAAATTACTTGTTTACTCAGATTTATGCAGCACTAATAAATATGCCTTGGAAATTACTTAAGTAACGAGGGTTTGCTTATAAAAACACCATATATAAAGCAAGTGCATTGCTTGGTTAATCAATTAATTCTCATTTAATTACTGGGAATTGCTGCCGGTGACTGGCCATCGCTCCAGTTTGCTCACAGAATGGACGTGCCTGTCTACAGCTGCAGATAAATGATGTCAGGGAGGGCTGTGGGCTGGCCAGGCCAGGGCTGCACCTCTGCAGAGCATTCCCTGCTGGAATGGGAGTGTCAGGAGGGCTCCCATTCCCAGAAAAACCGGTGGTGGCTGCTCATCTGCCAGCTCCAGGTTCAGGGTGGGCAGCCAGGGCAGGCTGGGGCAGTGGCAGGCTGGAGGTACCACACACTGCCAAAGCAGCCAGGGGGAGTTCCTTTCATTCTGTCAGAACAAATCAGCTGCTCCTTTATGTGTCTTAATTTAAAATTTAAAAGAGGTTCAGGCCTAGGTGACCATTTCCAGCAGTTTCCAAACCAAACTCCATCCTTCATTTTCTCGTTCCCATGAGCAGGGTGAGACAACAAGCTATGACAGAAGCAAACCTGTTAATTCCAAAATTCTGTTTCCATGACACCAAGAAAGTTTCATTTGGTGATATAGTGTATTTTATGTTTCTTCTCTAATGGTATTTTAAAAACATCTTAGAGTTTCCTGGGATTCTCCTGAGCCCCCTGCCCAAGCCTTCCATCATTTTCATTACTGCAAAGGGGAGAAGCAGCCCCCCTTGCTGCAGAGGAAAAGCCATGCAGGTTCTCTACTGACCTCAGGACTAATTTTCAGACAAAAAAGACTATTTGATTATCTAACCTGACCCCTTGTTAAATATTAAACACGTAATTCAATCAGACCTGCTGCTTTTGAGCTTCTGTTTGGCTAAGGGAGAAGAGTGGTTTATAAACGAGACCTTGTACCCCCGAGTGCCTGAGCTCTGCTGCAAGGCTCATCAGCTCTCCAGCCCTGCTCATGGCTTTGGCTTCCAGGTGTTTGTGGCACCAGCCAGAGGGGAAATAAGCTGGGAAAAGTGGGCAAAACAAGCTAACAGCATCCTGGCTGGGCAGGAGGGCAGGCAGAGAGCTGCTGGCACAGGGGCAGTGCTCCTGGCACGAACAGCATCAGCCAGACTGTGTGAGGGTCCTTCTCCTCTTTCCTCGTCCCTCTTTTCTTCCCCTAATCCTGCCTGTCCTGGTGCATCCACCGGGACCTCCTGTGAAAGTACAGATTTGTCTGGCTTTTGTGTTTAATCCCAAATCTGTCAAGCCCTGTTAAGTCTGATGGTGCCCGAAAGGTCTGGTGTTAAGTAAATAGGAGGTGACCAGAGCCTTTGCTGGGAATCAGATGGAAGCCTAATCCTAAAGTAATGCTTTTCCCTGTAAGCTGGGGAGGCCCAGGGTGTGCAGGAGGAGGAGAGCTGGGAGCAGAGCTGTGCACCTGCCTGCCCTGCTGGGGATGGGTGTCTGGCAGCCCTCTGCAATCCCTGATGGGCCATGTGCTGCTCCATTTCCATCCCTCCTGCCACTGGAGGGGTACCCAGACGGGGATAGGAGCCATCCATCCCTCCCACCAGCAGAGCACTGCTGCTGGTGGATTTTGCCAACACTCTGAATGCCCTCAAATTATATCACTCCACTGAGATTCAAGAAGCTCTGTCTGGCACAAGTGTCCCCTGCACTACATCATCATCCTGGGAGTGAGGGAGGCACTGGGACACAGGCAGGTGAGGTGCCTGTCTCACAGGAGTGGTGCTTAATCTTTCTTTTTCCTCTCCTTCCTTCCCACTGCAGCTCACCAGGTGAGGATGGTACTTTTCATTAAGTGAATATTACTGGTCGTGTAATTGAAATTCAGCTTTAAGGTTGAAACTCCAAAGCAATGAGCCTTGAAGGAAAATGCAAAGCTCACCTCTGCTCCCAGCTCGTTCCTGCCTCCTCAAGTGAGGAGCAGCCACGTGCCAGAAGCAGCAGGAACAGCCCAGCCCATGGCTGTGCCTCCAGTGCTCCTGTGCCAGGGCTGCTTGGTGCTTTTATTTGAATCTGGTTTTGCCCTTTTCCACCACACTGTGCTCCCCTGGAAGTTCATAGGGTTAGTTTGAAGTAGTGGCACTGTCTTTTCCTTTTCCTCCTCAAAATAGCAATAATTATCAGGATCCATCTCCCCCTGGCCTTTCTGACTGTCACCTTCAATGTCACTGTGGGTGCAGTGCATCTCCAGGGAACGGGAATGGCTGGAGCCTTGCCTTGCTCCCCAGCTGCTGCTGCAGTTCCCAAAGAGGAGCAGAAATGAAGATGTATCTGTTCCCATCCACAGATAAACCAGGCGCTTTTGGTAAATTAAAGTAATTCATTGTGCATCTCCAGACAAATATGTGTGTGCGCCTTGTTATTAATTCAGGCTCTGTTTTTCATTCGCTTTTTTCTGCAGCTAATTACCTGTCAGGGAGAGTTCTCTGCTGCTCCCTGTGCCGAGTGGCTGTTTGGGGAGTGAGCCACAGGGAGGGGAGGTGCAGGCTGTCCCCAGGCTGCTCTAAGGCCACTCAGGTGATGTGGGCAGGAAGGGGAATGCTGGGCTGGAATACAAGAATTCCCTCATCTGTGTGTCCACAAGGTTTCTTTTGAGGGACTAGAGGTGGAAGCGGTGAGGAAAGAGTGTCCTGACCACTCCAGTGCTTGCCAGGAAGGTGAAGAAGGTTTGGATTTGTGGCAAGAAGCTGCTGACCAATCCAGCTGCTGAGGAATCCATCAGCTGCTCTTTGCCAACATCTTCACAAGGACGAGCTGTTGAGGTCCAGTATTTTTAATAAGGTTTCTGCTGGAAAACCCACCTGCTCAGCTGAATCCTGGCTACATCAGGAGTCTCTGCTGTGTTTTCTCTGTCCTGTGTTGCTTTATGTGAGGCTGACAGAGGAGTGAGTTGCTGTTGTGAGACACAAGTGGGTATGTGAGGGGTTATTATAAGCACATTAGCAGAATGAATTATTTATACATTTATAAGAAATTATTGATCTGTTGGGTCCTAATCATGCAGTTACTCATCAAAAGATCTATTTCTCACACATTAACCCTTTTCAACCCACCACAAAAGGATCTTGTGTATAAACTCTGACAAGTGGAAGCAGATGTTTTTCCTGGGTGTTGCTTTGGGCCGTTGGGATAACCACAGTGGGAACACGTGAATCCTGCAGGCACACAGGTCCTGCCAGGTGAGTAATCAGCATCTGGGGAGTGAGAAATCCTCAAAAGACAGGAATTTGTCAGGCCTGAATGCTGCTGGGTCAGCTGGATGGTTCCTTTGGCTGTGGGATGGGGCAGCCACCAGCACATGAAACTCCTCCTGCCCTGCCCTGCCCTGCCCTGCCCTGCCCTGCCCTGCCCAGCCACACACTCAGTGGCTCCATGCCAAGCTCACTCTGAGTTTGCTGATGGAAAGAACTCTGGAGCCAGCCTCCAGAGACCCCGTGAGGTTTGCGTTGCTTTCAGCAGAATAATGCAATTCCTCATATTTTATTAACCATAATAACACCAGTCTCTAGCCGTTGCTATATCCCCATCCACATTTTTTTCCAACTTTCCAATTATTTCAGCTCCTTGCACCTTGCTGACAGAAAATACATTGTAGTGCAGTTTCTTTGGGGCACAGTGAGCCTGGCACTGCATGAACCAGAGGCATGGAGGGGAATGGGTGCTCCCCATTGCCCACAACCTCTGTGACACCCCAGCAGCCCTCCCCAAGGTCCTCTCACACTCCAGCAGAGTCTCCCAGTCCCTGCACGTCCCTCACACCCATCTCAGGCCGCGTTAGAAATTGCAGAAACTGTTGGGGAGATTTATTCTCCATAAAAAATGTGTGACTGTTATGCCAAGTTGTTGCATTTTTCTGTCTTTGCTTTAATGGGTGCTAAAACTGATTGACTCTCTGGCTTTAGACAACTCCACGGCGTATTCTTTGGGGCAGGATTGATTTTTTTTTTTTGGCCCCCCACTTTTTTAACAGAGCAGCCACCTGACAACTTCAAGTTACGAACTTTGAGCTAAATTATGAACCTTTTAGTTTTGCATTACGAGGAGTATCTGAAACCTGATTTGCTACATCAAACCACATTAGTTGTGTTATGTTATTTTCTAAAAACACATTTCAGAGAAATAACTCCAATCTGTGTTGCATTTTATAGACCAAAATAATTGAATGGCGGCTGTTTGTAATTTTAGCAATCTCTTAACCTTAATCATATTTAATGGCTTTTCTCTTCAGGCTAACAGGAGGGAAAAAAACATATTTCAGCTCCATCACGGAGCAGCACTACAGTAATGCACTCCCGGCTCCGGCAGGCACTGTAAATTCCTGCTTTCTGAATTGTTGGTTCAGGACAATCATTCAGCAGGGAATTACTTTCTCCTCTATGAAATAAATGAGATGTTAAACTAGTTTTCTGCTTCCTGCGGTAGGAGCAGGGCTGCTCGCAGACCCGGGGAAGGCAAAAACAAGCACCCGACCCCGGCGGGTCACTGGGGAGCGCGGAAAGGGAGCGGGGCAGGGGCAGCAGCGGCACGCCCAGACCGAGGAATGCATCAGATGAAATGCAGGCAGGAACATCGCCGAGCCGGGATGCTGCCCGGCCAGGAGCTGCCAGGGCTGAGGGGGATGCAGCCAGGGGGTCGCGGCGCCCCGGGCTCCTTCTCCCCCCGCTCTGTGCGGGGCTGGGGTCCCCCAGCTCCCCCTGCACCCACCTGCCCGGCCTGGCAGTGCCGATGGCTCTGCGAGCCCCGGGGCGAGCCCACGGCACCAGAGCGGTGATGCCGCCAAAAAATCCCCCCGTGTTTAAACGGGGATGGCCATTCGCGATCCTCTCAAGGGGTTGATTTTGGGGTTATTTGCATGGTTTTTACACAGCCGACTGGGTCAGAAACGCTTCCGCGGCGTTGCTGATTAAAATTGCAATTGCTTTGGTAACTGCAATATGTTTCAGGGAGGAGGGTTGGAACTTCTCCCTTGCAGGTGCCGCTGCCCGGCTGCTGAGGGATCGGCCGGGTACCTGTCGTGTGCGGGCTGATCCCTGCCCTGTGCCTGCCCCGTGTATTTCTCTTGTTCCGTCGGCTGTTCTGCCGAGAATTATGGTGCCACTGGGATGAATAAACAACCATTATATCCCGGCGCAGGGAAGGAGGTTAATTTCTCCCCACAGGAGCTCTGATCCTTCGGAACTCTCTCCCATTGTACTCATGAAAAATGGGTTAGTGTAATTAGGGATACTGGCCTGGGCAGCAAAGGAGAGGCATGATGGTGATTAACTCGGTGCATGCAGGAGAGGTCACCTTCCCTCACCCTGCCAGGGAAGGAAAAAATCCCTCTTTTCCCAGCCCCCCCACCAGACATGCTGGAACTATGTGAGTGACAGGGTATTGTCCATAACAATACTCAGAGTTTTGTATGAGATGGAAACCTTCAAAGACTGAAAGAAATTCCCCCAAATCTCTGGCTTCTATCAGGTGGAATATTGATGCTGTTTTAACAGGGTCCTTTTTATGCCATTTCTACAGATGGATTTTTTACAAAATAGTGGTATTTAAAGGCAGATTCCTCCCTTGTGCCCTCCCTGGTTCCAGGTCCCACCAGAACAAGCTTCTAAAAAGGTCCTTGATATATCATCTGCACTAATGGCTGCTGCAGTCAGTCTGTACCATGGAGAAGTCAGTGGATCTGTCCTCTCAAACTCTGGCAGATGTCTTGCAGACCAAGGCTGAGGTCCACCTGGGATCTGGGGTGGATGGAGAGCACTCAAAGCAGGTGCCTCAGCTGTGGGACATTCTTCTCTGCTAAAGGTTCTGAGTGCACCATGCATGGGAGGTTCAGCCAGTGACTGATATAAGAGACTAAGGGGAAAAAACCCAAAAGCTCATTTTGCTTTTTCCCCTAAAAGGTTGACAGTTCTGAAGCTGGCTCACGTGCTTGAAAATCTTCAGCAAAGTCAAGTGTAAAGCTCCTCAGCCAAGGAGCCTGCACCCCTTCATGCTTGGCAACATCTGAGGCCGGAGGAAAACGATAATTGCATTTTCATTCTTCTCAGTGGCATCAGGAAACATTAAAACTGAGTTTGGTTGGTCACATGGGAGCGTCATCCATCAGCAGCACGGTGTGCGAGAGCGCGATGGAGAGTTTCTCCCACTGCAGGCAAAAGGCATTATTAAAGAAACTAATCACTAAAAAAAATAGTACAAATAACCTACTCATCTGGTGAGCCTGATGGCTTTATTTTTGTATTCTCCAGCATAATGAGCACAGCCTGGGCTGCTTGGATCTCTGAGGTGGTGATTGGTTTTAAATGTCTTTGCTAACCACTCCACATCGCGCCCATAAATCTGGGTTTGGGTAACTGAGAGCCAGGCTCCTGAGCTCCCAGTTAGGGTGAGGTGTTAATTAAACACACGCTTAGGAAGACGCAGAGATGCAATCCTTCAGCCCCTAAATGTGCTGCCATCACTGTTCTGGGTGCCAGATTCTGTCAGTGAGAGAAGGCCCAAAGCCTTTGATACCATTTCCCACAGGATTCTCCTGGAGAAATGGGCTGCTCATGGCTTGGATGGGTGTACTGTTGGCTGAGTAAAAACCTGGCTGGGTGGCTGGGCCCCAAGGGTGGTGGGGAATGGAGTTATATCCAATATCACCCTGCTTCCCTTTAAAAGCAGAGATACAGCCCTGAATGAAACACAGCCTGTGTTTTCCCCTGTTAAATTAAATGATGTCTGAAATGTGTTGTGACCTTGGCCCTTGGGCTGCATTTAACCTCAAGCAGCACAAAAATATGACTTTTTTTTTTTTTCAATCTACATACCAAGCTTTCTTCCTCACCGAAGACAAAATATTAACTCTGTCTGCTTTGAGCAGTTTTGATTCAGTTGGCCCTCTCCCTGAACTGCGAGCTGCAGCTAATGCACAGGGATGGAAGTCAGGCACGACTTCCAAACCGTTTTCTTTTAAGCAGCCCATTACACATTAACCTGCAAGACTGTGTTTTAAGGGAACCTTGTTCATCACCTCAGAAAAGTCAAATTAACATAATATCTGGAAAAGAACAATGGGGATAGAAACTGTTAGTCATTGTTGATGGAACAGGTAAGTTTCATGGCATGATCTGCTGAATATTCATACCATATTGTTTTTGACATTTAAGAACTCAATTATCAGCTGACTAATCAGTCTTTTACAGGACATTATTTTTGTGATGGAAAACGCAGCGCTGGTAAGCCTCAAGGGAAACACTGCTCAGAGAGATTTTGGATCTTGTTTTATTCTGAAGGCAGGGTTTTTCTTTATTAAATGGATTAATTTAGCCCTTCTACCAGCAAGAGACTCGGAGCACTCTGGCAGGGTGGGCAGGTTTTATCCAGTCTGTCCAGGTCTGTGTGACACTGGGGCCTGGAAGCATCCTTCCCACCAGAGCCAGGGCTGCCCCCACTGAGATGGCTGGGGGTATTCAGGGAGGGGAGGGGAGCAACCCCTGGTCAGGAGCTCCAGCACAGCAGGGCTCCCATGTGCTTGGGAACCCGAAAATGAAATTACTGTCTCTGAAAGGGGGAAAGGGCTGGGAACAGTCTAAGCCTTAAGAAAGGTACCCAAATCTTGTCCTTTCCCTTTCTTTTTCTTTTTTTTTTTTCTTTTTTTTTTTTTTTAAGGCATTTTGGAAATCTAGTGATAATCTTTGTGTAATTTACCTCTTGCATTGAACAGCTCAGGGACCAGCTTTCCACTTGATAGATTATTTTGACATATTTACTCATAGCTTTGTCTGTCTCAGCAGCATCGCCATAAAAACCTCAAACTTTAAATTAATATGTGGGGACTGGGATTTTTCTTGCCTGCAGTTGAACAGTCTCTTAACACACTCTCCTCTCTCTGGCTTTTAGTTATGTTTAGGTCTAAAAGCGTAACTACAAGAAAGCCCTGAGTGCATTTGTTGTAGAGCAAAATGGAGATTTTTGCCGAGGGTTTGGTGCTGGGGAGCTGCCCTCGGCCATCCCGCTGACCACGGTGTCAGCTGTGCTGCTCCTCCACACAGCACTGGGCACAAAGCAGGGCAGGGGGACTCGGGCAATTCCCCACAGGTTCGGTCTGATCTGTGGAAGAAAGCAAGCACATTATTTCACCTTTGTGGAACGTGACAGTTATTAATAACCCCATTAAGAGCGGTGCCACTCGGCTCTGTTTAGGCAGGCGACGCTGGAATGATTGCTGGGAAGCGGGAGGGCTCCCCCGACTTCCCGAGTTAACAAGATGTTGTGTTGCTGAACATTGTTTTTCTGTTTCGGTAACGAGCTGCGCTCGGGGTGTTGTGGGTCAGATCAATAGGAGCACTGGCCCCCTCCATCACCCCTGCAGAGAGCGGAGAAGGACAGCACGGAAGGATTTCTTACCAGTTTTTAAAACAAGTGCTTTCTTTTACACTCGTGTTTATCACACACTTCAGAGGGTGTTTTGTGGGTTTTTTTTTTTTCTTTTGCAGAGAAGCTTTACTCCCCTGCCGGGCAGCCTGGCTCACTGGAGAGGGCGGCTGTAGTGGGGGTGACACTGGTGCTGTGGTCCCCCTGCCAGGCAGCTCTGCCCTGGGGAGCTCTGGGCAGCTGGGCTGTCACTGTGCTGTGCTGGACCCACACCAGGGTGTTTGGGCTGGTTTGTGCAGGCCTGCAGAGGGCTGCAGGGATGCTCAGAGCTCTGTCAGCCCTGGGGCTGCTCGTGGTTGCCCCCAGCTCGTGGTCGGGTTGCAGGGGCTGCTGCACACCCGCACAGGAGCTGCTGCTCACGGGCTGCTCCTGGACGTGGACAGAGGTGGCACATCAATGTAAAACTCAGAGAAAGAGCCAGAAGCAGCTGGGAAGCCTCAGCAGCTCCTCCATAACTTCTGCAGGCCTGCACTTCTGTGCAGTGGGTCACACTAGGCACATTTAGGGTTGCAGCCAGGGTGGAGCAGGGGTTAGTGGCTGCTGGGCAGGGATATGAGGCACAGCGGCCTCTCATTAGGAGCTTGGCAGGCGTTGGTGTTCACTGCTTTTCTTTCAAAGGAAGGAAAAACAGAGCATTGCATCTTGGGGGTTTTGTTTGGGAGGACAATACGAAGAATTGTAATTCTTTTTAAAGCCGGTGTTATATCTGCATCCATGTAGATGTGCACCCGCTCCTTTATCTCACATGGGGATAATGATGCCTGGTTCCACACAACTTGAATAATTCATCGGCATAAACACTCGGTGCCCAGTGTGCAACGGCCTTCTCTGTGCGATGGAAACAACTCCAGGAAAATGTTAAGGAATAATTATGTATCTTGGGTCACTGGATGGTTTCAGGGCTCAGTTCAGAGGGCTGAGAGCTGTTGGTGTGACAGGGTTGGCAGCAGTGGCTGGGGCTGCAGTGCTGGTTCTGCACCTCTGTCCCATGGGCAGGATCAGCCCCTCTATCATCTGGGACTCATTTTCCCACTTTCTTATCAGCAGTTAATTTTTTTGGTGTTTGTGCAGCCACTGAGTGATCTCCAGTCTCCCTAGAAAGCAGGTTCAGGACAGGTAACTGGGACAGGTGCTGCAGCCAGTTGTGCTCTGTGCCACATCACGGGATTTGGGTCTCATTTCACCTCTATCAGATAACTTTTCAAAACAAACCTGCATTTTATTTCCTGTAAGCAGAGCACTGCTCAGGTCCAGCTCTCTTTTCTCTTTGCAGAGAAGAAAATTGGCACATTTCCCCCTGCAAATACATTTATTGTGCAGTAAGGGATCAAAACACCATTTAATCCTGAAGATTAAAACCTTATGTTGTTGGGGGATTCCTACATGGAGCACTTATTTCCTTTACACTTGTTTTCTTTCTTTCCTGATGGATACGGCTGTCTGTTCTCTTGTCACCAGCCAGACCCCTCATAGCTGTGCCAGGGCTATTACTCCATCACGTTGCCACTCTGCAGAAAGCAGGTATTAAGCAAAACAGCATTCTCAGAAGCAGAAAACGCTATTGTTAGCAAAACAATACCTGCAAAACAATTTCCTCCCAACTGAAGCCTTGTTGCTCTCAGCAGCTGGATGGGAGGGGTGATTCGTGAACTGTGATTTGTCACACTGGTGCTGCTCCTGACCCCAGAGCAGTGCCTCTTCCTGCCGGTGGGCAGAGGCAGGTGGAGCAGCTCCATCCCGAGTCCTTGCAGAGATGCTCCCATGCAGGATGTTTTCCCCACTATGGGCACTTTAGAGGTCACTTTGCTGCTGTCCAGAATTTATCTGAAATCAGTCACAAAGCACTGGCTGGCATCCCCTAGTTACCCCTGAATGTTTCTGTGCATAGAATTTAGGCAGGGAAAAAGGAAAGACAGTCGGTGGTATGGGGGGGAAAGGTGGGGTTTGTTGGGGAATATTTTCCTGGCTGCAGCAGCAAAGGGCGCTGAGCCTCCCGGTAAACAGACCCAGGTTCCTGCGGTGGCAGAACGCCAGACCTGGAGATTCACTGCTCGTTTTTTCAACAACAACAATTAGCTTCTTCAGCTAATGAGGGGTTTCATAAGCAACCATGAATAATAGTGCTTAGGGACTCCTGGCAAAAATCGGTGTTTTGACTCAGGCAGCCACCGTCTCTCTGCAATCCAAGCGGAGGCTCCTCGCAGAGCAGTTTCCTCCCCGATCCGCTCCTGGCAGACAGGCGGGCAGAGGCAGCGGCGCCCTGGGGCCGCCGGGGTTTGGGTGGGTTTGTTACGAGCATCTCCAAAGGGTCCCTGGAGGAAGCAACGATCCAGCTCTGCAGGGGCAGTCGGGGCTATCGGAATACGATGGCGGCACCGGGAGACGTGGAGACTCTTTGACTGCATCGATGGGAAGGGGAGGGACGTCAATTCTATCCCTTCGAATTAATGAACTACAGTCTGAAACTTGCAGCCTGGTTAAAAGCAGTATGGATTTCACCCACTTGCTGCTCGAAGAGGATTGCTGTGCCCGCTGTGTGCTCCCTGCCGCACTGCTCCCTCTGCATCCCTCCCTCTGCCCGGCGGGGCCAGGCTCCCTGCAGGCTGCTGCTCTGAGGGGAGGCTCCGCAACGTTCCCCGGCTTTGCCAAGAGGTACAAACCAAGGAAAGTGTCTTCCTCTGAACGTGCCCCTTGCCCCCATGTGCTGGAGCCCCTCTGACCACCCCACCTGGCACGGCAGGCTCAGAGCACAGCCAAGCGCTGCCCGCCCTGCAAGGTGACATGGGGACATTCCTGCAGGGAAAGGCTGCTCACACAAGCTGGACACAGGGCCCAACTCTTGCTGAAGCGTTGCCATTGCCAGCTCTAATCTTCAGCCTCTTCCTAAGCGTGAGGCAGCCTCAGCTTTCCAATTTTAATTTTATTCATACAGCTGCTATTACTCCATCTGGATCACGCGGGATGAATACTAATGGCCCTCTGGATTGTTTTAAGTGCAGATCTGAACCAGATACTTGCCTTCATTTTGTCAGGAGCTGTAGCATCACACTGAGATTTGCGGAGTTTCCTCCTAATGGATCCCTCCTGGTGCCAGCATCAGACCCAGGTGTTTGTGTGTGTGAGGGCAGAGGAAACCTGCCAACACCACAGAAAGGGAGACGTGGGCAACCTTCTCTCTAGACTGGAATATATATTCATTTTATATGCACATATATATATATATATATCAATAAAATACATGTAGATTGCCCTAGCTGAGGATGCCCCAGGGAACTCCTCACCCTCCAGTGAGGTCCTGGCTCTCCCCACGGGGCACAGGAGCTCCCCTGCCCCATCTGTCATTACTCTGCTTGAGAGGATGCCCCCAGGTCTGCTCTGAGGGCACTCCAACCTTCCGCTGCATCCGAGGTGGGAATTATTCCATTTAGCAAAGAGGATTAATGTTTCATAACAAAGGGTAATTTATTCAATTGTATGCAAAAAAGGTAGCAGTAACGCACATACGAAGCTGGCTTTGTTTCTGGCTATTGTACTGGAAGTTTAAATCCTGTGAAAACATTGGTAACGCTGTTGTGCACCTCTGGGGAGAACTTGACCAGCCCCAGCTGGATTGGATTGCCTTCATTAACCGCACTTGACTCTGACAGAGGGGGCACCTGGCAGGGTCTCAGGGTGCACAGCCTGCTCTGGAGCAGATGGTGAAGCGCTGATCCCACAGAGAGCACCACAACCTCCCACCCCATCCCACAAGGGATCCTTGAGGTCAGCCAGGGGCGGGTTCTTCTTCGGGTTGCCCCATTGCCCAGCAGCTCCCATGCACATCCCAGCTCCTGGCTTAATCTCCTCTTGCATCCCTGCAGAAGGAAGGCTGGAGTGCAAGGAGGGACCCTGACCTACAGGATGGCCGAGTCCAAACTGTCCACATTCCTTTGGGGCAGTAGCAGCTGTGCTGCTGTAACTGTTATGGGCTTGGAAAGGCAGTATGGGCAAATATAGGAACATGTAGGGAAAGCTAAAATTGTCCACGGGATGAAACTATTGGAAAACGCAGACAGACTCTTGGGAAATAAAAACCATCTTGTGCTTGAAAACTTGCCTTTACCCCAACCATCTCAGTGGTCCTGGTTGCCCAGCACCTATAGCCAGGCTCTGGCAGACAGTGGCAGAGCAGGAGGCCCTGAACAAACACAGTTTAGACCAAAAGGAATGCAGTGAACCCCGTCCCAGTCCCCATGCAGAGGCCACCTGGGTCCCAACTCCTTCCGCATGGCACTGACAGCAAAACACGTCCCTGCAGCACCTCGGGAGGTTTTTATAGCATTTCCAGATCTTTTGTGTGGCATGAACCCTTGAAATAAGCAACCAGTAAGAGCTTTTACCTTCCAGGGAGACTATAAAGCCTCCATATCTGCATTGATCCAGCCCTGGGGATTTGCATTAATTACTTTTTCCTGACTTTCAGCTCTGGATTGAGTCTGTGGTGAAGGCACCTGCAGCACACACAGTCCTGACACCGACCTCGTGTCACCTGTCACACCAACAGAGGGGCAGCACGCTGGGACAGGGGACATCCAGTGCTTCAGACCAAGGCAGCAAATCCCCCAGCCCTGTCACATCACCACACTCACAGCAGGTCAGTAATCTGAACTACAGCAAGAGAATCAGGAGGTCACCCCTGACAGAAAATAAGGTTTAAATAAGTCACTGTGCCATGTTGCTGGCTGCTGTTTTGGCCAAAGACAAAAACAGAGGTGTGAAAGGACTTTTATTTCCTTCTCCTCCCCACCTGCCAATTCCGTTTTCACCAAAAGATTCTCCCTTAGGCTAAAGACTAAATTGGCAAAGTTGCATTTATAGGGAATTTCTAGGAAAGGATTTATGAGCAAAACCTTGAAAGTCCCTTTGCTGAAGGGACAAGAGGGCTCCTTCCCCATCGGGTTCCAGCCTGTGGCTTCCCAGGGAGTCCTGCTCCTGCTGCCCTGGCAAGCAGGGCTCCAGCTCAGGTCATTTCTTGTGTTCCAAACCCTGCCTCTCTGCCGAGCTCTCCAAGAGCTGCTGCTCATCTGCCTCTCTGCAGGGCTGTGTGGGACCATGGCTCTTCACATTGTTTCTGGAGGAAGGGCTCTGTGGGGACACAGCTCTCATCACTGCTTTGCTGGCCATGGCATCAAAGAGAATAGCAGATAAATTGTGGCTGCAGATGATGAAGGGGAGCGAGCCTCTGGGATTTGCTCTGCTCCAGGACTGTGCCATGCAGTCATTAATGATCTAGAGAAGCAATAAGCTGTGAAGGAAGGGAATTTGTGGTGACACACAGCTGTGTGAAGTAGGCAAGTTTAAAGAAGCTGGAAAAATTTTAAGGACATGTACCAGTAGCTGGTGGGCGAGTGCCTGGCTTGGAGATGGTGTTTGCTTTGCCCAACACAAAATGGTGAACAGACACTGCAGTTATCTGAGGTGTTGGCAAGAATGTCTGTGCCCTGATTAGCCCAGTCAGCTCAGAAAGCTGATACACAGAGGAAACCCTGCACCCACATCCTGAAAGCCAAGAAATACAGTTCCCTCCAAAGTGTACAGCAGGGAAAATCCAGCCCTGGAAACAGGAGGTTTTAATGTTCACCTGAGCATTAGTGTTTTGTTCTGAGACACCTCAGAGAAGATATAGGAGAAATAAAAATTATAGCAATGTTTTTCTGAATCAGATGAAACTCCCTGCAGTAAGTTACTGGGAATTCCAAAGTACTTATCAGAGATCACATGAGAAATCGGGGATGTCTGGCCCTCACAAGCCAAAGGCTCAGCCCTGCTGATGGCATCCTGGGGCAGGGGATGGCAGGGAGTGGAAATTCTCCAAGCCCAGCACTGTTCTACTTTTTTCCCCTTAACAACTGAAGTGATTAGAGTGAAACTTTGACTTGATGAGCGATCGTTGTCACGATGGCAGCTGAGTGTAGCCCCTTCATTTTCTTGGTTTGTCTTTAAAAGAACATTGGCAGCATTTCATCCTGATTTAATGCTCAAGCTCTCTGTTCCATATTCATTTCTCTCTCCCTTCTTCTCCTCCCTCATGCTTGAAAGAATCAAATTATTGTTTTATTTTTGTTCTCGTGTACAAAGCAGGGACTTGTGAGGTGGCTGTTCCTCTCGTACATGTCACCCGTGGGACACCGGGTGTGCTTCGTCACGGAGGGAACAGGGACAAAGCTGCAGCAAGCCCTAATTACAGGATAATGTGCAAAAGCAGCTCCATATTTCTTTCCCCTAGGTTCCAGCTCAGTGGAGTCCTTTACTCCTCGAGCTCTGATGCGTTGGAAGCTTATTCAGCATTATTTCTGTTAATTAGTGGCATTAGAGCAGTTTCAGGAAATCCTGGATGAGCTCAGAGCTGTTGCTGTTGTACACTTTATTGCCACCTTTCTTCCTCCTGGGGCTCCAGCCCAGGGCTGCTGCTCTGTAGGCAGAAAACACGAGAGAGCCCCGACCCACAGCGTTCCCAGGCTGGAGAGGGCAGGGGGGAGCCGTGGGGGGAGGGCAGCACAAAGCACAGGCACCAATGTGCCCGTCACCTGTGCCACCCGTGTCACCACTGGTGCAAATCCTCTGTGCCACCCACGTCACTGATCATCCCAGGACAGGGAGCAAGGCCCCTGTGAGCCTCTCCATGCCTCCCACTCCCCTGAGCCCCTTAGGGAGCTGAGTTCTGCTGGGTGCCCACCCTGCAGCTCCTTTTCCTCTGCTCACTGAGCCCCCAGTGCCTGGCAGTATCGACCCTGGCACTAAATCACCTCCCACCTTTCCTGTGCCTTGCAAACACTGGGCAAAATATTTCTAGCTCCTGCTGGGGATGCAGCTCACGTGCCACGTATTTCAACAACAAGGACTTATTAAATAATAACTGACATTTACCTAGCTGCCTCTTGTCCTCAGGGCCCCCAGGACTTGGCAAACTTTAATTAATAGTTGTTTTAATAGTTAAATAACCTTTATAACTGCATTTCATTTATTCCAGGCCCATCAGAAATAAAGTCATAATGATCTGAGTCAAGCGATAAAACACAACATCTGGTTTAATGTTTGCAGGTTATTTAATGAACTGAGGAACCTGGCAGAAGAACTAGATATTTATTTCTTTTTCTTCTTGTGAGAAATGGGGTTTGTAGTGAGATATAGCTCGATGCTGGTGTTTGGCCTTCTGGTTTTTTCAGCAGCAGGTTCAGCTTCAGGACCCTGTGTGCCCATCCCGTGGGAACAGGGTGCCAGGGCATGACCACAGACAGAGTGCAGAACACCAGTGATTTATCTGGGGGTGCATTCCCTGCCATCTGTTTTTACATGGCCCTGGATGAGCAGTTCCAACACAGCACACGCTTCACCAGCCACAGAGTTCCTGCATCTGCAGAATTCAAGGCAAGGCTGGCAGTGGTCCCAGAGCATCTTCCCCTGGAGTGGGTTCCAGGACAGGCAGTGCCACCTCCAGAGCCTTCTGAGGGCTGCTCCAGAGGGCTGAGCAGCCCCTCACACCTGAGTCCCTGATGTGGCTCCCACCTCTTGCCTTCTGGCTTGCAGCAGGCCCTGTCCCCTTGTCCCAGCTCAGCCACCTCCCTGCAGCTCGGTGTTACCTGCTCTCCCTCAACTTGTGACACATTTCCTCATCTTTCTCTGCAGCCTATTACGAGTATCCTGACTAATGTTGCTTAACGCAGCTCACTCTGTGGATCCCAGAGTACCGTCTGCACAATAAAATTAACTTCCTCGGGCATATTTTGGGTTCTGGTGCTCCCCCCGCAATGTTACCTATTAATTGCACAGAGAAAATATTCCAGAAACTTACTTGTGCCCTTGAGCTACATTCATGTTTATTTCCATAACTCTTTGATACAATATTTGTCTTTGCCTGACTTAGTTTGCCAAAAGGAAAGGGAGAAGGAGGAGAAGCATATGAGGGATTTGGATTGCCTCACATCTGCCTTTCTTTAAGCAGCCCATATGGGAAAACATATTCTTCTGCACAGAATTTGTTAAAGGTTTCATAAAACGCATTGCGTACACATTTAGCACAGAACCCAGCAATATTTATATTTAAAATGGGTCCAAACAGATCCATTTGGAGAGCGCTTGGAAGATGTAGGGTGGCAGTGCACATTGCGAATGTAATAGTCTCGTTAGCTGGCTCAGCTTGTGGGATCTGCTCCGGGAGCTGATGGGAGAAGAAGCTCCCACTGTGGTAAGTGTAAAAATCATAATGTATGCAATGCTGCGAGCATATTTCATCCGTGACGCTCCGAAGAGGAGACATTATCCATGTTCCCCTTTAAGACACAGTAGCTGAGTAAATGGGAAGGGACATGAGTGGATACTTTGTCTATTTCCCAGGTGTCCGTGTAAATCAGGAAAGGCAACTTGCAACCCCCTCGTTCCTGTCGGTGCACAGCTACTCATGTGGATCGTCCCATCGAGCCCCCTGCAGTAATTCATGGAATTCAGGTTCCACGTGCTGGATCAGCCCCCGGCTTCTCTCTCCGAGGTGACAAATCCTGACGCTGCCGCCGGGGAGGTGACAGATCTGGCGTGTCATGACGGTGTCTCCTGGGAGGTGACAGATCTGGTGTGTCGTGGCGCTGCCTTCTAGGAGGGGACGGGTCAGGGGTGTCGTGGCGCTGTCGCCGCCTGGGAGGGGACAAGTCTGGGGTGCCAGGACGTCGTTTCCCTCAGCCCTGCTGGAGCCCTGTGCGCACCCAGGGCAGCCCCTGCGGGGCCGGCAGAGATGGGGAGTGGTGGAATGGAAAGCAGAGCCTGATCTCCAAGAGCAGATCGTGGGTGTCTGTGTCATGATTCCAGCAGGAAATCGGCCCAGTTATGGGTTTATTTTATAGGGATGAGATTTCAAACCACGTTAGTGTCTGCCCGCCCCCTGTGCAGGGTGTTCCCTGCACAGACCCACTCCCAAAGGCCGGGGATGTCAGGTCCTGCCCGTAGCAGCAGCAGCAGAGGCTGACAAGCACTAATCACATCCCATTAGCTGCTTTCAGCCTTCGCTGGGTTTGGTTTGGTCTGGTTTATCTGAATCTTCATTAGATAAGCTTCAATTAGCACCGGGGCGTGTGATGCAACAGCCTCAGTGATCCCATCCGGGGAGGCGGTGCCGTTCCGGGCCATCCCGGGCGCGCACGGCCCTGCCTGCCTCGAGCTGATTTCATTCCGTCGCGGCAATCTTCTGCTATGCACTTAAGTAAACAAAGATCAAGCTACTCACAGCCTTAATTAGGCTGCACATAAATAAGAGATTACTGGATTAGCCAGGAGTATACGTGGGAGAGCAACAATCACAGCAAGAAAACCCCACTACCCGCGTTTCCCTTGCAGCACATCCCTGCGGATCTCCCCTGTCCCTTCCCACCCCACGCTGTTTTTTTCCTGCCTTGCCAAGCTGCGGGGCTGATGTGAGGAGGGAGGATGGAGAGTGTGCGGTGCTGAGTCCTGCATTTTAGGACGGGAGGCTGGTTGGGGGCACCGCGGGGACCTCCAGCATGTCCTGCTCCTCCGGGCTTTGGTGACTGAGGCTGAGACACGACGATGCTCATGGCAAGTCTTGGGGCAGGCGGGGTCTCTGCTGCCCGCACCCAGGAAGAGCCAAAGGGTCCGACTGGAAGGTCTGGTTCCCTTGGCATGGTGCGGGATGGAGGGATGAGCAGGGAACATCCCAGCTCTCCCCCAGCAGAGGGGCTGCTGCCTCATTTCCCGCCTGCAGCAGCAGAGGATCATGGGGAGACATTCCCAAAAAGGCATAAAATATTACAAGAAGATGCTTTTTCAGCCAAGGTGCTGACACAGCACCATCCGTGTTTCTTAACCAGGAGCGATGTCTGAGTTATCTCGACCTAAAGCCTGAAATATACATTATAGGCTGTGTCTTTCTGTGCTTTATTTGGGCTGCAAAGTGATATCTTATTATTTCTCCCTCCTGGGCATCCTTTAATGAATCTAGATTTGAAAGTGAAATATTTATTGTATTTTGGGAGCTTAGACATGGAAGGAGAGGAGGAGGAATATGCAAATTTGCCAGAAAACATTTTAAAAAGTCTCCTCTTTACTAAGAAAAGAAGGTGCAAGTGTGAATCTATTGAGCCTCAGAATAGATGCCCAAAAAATGAGGATGTGGGGAGCAGGACTCCCCCAGGAACTACCCCATTCTAGCTCCTCTCAAACACTTTGGGAATGGGAGGTTAGACCTGGAGTCAGAGATGTGTCTCATTGTTCTTAGTCCTCAACTTGGCCATTGCAGTGTTTTAGGAAAATGCAGAAGAAAATATTTTTCTGCAAATAAACCAGAAACAAAGCAATAAAGCCAAGTGTATTGGCACAGGTAAATGCAGATTTAATGCAAAAGTTGCCAGAGCCCCAGCTTCATTGGAATCCACACATTTGTTTAAAAAAGAATTATTTTCCCATCTTCCACAGCCAAAATGAAGCAAGCTATTAATAGGTTATGATTCTGTCACTTCAGACCATTGTAGTGTTAGTATTTCACAGAGCAGAGACAGAGTATGTGAACAGCACCTTTGGCTTCAGCCGTTGCAAACAATATGGGGCAGAAATAATTGAACTAAAAAGAAATTACAGCTATTTAAGGAGGTGGCAACTCTGCTGCATACAGAGGAGGCTGCAGGTGCCGAGTCAGGCATGTGCTTTAAAAAATCAGGATAAAAATCACTGGATTTGATGCCTGAGAGATTTTTGGTGGAGAGGGAGCTGCTCTGTCAGCATTATATACAGGCAGGGAGGCTGGAAGAGGAGGCCTTGCCTATATGGGGAATTGTGTTGAGTTCAGGGGGGCTGGTATGAATCTCTGTTTGTGCTTTTAAGTCTCAGATGTATCATCCAGCCACCGCAGCTTAACAAGTTGCTGTTTGTCAGCTGTGCTGTAAGTCACCGTGGGCGTGCTCGGCACCCAGCTCGGGGATGCCATAAACCTCGGCAGATTGTGCCTTTCATCTGTTCTTATTCCAGTTCTTTTAGCTTAAACTAGTTCCTAATCATTACAAAAACCCCAAACGAGGCTTGTTTCCCACAAAACAGCCATCTGGGCAGTTTTCTTGCATTTTCACTGAGTTGTACTGGGATTTGGGTTACCCTGGCACTCGCCCATGCCCCAGGCGTTCCTCTTGCACTTTCCCAATCTCCCTCTGCAGCAGTGGGGACACCCCACCCTTGGGGACAGCTCGGTGGCTTCAGCAGGTCTCAGGTCAGAGCTGGGCTGGCACCACCTGCATCCCTCCATTGCCTTGGTCATCTCACCCTCGGGCAGAAAAATGGGAGAGGAGGAAGAGATGCAGCAGCAGGATTGAAATGTTTCAGCCCTGCTGGGCTGCAGCGTGGCAATATTTCACTCTGAAATAGATTTTTCACTTGGAATTTGTTAAATGGTGGATGTCAGCTGGGAAACTCAATGTTTTGATGGCTGGAAGTGCCTGTTGGAAGGGGAACTTCTTTCACAGTGATTGTGAAGCACCTGACTGCCAGCTCAGAGCACACAAATATACATTCTGTGATATATAACACAATATGTAATATACAGTACCTCTGCTTCTGTACATGTGAAATATTTGCCCTGTGAACATGGCTGATTTAGCAATGAAAAGGGTTACCCACAGCCCGGGTCTGAAGGGAGCAGTCTGTCACCCAGAGAAATGGAGCTCTGTGGAGCTTCCAGCAGGTCTCAGGGAGGGTGAAATGCTGATCCCTCCTTCCCAGAGAGCCAACAAAACTCTGGTGTGCCACATGCAGAGCAGGTCACCTGCAGCTGTCACAGGTATCTGCATCATGGTGACACCTGAGGGTCCTGGCCCAAGTACAGAACTCTGGAGCACCTGTGCCAGCACTCACATGAGTCACTCCACACTCCTTCACTTCTGCAAAGGTTCTGAACTGATAAAATAGAGATTTTCTGGTTTTCCAAAAAATTTTCAGCTGGCTCTGGCTAATTTCCTCCTCCCAGAGTGACACAATTTCACAGTAAATTCATCACTGCAGCAGCTGCTTGGCACCATCTCTGTTCCAGCTCCTGCCAGGCCTTGTTGTCCCTCCCTCTGCCTCCTCAAATGCCACCTGTGGCACTGGTCCTCCACTCTCAGCCCATTCCTTTCCATTTCAAGGAGAGTGTCTTCCAGCTGAAGGTGAAACAAACCCTTCCATGTCCTGTTCCGTGGTGTTTGACCTGTCCCAGCCCCACTGCTCCCTGTGCTGCCACTCACTGTGGACACCAGGCAAGGAGGGCTGTGGGCACAGAGGACCCCACCTCAGCCCAGCCAGGCCACAGGGAGATGCCTCCAGGAGCTGTGCCTCTGTCCCAAAGCACACCCAGCCTGCTGAGGTGCAGTTCCTGAGCACTTGGACAGCTGATGGCCTGAGGAAGTGGAAGGACACGTTCAAGGCAGGCGGATTTTTTGGGAGATGAGATTAAAACATATAAATTGGGCTGGAACCTACACACCTGAATGCAAACAGGGAGCATGACCTGGTCTCTGCCAGCTCCCTGAGTGTTTGTCTGGTGTGGAGGGGCCTCTGTGCCCCCTGCACAGGAGGGGTCCCCCCTAGCCCTAACCTGCTCCTGGGGAAGGAGCTGTTTGCTGCTGTCAATGAAGAAACTCTGTTTGTGGCTTTGTTACTTGACGTGACGGGAGCTCTCAGGAGACAGGGGAATTGAAGAAAATGCTTTTTTTCTTTATTTGCTGGGCAGAGATACAGAGAAAGTGTGTGAGGGCTCCCAGCAGTGTAAGACTGGATATTCTTGTGGTCAATCACAGTTCTTAACCTTTCTCATTCCTGCAGCGAGTCCCCTTGGGATTGTTTGCGTTTTGAATTCAAGACTGCCTCTCTGAAGGCAGCCAGGAGGGGGGAGGCTGTCACACAGACACGGCAGCCCTGTGTCCCCCTCTCCCCTGGCATCAGGCCATCAAAGGCAGGCTGGAGCCTGGTGCTGTCCTGGGTCTGGTGCCAGTGAAGCTTTTGTTGTACAAACCTCCCCACTCCACTGAAGGAATGAGAGAGGTTGTTTTGATTCCAGCAGATGACAATCTGACTTAAAATACACTTGAGAGTTTGGTCAGGTGTATGTTATCTCTTGTAGACATCTGGATGGTGTTTTGGGTTTTCCCCCCACAGAATCCAAACCTCCCCTGCCGCAGTGAATCTGCTGCCTGCACTGGAGGTGGGAGGTGGATGTGGCACACATCCCTCCATCTCACCCTCACCTGTGGGGACCCTCAGCACTGCATTGATGTTAAAAAGGCAGAGGGCAGGCAGTGGGGAGCCTGCTGAGGTGCATCCTGGCCCTGCTGGCCATCTCCCCTCTCCTCCCCTGCTCTGCTCCGAAGCCACTTGCGGTGCCGAATTCATCTCAATGTCATTTTCTTTGAGATGTGAGCTGGAACAAATCCGGAGCAGCTGCTCCATCTCTAAGTGTCCTTCAGGGATCCCTTCAGCAGACACTTTGCAGGATATAATGATGACATTCTAACGAGCGCTAATGCACACGTTGTCATCTTTCTGTATTTACACTTCCCACAGGAGGCATCGTTCCAAGAAGGAAAAGTGAGAGACGGAAACTTTTATGCAGAAACTTCAGTGCCTGCGCCGGGGAATCTGCCTGACTGGGAGGAGCTGTGGGCTGGGAGATGCCCAGGCTGTGAGGGACAGTGGCTGGCAATGCACAGAGGGGTGGCCAGGAGAGGACAGACACCAAGCAGGAGCCCCCTGATCCCTGCAGTTAGATTGTACCAGGCTGTAAGGGAAAAGAGGGGAACAAGGATTATTTTGGGGTACAGAGTGACAGCAGAGCCCACATCACTCCAGAGCTCACCAGCTTCAGTCTAATGATTTCACTGGGAACCAGGGCATTCCATGTGCTGGAACACGTGGACCTTCCCCCTGCTTTGCCCCTGAAGATGCCACACAGAACAAACTCACGGCCCTTCTGGTAGACACTCATTAGCCACATCATTAAACAAAACCATCATGGCTTCAGGGAGCAGCACTGTCCCATGGCTGTCCCTGGCAAAAGGACTCTCGAGTCACTCATGCACCAAAACTCTCCTTGTCCAGGAGGAAACAAGAGGAATCAGCTCTTTCCCCCCAGGAATGCTAAATACAAATGTATGGACATGTGTGCCTATAGATAAATAAATAAAGGAGAACCCACCAAAGTGTGTGGAATGAGACTCTGTATCCGTGTGGCCTTTCAGCACTGGCAGCTGCAATGGATAAGGTCGTCACTTTGTCCTCTGCTCGCTGATCTTATTGGGAGGAAGATTATATCAAATAAATAATACATCAAAGATTTCTGTTTCCATCTCTCCGCACACTCTGCTGTTCCCACTGCATTACCTGGGCTGGGAGTGAGGATCAGGCCAGTGTGATAACCAGGAACAAACAGCTCTGCTTGTCGGGGGAAATTCTGCTGGCAAATTTCCGAACCAGATTAAAAAGTAAATGAGATTTCTTCTGGAGAGTTATTTTCAAGGGTTTTGTCTGCTGATGTTCTCGTGCACGATTGCAGCTTTGCCAAGGGGGGAAGAGAACAAAAGGGGAGGATAAAGAACCGAGGTTGCAATTATCCAACAGAACGAGGTTCTCCAGTGAAAGCACCTAATCAGAAAGTCTCAAATTTGCTTAAAATACAAAGTGTGGCACAACATTTATTTATAATCTGCCTCACCTGCTCAGATAAAACTGTTTCTAAAGGCAGGCAATTGCAGGAGACAAGCTGTAAAATGGAACAAATGGAATCAAATCGGGTATTAATAACAGTGGAATGAAATAATAACAGAAGTGGGTCTTTGAGCAGAGAACAACTCCTGTGTTCCAGTGAACACAGGTGGGGCCATGTGGGCATTCCCAACCAGGAGGCACAGCAGGACAAGGGGGCGGGGGAGGGAGAAGCTGTGGGAGCCCCCAGCATGCTGCAGGAGGGTGTCGGCAGGTGCTTAACGAGGTGAGTGGCCAGGCTGCCTTCCCGGGGCAAGGTGAAATTAGTTATGTCCTGGAGAGTCTCCAGAGCTGAACGCAGTGTGATGCTCCTCCAAAGCCTTCAACTGGGACCCTGGGTGAGTCTCTGGGTGTTTATTTCTCTGTTAATGCGGTGGAAATGTCATTGGTTTGGTTGTTTGGTCAGTGGTTTAGTTATCTGGTGCAGGACTTCAGTCCATGAGCATACATCATGTGCCCTTGAACTGCTTGGAAGCTCAAGGAGTGACTGTAGTAAAACAAGGCAGGGAATGTGTCAGCTGCAGAGTGAGATGGTTTTACCCATGTCAAGGAGCTCTTGCTCCAGCCAGGCGTGTGGATAAATCCTCTGGCGTTGTGAAATTTGGTTGCATGGCTGTTATTCCAGGTTTTGTGTCTCTGTGTTCTGTAACAAGTTCTTTGCCTCTCTGCAAGGTCATTGACATGAAACACAAGCTGGGGAATTGTATTTTCGCTCAAACATTTATAAACCATTTTGTTATTGTCCTTTGCTGTTGGGGAAAGCAGACAAAGGTGCTGGGTTTGGGGCTCCACAGTGAGATGTTTTGAGTCAGCACAGCTGGTTCCCATTACTCATAATCCCAGCCCAGGCAGAGCCTATTGGTGATGGTGGTTTGGGGGTCTTGAAACTTCTTGCACATCAACAACGAGTCTAATCACAAACACCTGCGTGTGAGCCACTGTCCAGGGCGCAGCTTGCTGATCTCCTGCAACCTGTGCTCCCAAATGCTCCAGAGAAAACTTGAAATGAATAAAAAAGCACTTCCTCCTCCTGTTCCTTACAGCAGGTGAGGAGCAGGCGGCTGTGCCCTGGCTGGGCTCTGTGCTGGAGCTGGCAGTGACCTCCTGCCCCAGCCTGGCCTGGCCTGGGGGCTGCTGGCAGTGGTCAGGCTGTGGGAAGCAAGGCCAGGCTTCTCCTGTGCTGTGGCCATTCCCAGCACCCCTCACCGTGCACAGGGGCGTGCATTGGAGCTGGACCCGACCGTGCTGCTGGGTGTGGGGTCTGCAGTGCTCCTGGAGACTCATGTGCTGGTTTTCTGCTTTTGTGATGTTGCTGTGCAAGTAATTAAAATTCATGGAAAGGCTGTAAACAAACTGTGGGCAGCTCCTGGCAAGTGTGAGTGGACAGGGCAGTGCTGGGGGGTCCCCGGGACGTGACATGGGGTGCACACAGGTCTCTGTACGTGCCAGGCTCTCCCAGGGATGCTGCACCACTGTCAGCATTCACCACCATGCCAGCTGCCCTTAACCCCAGCTCCTGCCCTTCATTTTGTATGGGTTTGGGCAGCCGTGTTTGCAGCCCGAGCAGCTGCTGGGCTGACACCGGTGACGCGCTCGGTCCGTGCGGGCTGACTCCTGTAATTGGGGTCAATCACAGAAAAAACCCTGTCACAGCAGAAAGTGCTTCTCAGCTGCCGGGGCTGACACAGACAGCGGTGCTCTGGGGACAGGGACACAGCCACAGCGCCCTCCCTGCCCTCTCCCTGCCTCTCCTCACCTGCTTTCTCTGCACGTAGCTCCTCTTTGCTCTCTCCCCCCTCAGAGCTGGGCAGTGTTTGCCCTGGTGCTGGTTGCCAGATCTGCTTACCCCACCTCACCTTCTGACTGGGCTCCTGGAGCAGTCCTCCCCTGTGTCTGTTGGGGGAGCAGGGTTTGGAAGCTTGTGAGCTGTAGGAAAAGCCTGGGGTGCAGGCTGTTCTGTGCTGGTGCCACTGAAATAAATAAACAAACATATAGATCATTGCTGCTCCTTTCTGCTCCCCCTGCCAGTCAGCGCTGAAGGAGCCAGGGACCTTTCATGGAGATAAATGCAGCGCAAGGGGTAATTAAAGTGACTGATTTCTCCATGGCAGGAGCTTCCCAAGGCTTCACTGCTGTGGTGCCCTTGTGTTTGAGCAGGGAGACGAGCCAGAGGTGCCAGCACGTTTTGAAGTGGCACAAGCTGGGGACAGCCACCTCCGGTCACCTCCTGTCAGAGACTCTCAGACAGCCCTGAGGTCTGCGAGCAGCATCTCAGCCCGCAGATAATAACAATCTCATTTCCCTGCTAGGCTGCACCGGCAGGACCTTCCCCGTCTCCTTTCTCCCCTTCTCTGTCATGGAATAGCACGAGGGAAAGGCTCACAGCTCAGGGCAGGAGGCGAGAGATGCAATTGCACAATTCTTTTATTGACAAAGGGGGTCTTCTAAATGTGCCAGGAGTAAAGAGTCCCTGGTGAGGGCAGAAGGAGCAGCACAGCCCTTCAGGATCTGGGGCACGCGCTGAGCCATTGCATTTGTAAACAGCAGCTGGTCCAAACAGGTGAATCTTGGAAATGGGGGGACCCAGTCCAGGGCCACCACAGCCATGTGTGTTCCCAAATGCCTTCTGCCTCTGCTCTGTGCAGCTTCATTGCAGCCCTTCCATCGCTTATCATGAGGGACAGAATGTCTGGCCTTGTTTGTGAGGCATAAACGTTTTGTGCCACTGTTAATCGCTGCCCTGCACCTTTAGCCTAAAGCCTCATGCAAAGCTGCAACCAGGGGCTCATTTAGGTTTCTGGTTTGTAGCAATAATACCCTTTTAATATGCTAAATGAGAACACAAATGAACCTTCCTTAGGCTTATGAGTTGTTGCAGACATCCCTGTACGACTGAAGGTCACTCCATCGGCAGATTGATGCCGCCCTGTCAGGCCCCTTTCATCACTCAGGGCTGGCACTGCAGGTGGCACTGGGGACACCCATGCTGGCAGGCAGGGATCAGTGGGCTGTGGGCTCGTGGGTTTCTGAGTGCCAGTTCCTTCCAGGTTTCCCCAGACCTGCAGGCACTGCTCTTCCCGTTCAGATCCCCGGCTTTGGTTGGGGCTTTTTCCATTCCTCAGCAGCAGACACGTCTCTTCTGATGTTATCGTGCATTCCTCTCTCTTTTCCTTTCTGCTCTTCCTAGGAGCTGGTGTCCTGGTGATCTATGAGTTGTTTGGAGAAGCAGCAAACACTACTTATGCATTATATACATGTCTTGTCTGTTCCACTTGATAATGCCATTCTTTAATATGCTCAGCAGTAGCTTTTGGGCTGCCTCTCTCCCCTCTCCCCTAAAAGCTGCCTGGCACACACCCAGGCCTTTTTCTTCATCAAATAATTTAAGGGTTTTTATGTCTAACTTTGTTTTCCAACATCCTTGTGTGTGGAGAAGAAACTAAACAAAGCCTCTGCCTCAGGACCCTGCAGCATTTCTGTCCCATTCTTTGCAGAGACAGGGTGGCTCTGAGGCTTGGTCTGAGATGAGAGAAGACAATGACAGATCAGTGTGTGAGTGGTGTCTCAGTGTGGGTGGAGGGGGAACTGCCTCTCCTCTGTTTGGTGTAGGAGCTGCCCATCACATTGCCTGTGTGTGTGTGTATTTATATATTATATATGTGTGTGTGTGAATAATGATGCCCCATCACATCCAGACCCTGGCACCACAGGGGCAGCAGGAGAGAAGGGGAGCACTGCAGCCCCCTCTTCCCAACAGCCACCCTTCGAGAACCACGGGGTCCCATCAGGGTGTGGTGTGAGTGCTGAAGGCCCAGGGATGACGTGGGCTCTCCTGGAGATGGAGAGCCATTTAAAAATGGGGAATAGAGCTTTTTTAGTCCTCTTTTTCCAGCTGAGAGGAGAGCTTCTGTCACCACTACTCTGATTCATGAAAATCACTCTGACCTCTCATATGGAGAGTCTCAGCTCTCCGAAGCCAGGGAAATCATGGTCTCATCCCTGAACTCAGTTATTTTACCTGTTCTCTCTCCAGACACTCTAAATAAAGCACTCGATGTGCTGCACTCAAGGCGCCCTGACTTCGCTCAGTAGTCAATGACAGCTTGTTCTTTTTGATTCCCATGCAAAAATTCCCACTGTCCCTTGCTTTCTGTTTGCTCATCTCCTGCATTCTGTAGAGAGGGTTGTGGGGACCTTGGTCCCACTGCTGCCTGCACTGGGAAGAGCGGGGTGGATTGATTCCTGGGTGCCAGCTCCATCCTCTGCACTGATGCTGCAGGATAAATCCTGCATCCCTCCACATACACCATCCTCCTCTCAGCATCATGCTGAGAGTGAGAGGAGAGACGTACATGATAGATAAGCTTTAAAAAAGAGTCCAGGGTCACAGCTTTGTCTATAAAAAGTAAATAATGTGAAGAGCAGAGACCCATCTCCCAGCTGGCACATGCGAGGAGCTGAGAACGTGCTTTGCCTTGTGATGGGGAGCTCCCTTGGGACCTTGGACCTGCCAGTAAATGAGAGACCCGTGGGGCGAGTGTCTGATGCACAGCCTGGGGCAGAAAAACAGCCTCACAGCGAGAACCACTGACAGAGAGCGACTTGAAGGCTGTTAAGACATTTGCCTCTTGCATAGAATTTCCTCCTCTTGTGTTTTCATTTGGCACACAGTGCTTTGGATGCTTTGGAACATGGCTTGTTCCAAAGGACTCTGGATGGAAAGCTCCCCCAGTTCTGAGCAAAGGCAGCTGGGTGACTAAATACCAGGGGGAAGCACTGAACAGTCTGGAGGAGAGGGTGCTGGTGGCAGCAGGGACACTCCGTGCATTGCTGCCCACCTGGTGAGATCAGCTGGGCTGATGTTGCACAGCTGGAAGTGGCACAGAGGGAAACGTTGTGTCTTTGGTGGCTGGGTGTGCTGAGGCAGCATCCCCGCTGCCTGAGTCAGCAGCAGCAGAGTACAACTTGACCTTGCGTGGAAAGATGTCAAACAAATCTTTGTGCTCGTCACACATGGCTTGAGACACGCGAGCACAGCTCCCCACAAATCAATCTCTCGCCTTGGCCTGCCCATGTGATCCCTTGCTGGGGAGGAGTGTGAGGCTCTTGGTGCTACATCCACCTCCCCCTCTGTCCCCAGAGCCCCGGGGTGTAATGGGGTTACAGAGAAGCTTCACTGAGCAGCACCCTCCGCATGATGAGCCGGTCATACAAGCCTGGGCAATCACATTAAGCATCATAATTACAACTTGAAATGTCCTTGGAGAATCTGCAGGGGCTACAAGGAAAGAAGAACAGAGAAAATGTCTTCTTGCTGGGATAACACCTTGCATCCCCACAAATGGCTGTGGTGGTGTGAGGGGGGGACAGGGATATGAGGAAATCCCACATTAGAGTTTCATGGTGTGAAAATGAAGCATTTCTGGGGAAATGAGGGAAGCTGGTGTCCTGTGGAGTGGAGCAAAGGTTCCAGCCCCTGCATGTCAGTGTTCCCATGCTGAGGGGACTGTCCTTCAAGTTTCAGCCTCATGTGTAGCTTGGCAGCATCTCCCACCTCCTTCCTCTGCTGTTTGGGGCAGGGAGGGGGCTTAACAGGGTTTTTTGTGTAAAGGCATAATTATACTTCCCTGATTAATCTTCAGGCTGAATCGAGTGCTTGCCATCAATCTTTGAAACAAACATGTCTATTTATATTTTAATTATCTTTCTTCTTTCCTAAAGTTCAGGTTGATTTGAGCTTCTCTTACATATTTATCATCAGAATGATTCTCTCCCTGCCTTTCCTGGTGCTTGGCACGTGAGAGCACGGTGCCTGCCGGCGAGGGGTGGCCACCCAAACCCCTGTTTGGGCTTGGAACCAACTGGTATTTGTGAGTGCCTGGTCATGGCATGCCCACAGCCTGGCAGAAGGAGCCCATCTCCAGTGGCACCCGGGGCTGGGGGAGAGAGAATCCGTCTCCAAGGGAGCGCACGGGCTGAATTTCGGAGCGCCCGTTGTCCCTGGGCAACCGCTCCAGCCATTCTTTCATTTGCAGCAAGGCGCTGTAATTTGTAAACATTAATAACCATTATTACTATTAAAAGGAAAGAAAGCGAGTAGCCCTGTAACTAATTACTTTAAGTGTTTTCAATGAGCCGCAGTTCGGCTCCTTTATAAAATCTCCTGCTGCGCAGACCAGATTGTCATTATGATCGGATCTATCCTTGGACCTATTAATTTTGCCCGGAATAACAGCTGAACAGATGCGGGGAGAAGGCTACTCTGATTAACATAATTCTTTTCAAAGCCCGTGTGCTCCCCGAAGG